>OZ020537.1:20864141-20962438 GCA_963971435.1 Lasius platythorax | reverse complement strand
GCAGTTGCATGTTGCAAATTACATACTTTTTCTCAATAGCAACTATGTGTTTTTTTACACCAATTGATTGGTCTTATTATTTTATGCATAAAAGTATTAAGGTAAGATTACCGAAAACTGAATGTTTTACACGATATTTTGTATTTTATGTCAAAATACTGTAAATTTCAAGCCTTATAACTCGAAAAGTACTTAATAAAAAATAACTTAATTATAGTGTTTTGGAAAGCTCTCGAGGTAAGCTACAAGAATATGTAATGAAAAATAGGGGGTTCCATTTAAAAAACGGAAGTTGACCTTCACGTGACCTTCAAGCAACTATTCAAGGTCAAACTAATGACACCATCTTATGTGCCCCTCGAAACCGTACAACTTTTGTCTGAAACATTTTTGCTGAAAATGCTTCGTTGAAGAATTATCGAGGTGCGTTTTTTAAAATGGGACACCCTGTATAAATTCAAGAAAAATAGTAATTATTATATTATACGCATGTACAATTTTTTAAGTTTATAAGTTCTATATATAAATTATTATTTTTAAACAATACTAACCCGAATTTGAAATAGGTTGCTAAACAATGTACATGTTTTTTTCACTATTTTTAAAAATAGTTGGAATTACTGTTAACTAATTTTTTCTTTGCATAACGTTTTTTCCCACATGTCATTTGTAAAATGAATCTATTTAACATGAAAAATTATAAATTTTTTTAATTATTAATTTAATTATTAATTATTAACTTAATTATTAATTATTTAATTTTAATATAATTATTAATTATTAATTTAATTATTAATTTATTATTAATTAATTTTTTATTAATTAATTTAACATAAAGAATTGAATAAACTCTATCAGCAAATATTTTATTTATTAATATAAAAAAGTTATATATTGAAATTTTGATTTCTCTTATCTCATAAGAAAGAATTTAATGTGATCTATAGTCAGACCTATTTAAATTTTATATTTATACAGTACAGTAGCTATGCTAGAGCAAACATGTAACCATACAATTTTTAAGTCTTTTAATTTGTTTCTGTTTGCAGGAAATACTAAATTAGAAAAATGGTCTCCTAGCTCAATTCGACGTGCGGGATTGTGCGAAGATCATTTCCCTGAAGATTCTTTTACACATAGCCAATAAAGGTTTGAAGCGAAATGCAGTACCAATTCCTTTTAATGAAATTATCATATTAAATAATAATATACAAAATAATGGGAGAAGAGAAATTATACAAATGGAACAAGTGCCTCATTGTGAACAAGCAAATATGGAAGAAATACAATCCATAGAAAAGACTACTACGACAACATCATCTGCGCCTATTTCTATTTATAATAATATTGTAGCGGATGAACATCCACCAAAACGGCGTTTATTGCAATATAATCGAGCACCACATTTATATTTTGATACTTCTATGGAAGAGGAAGACATTACAGAATGGATGCACCTTGAGTCGCCTATGCATGAACGAGTTCTCACGCCTCTTCCATTAAATAAAAGCACGGAAGACGAAGAAAATAATATGACAACAATACGTAATCTATATACTAAAATTAATTCCCTAAAATCTGAAAATATTCGATTACGAAAACAAATAAAAAATTTGAAATATTGTTTACGTCATACTGTACGAGTACGTGAAACGCAGAAAAATAATAAACAAAAGAAAAAGATATTAAAAACATTGATAGATGAACAAAATCTACATCCTGTTGCGAAAGCCATGATAAATTTGCAACTACATACACCAAATGCAGCATATACAGAAGAAGAAAAAATCTGACAAGACAATTATATTATTATTCAGCCGCTGCTTTCTGCCGCTTAAGAAAAACAGGTTGTAATTTTCCCGGGCAGCAAACTATGAGAAGATGGCTGGAAGAATATGATGTACGACCAGGATTTTGTAATTCCATATTTCAAAAATTGAAAGAAAAGATTTCTCACATACCAATGGAGGAAAGAGTGTGTGCTTTAAAGTGGGATGAAATGGCCATAAAATCTTATGAAGAATATTCGTTTAAATTAGATGAAATAGAAGGTCTTGTCGATCTTGGATCTTTGGGAAGAAAATCAGAAAGAGCAAAATGCGTATTTGTTTTCTGTCTGGATAGTTTAAATGCGCGTAATGCTTGGCGACAGCCTTTAGCATATTTCCTCCCAGGAAAATGCATGAAAGCAGAGAAAATAATAATATTATTAAAAGAATGTCTAGACAGATTGAGCGAAACGGGTGCTGATGTGCAACTTGTTACATGTGACTAAGGCAAGTGTAATCAAATTGCTTATGCTCAACTTGGTATCAACCCAGAAAATCCATTCTTTATATATAACGGGAAAAAATATAACGCATCGTTTGACTTCCCATATCTAGTAAAAAAATTAGCAAGTTTCCTCAGAACGCATGGAAATATTTACTGCGATGGCAAAATTATCGCGTCATATTCGGATTTCGAAATGACATGGTCCATCGATAATGCCACAATAGGAGGTTCAAATTTATTATCTCATATAACAGAAGCACACATTCGTCCGAATAGTTTTGAATAATTGAATGTGAAAAGAGCATTCCAGATATTCAGCCATACTTTTGCTGCAGCGATAGAAACAGCCGGCCACGAAAAAGAATTAAATACAATTACGTAGAAAGCGACAGCAGATTTTTCAAAGCGCTTAAATACTGTTATTGATGCGTGCAACGCTTACAGTCTCAATATTTTATTTGGCGGCAAACGATCATTATCTTCCAAAAATCCGAATATTGAAAATCTATTAACAGATTATGTCAAATGGTGCTCAAGGTGGTCTAAGTCAGCAGAAAGTATAAGTCAAATTCCCTGTTTTAGAGGCTTTGTCTTAAGGGAAAGCATTTTTGGACCCCTGTTTATAAGAACTTTTTTTCTTATTTTAACCCCTAGAATACGCCCTTAAAATCTCTGACATAGGTTTAGAAACACTTTGTATATATATTGTATGTATATACAGGGTGTTTCATTTAACTCTTACACCTCAAATAACTTTGTTACCTTTACATATACAAAAAAATGATAAAGGAAGAAGTTGTATGAATCAAAGGGGGAAATACGATGGTAAAATTAAAAAGTCGTAATAAGGTCATTTTGAATGTTATTTCAAGGTCATTGATTTTTTTTAAATGGAATAATATGGTTTTAGATAGATGATGTTTTAACCGATTTCAAAAGGATAAAAAAATAAATAATTAAGATTTATTGATCATCCCATGTCATTATGGCGTGAATTTGGAGCACAAGGTAACCTGAAGGTCATGTTATTATACATGGTTGAATTCCTTTTGAAATCAGTTAAAACATCGTCTATTTAAAACTATATGATTCCATTAAAAAAAAATGATGACCATGAAATAACATTCAAAATGACCTTATTACGACTTTTTAATTTCACCATCGTATTTCCCCCTTTGATTCATACAACTTATTCCTTTACCATTTTTTTGTATATGTAAAAGTAACGGAGTTATTTGAGGTGTAAGAGTTAAATGAAACACCCTGTATATACAGGATGTCCCAAAAGTCTGGAAACGGTCGAATATTTCATAAACTATGAACTTTAGAAAAAAATGTTTCAGACAAAAGTTGTAGGGCTTAAAAAGATCTATTTACTAGTCTTATCAGTTCGACCACAGGTGGCGATGCCAAGGTTACGTGAAGGTCACCTTGAATTTTTAAAATGGAATCACCTATTTTTTATTAAATATTCTTGTAGCTTATTTCAAAAGCTTTCCAAAACACTATAATAAAATATTTTTCATTAAGTACTTTTCGAGTTATAAGGCTTGAAGTCTACAGTATTTTGACATAAAATACAAAATACTGTGTAAAACATTCAGTTTTCGGTAATCTTACTTTAATACTTTTGTGCATAGAATAATAAGACCAATCAATTGGTGTAAAAAAACACATAGTTGCTATTAAGAAAAAGTATGTAATTTGCAACATGCAGCTGCATACTTTTTTTGAAAGAAATTATGTGTTTTCTTTACACCAATTGATTGGTCTTATTATTTTATGCATAAAAGTATTAAGGTAAGATTACCGAAAACTGAATGTTTTACAAGATATTTTGTATTTTATGTCAAAATACTGTAAACTTCAAGCCTTATAACTCGAAAAGTACTTAATGAAAAATAACTTAATTATAGTGTTTTGGAAAGCTCTTGAAATGAGCTACAAGAATATTCAATAAAAATAGGTGGTTCCATTTAAATAATTCAAGGTGACCTTCACGTAACCTTGGCATCGCCACCTGTGGTCAAACTGATAAGACTAGTAAATAGATCTTTTTAAGCCCTACAACTTTTGTCTGAAACATTTTTTTCTAAAATTCATAGTTTATGAAATATTCGATCGTTTCCAGACATTTGGGACCCCCTGTATGTATATATGTACACGCACCGGCAGGAATGGAGTCCCTCGGTAAATGTATGCGTATGTGTATGACAGTCGAAAGCGTCACCGCATACACACGAAGCGCGACGTATGTGTCACTTGAAGCGCGGAGGAGATCAAGCAGCGAAGGAGAAATTGGTAGGAGGCAATCCGATGTTGCATCCTTTTCGCAAACCGCACGATCGAGAGAGAAAGCAATGTAAGACGTGATGTCAGTTAGAGGTGTCCCTTCAGCCGTCTCACTCACTCGACGCTCGAATGGAGAGAGTGCGAGTGAGAAAGCTATAGGACACTGCGCTGTCTCTATCGGCGTCTCGTTCGCTCCAATATCGAGCTGTCATTCTTTCCTTTTTTTTTCCTTTAAGAAACGTAGCTGAGCCGCGTGCATTAATTATATTAATGAATAGATATTAAATATTTAAAAAATATTAATAAACATTAATATTTATAAATGAATATTAATAATAATTAATACTATTATTAATAATATTATTATTGATAAATATAATATAAATAAATATTAACAATATTATAATAGATAAGCTTGCGCGTGTTATAAAACAAATAGATTGGTAAGAATTAGATCTATAACGAGCAATTATGAGTGTTTTCATAGTAATTAACTTTATTATTATAGAGTTACAAGATTCTTTAAGACGGAACATTTCAACAATTACTTGTGTCTCTTCAGCCGCGAACGAATGAATACATTTAAATTATGGATATGTCAAATTTTATTTTAAATGATTGCGAATCGCTGGTGTTTTTGACGCAACATCTTTGAAGTATTTTTTTAACATTTTAGTATTGTTGACTATGGACGTTCGATACACAGTTCCGTCGTCCGTTCCGTCTTAAAGAATCTTGTAACCCTTTTTATATAATAATAAAGTTAATTACTATGTAAACACCAATAATTGCTCGTTATATGCTTCATTCTTACCAACCAATAAATACTAATAAATATTAAATATTATTATTGACGCGAGACATTGTAATATTATATACTTGTCTTCTTTTTCGACATTAGTAACATCACGGCTTTCATTTTGACAGCTTGAAAGGTAACGTTCTCAAAAATATCCTGTACTTTACATCACGCATTTGCGGTTCGTTTCTTATTGTCAATTATACACAAAATTTTTTTGTTAATTTTTTATAGAAACACTTGATAAGGGCCCGTACCCAAGGGCCGAAACGTTGTGTTGAATTATTTGTATTGGCCAGTCAGGTCGAATTTAATAAATCACTTTTATAATTAAATATTATATAATATTAATAATATTAGGAATTATTTTATTTCAAAACAAAGAAACGAAATGGACTGCAGAATTAGAAATAAAGAATAACTCGTTAGTTCATTTCGTTTCTTTGTTTTGAAATAAAATAATTCCTAATATTATTAATATTATATAATATTTTATTATAAAAGTGATTTATTAAATTCGACCTGACTGGCCAATACAAATAATTCAACACAACGTTTCGGCCCTTGGGTACGGGCCCTTATCAAGTGTTTCTATAAAAAATTAACAAAAAAATTTTGTGTATAATTGACAATAAGAAACGAACCGCAAATTCGTGATTTAAAGTACAGGATATTTTTGAGAACGTTACCTTTCAAGCTGTCAAAATGAAAGCCGTGATGTTACTAATGTCGAAAAAGAAGACAAGTATATAATATTACAATGTCTCGCGTCAATAATAATATTTAATACTTATTAATATTTATTGGTTGGTAAGACTGAAGCATATAACGAGCAATTATTGGTGTTTACATAGTAATTAACTTTATTATTATATAAAAAGAGTTACAAGATTCTTTAAGACGGAACGGACGACGGAACTGTGTATCGAACGTCCATAGTCAACAATACTAAAATGTTAAAAAAATACTTCAAAGATGTTGCGTCAAAAACACCAGCGATTCGCAATCATTTAAAATAAAATTTGACATATCCATAATTTAAATGTATTCATTCGTTCGCGGCTGAAGAGACACAAGTAATTGTCGAAATGTTCCGTCTTAAAGAATCTTGTAACTCTATAATAATAAAGTTAATTACTATGAAAACACTCATAATTGCTCGTTATAGACCTAATTCTTACCAATCTATTTGTTTTATAACACGCGCAAGCTTATCTATTATAATATTGTTAATATTTATTTATATTATATTTATTAATAATTAATATTAATATTCATTTATAAGTATTAATGTTTATTAATATTTTTTAATATTTAATATCTATTCATTAATATAATTAATGCACGCGGCTCAGCTACGTTTCTTAAAGGAAAAAAAAGGAAAGGATGACAGCTCGATATTGGAGCGAAGGAGAAGCCGATAGAGACAGCGCAGTGTCCTATAGCTTTCTCACTCGCACTCTCTCCATTCGAGCGTCGAGTGAGTGAGACGGCTGTAGGGACACCTCTAACTGACATCACGTCTTACATTGCTTTCTCTCTCGATCGTGCGGTTTGCGAAAAGGATGCAACATCGGATTGCCTCCTACCAATTTCTCCTTCGCTGCTTGATCTCCTCCGCGCTTCAAGTGACACATACGTCGCGCTTCGTGTGTATGCGGTGACGCTTTCGACTGTCATACACATACGCATACATTTACCGAGGGACTCCATTCCTGCCGGTGCGTGTACACCTTGCAACGGCAAACATCAACGGGTAGGGAGCTGCCTGCCGCTGACGGGTGCTCTCGTCGGCCGTTGCATCCTGGTACATCCATCCGTACCGAAATAAGACTTGCAATTAATTCTACGCGATTCAATTAAACGCGGATCTAACATACGCGTATACACGCGCTCTCGTGGCTTGCGCGCTCTCGCATTCCGCGCGCTCTCGCGCCCCGCGCCTATCACGCCTTCGCGGTAAATATCGCCTGACGCGCCCGGCATTTAAAGAGCCGCAGACGGGCAAAAACGCGGCGACAAGCGATCGACACACTTTCCGAATTCCAACGGTTGTAAATCACCGCAATCAGTACCTGCATCCTACCAAAATTGTAATACACGGAACAAACAATAAAAGCACTAATTAAGTTCCGACCCGCGCGTCCACACTGTACATACATCTCTCATTCATACGTATACCTCACGCTGTATACAGAGTGTCCTAAAGCACCCGTGCCAACGCTCGTGAAAAGGTAGAATGGATCGAGATGAACAAAAAAGTCCAATGCCATCTTGCTAAATTCGCAATAATTATTGCGTTATTAATTAAAATATCTGAGCTAATGAGCGCGTGGAAAGCGGTAGGCTGGAATCAGTAGGCCGGAACAGTATGTAAGATGGCTTATTTGTTCACGTCTCTTAGCAACAAATATGGCATCTTACAGGCAGGTGTAATTGCGAACAGAGTGGTAAATATTCTTGTAAATTAAAAAATCTTTTCTCTCGCACTGTCTTTGTAACGTATCTATTGGCGTTTTTAGATCGGCCCATATTTTCTTCCGCCACATTTCAGTGGACAGACGTACGCGGAGTTCATTGAGAATGAATTACCACAACTTTTAGAGGACGTTCCTCTTCGCGCGCGGGAAGCGCTGATATTTCAGCACGATGGAGCTCCCGCACAATATTCCCGTCAAGTATGGGAAATTTTAAACGCGCGTTTTTCGGACAAGTGAATTGGTCGAAGTGGGCCAATTATTTGGCCGGCACGGTCGCCAGATTTAAACGTACTCGATTAAATTCTTTAGGGCTACATAAATGCTTTAGTCGAGTACCGTCGTGATGGTACCGAAGATGAGGTACGCGAAGCTATTTTAGCGGCCTTTAATACCATTACGCCGGACATGGCGCACCGTGCGACGCAACAAATAACTCGAAGAGCCAAACTCTGCTTACAAGCACGAGGAAGACTTTGAACAGTTATAGCATTAAATTTTGAGAGTGGATTAGACCTACTGGGGAAACCACTTAAAAAAAACGCGCCAAGCTATCTACCTCAAGGTGGTGTGGAAACGATAGCGTTTCCTTGCCACAAAATAATTTTATTTCGGAAAGATATGAGTAGAACCATCTCAAGCAGAACACAACGATTATACGTTGTAATCGTTACCTCATGTATCGAAATAAGATGTCTTACGGGAACCGCTAGCGGAGGCTTTATACTCTTTAATATGTGTATCGAATATTCTTGTACGAACATTTGTCGGAACCCTGACGAAAAAATCAAAAGAAACCGATAGAAAACGATTGCATTGCATTTTCTGCATTGTATAGTAATTGTGAATAGTAAATTAACGAAAGTTTATAAGCGTAAATTTACACGATAGATTCTTTATGTTTCTTTTTTATAAGTATCTCATTTTCAGCATCCACAATTCTAATTTTGTTTCTTATCATGTTGTACCGTACTTATAAATCTTACATTGATAAAAGATTACCGTAAATTCACGATTGATTCTCAATCGTTTCCTTTCGTAAGTATATTATTTGCAGCATCAAATTCTCTTATCTTTCTTATTGTTTCCTTTTCCACGAAACGTGAATTAACGGAAGTCTATCATGATTAATATTCACGAGTGACACTTTATGTTTTCCTTTTGCAAGTATCTTATTAGAGAATTACGACGCGCGAGATATTTAGCCATGTACTACGATCTTTGTAATAATACGATAAAAAAATATCCACTCTAATGACTTCAAAATAGATTACGATGCGCTTTCTATGGTAATTATACCTAGATATCAATGTTATGTCAAGTATCGTTGATACATGTTGGTTGACAACGAAGGGTTTTCTTTCGTAATTATACGATAGACAACTCTAAATTTCTCCTATCGTTAATACATCATTGATTACGAAAGATTTTCAATAATTTATTTATGATAGACTCGAACAAAACGATAGAACACGATAAATCTCCATAGGTATTTTATCATATTCCTACGAATGAATACTCTCCTAACAGGAAACGATAGAGAATGATAGAAAACGATATCATTTCTTTCGGATTCGATATAGTGAATCGATAGATTACGATAAGCATCATCTGAGCGAGAGGTGGAGTCACGCAGCGAGCGACGCGTGACATTTGTTGCTAAGAGACATAAACAAATAAGCCATCTTACATACTGTTCCGGCCTACTGATTCCGGCCTACCGCTTTCCACGCGCTCATTAGCTCAGATATTTTAATTAATAACGCAATAATTATTGCGAATTTAGCAAAATGGCATTGGACTTTTTTGTTCATCTCGATCCATTCTACCTTCTCACGAGCGTTGGCACGGGTGCTTTGGGACATCCTGTATATCCGCACTCGCGTACACACACGTACATACCGCGCATTTACACATTCACCGCTCGCGCATTTACACTGTACACGTATCTTGCACGCATACGTACATCTCACGCTGTATATATCCGCACTCGCATACGACACACGTACA
The DNA here is from genome assembly GCA_963971435.1 of Lasius platythorax. Lineage (NCBI taxonomy): Eukaryota > Metazoa > Arthropoda > Insecta > Hymenoptera > Formicidae > Lasius > Lasius platythorax. The sequence goes on along the minus strand of OZ020537.1, from coordinate 20,952,586 downwards.
TACCGTACATTTACACATTCACCATTCGCGCATTTACACTGTACACGTATCTCGCACGCATACGTATATCTCACGCTGTATATAGCCACACATCTATACCGACGCATTTGATACACACTTACACTGTACATTTATACCAACGCATTCGATACATACTCACATTGGCCTAGTTTACATCGTCGAAACGTTGGTACGCGTATTAAGTTTGGTGCGCACCAATGCTTTAGTACGGGTGCGTTTACATCGAATGTAAGGGAAAAAAATAATACGAATTTAATTCATGTCGATTGCCTCCTAGTGGTGGTATTTAGAATTGCAATTTGTTTGAGTTTATTCTTGTTTTGTAAATAAAGTGTATTACTTATTTGAATAAAAACGAGATAATATGAATAATAATAGTGTGCCAAAGTGTATGACCAGGTTTTATGTTTCAAAATTTACAATATACTCGAAGAAGACGCATGATGATTATGATAAGAGCAAAGCGGGGAGCCTTATTACAACGTCTACTAAGGTTATGTTTGGAGCAAAAATTTAATTTAATTTAATTTTTATGTGCAAAGTAATAATAAATAATCCAATACCTCCTCAACTTATTACGACAGACATACAATACAGAATAAAATAGATGAAAAAAAGAAGTTACGAATTTTGGGAATCAATTGTGTTAAATCATTATACTGATTCGGAATGGCTCGAAAGTTTCCGAATGTCAAAAATGAGTTTCTTGAATTGTGTGATTTACTCGAAGAATTACGACCCAAAATGCAACTTTTAAAAGCTAGGGAGCCTGTATCTGTAAAGAAACAAGTTGCTATAGCTTTGTATAAAATTGCTAGTTGTTCTGAATACAGAGTAGTTGGGAATGTATTCGGAGTACATAAATCAACAGTGAAGAAATACCTCTACAGAGTTGTAAAAGCAATTAATAAAGTTATCGCTTCCGCTTATATTAATATGCCAAACCAAGTTGAAGCTAAATATATTGCAATGCAATTTGAAAACATGTCTGGTATCCATCAAATAATTGGTTGCATCGATGGAACACATGTACCTATTACAGTACCAGAAGAAGGTTATAGAGATTTTGTCAATAGAAATGGATGGGCATTTTACAATGTTCAAGCAATAGTTGATCATAATGGAAGGTAATTGAAAGACATGATACAAATATACATACTAAGATCACATCTGTTGTGAAAATATATAGAAGTGACTGTATTATTTACAATATTATTTACAGGTTTCGTAATGTTTTTGCCAAGCACCCTGGTAGTGTTCATGATGCCGTAGTTCTCAAAGGTAGTACATTATACAAACGCTCACAATAAATAATACCGCAGGTTTTTATCTTTCTTATTAATTCAAATACATTATAAATTATGTATTTGATTCTCGCCAATAGAATCGACTTTCAAGTGAATTTAGACCGATTATATCACTTAGTATGCCTATTTTGACAAGTCTACTCTGGACATATCGAAATGAATTTGAAATTTTTCTTATCACATACATTTCAGCACATATATATGTATATGTATATATGTATATAAACATATGTTGATATATGATACTGATTCATTTTTCTATAAAAGAAACACATTTATTTTATTGTAGGTGGAAAAACACGTAAACGGACAAGGAATACCTTTCATAATAGTCGGAGATCCAGCCTATCCATTTCTGCCATGGTTAATGAAGAGTTATTCTGGTTCAGTTTCACCTGAAGAAGAATCATTTAATGTCTATCTCAATTCCGTAAGGGTTTCAGTGGAAATGGCATTTGGAAGACTGAAAGCCAGATGAAAAATGTTACAAAAAAAGTGGATTGTAACTATAAATTTGTACCTCAAGTTATAGTTGCATGTTGTGTGCTGCACAACTTTTGTGAAGACAATAAAGACAGATTTCTTGAAGAGTGGTTGCAACAGGTTATTGAGTTAGATGGAGTAATTGTGCAACCAAGACAACAAATAAGTCGTAAGCGAGGCAATGTACGTTCTACTATTATACGAGAATGTCAAAAAGATTACTTAGCTGCAAACTTTCCTCTTCGAAAAACGCAATTAAGATAAACAATTTTCTTTGATGTACTGTAAAATGGAATTACTTTGTCTCTTGAGGTGCTACTTAAGCCCACCTCGAAAAAAATAATTTTAAGTGTAAATAATAATTTTAAATGTAATAAATGGTTTTAATTGTAAGCAATAGGCACAGATATTATTATAAATATTATTATTATATTCTTATTCTTTTTCATATTCAAATTTATTAATAATTGTATGTATATGTATGTGTAATAAATGTAAATATTAATAAATGTTTCTATTTATTTATTTATTTATATAACATTTTATATTATTTTATATTTTATTTTTTATATTTATTATATTTTAACATATTTATATTTTAATAACATTTTATCTTATTTTATCTAAATGTACTCTAATAAACTTAACATTTATAATACTTTGGTTTCAGTACATTAGTTAAAATTTTAAACTTAATATATTTTATAATACTTTGGTTCATCTTATAATATATACATATACTTATATATACTTTTACTTATACTTATATATACTTTGATTTCAGTACGTAGTTGTAATATTGCTTGTCAATACGCTTCAACAAATCATGTTTTTGAACTGTCGTTGTTCTTCTCAGTAATGGTAGAAGATGTGGATGTTGACGCCGTTGGTGTATTTATTTGGCTTGATCCAATGATATTTCCTTCTTTCATCCGTTAAACCAAGATGTTATATTATATAAGTATATATGTATTGTTATAAAGCGTGATTTATATAAGCCGTATCCGTAAACTTAACGAATTGAACCGTAAGGATTCAGAAGAGAAATGGTCAATTTTGTCAGATCTAACGGAATTAACCAATCCGCTTCTCAATCCTTACGATTAAATTCGTCAAGTTTGCGGATGCGGCTTATGTAAATCTCGCTTAACACAAGACTAATTTTATTATAAACATACTGGAATAATTTTGACATTTTGTGGCAGCCTATAGTTTGTTGATATTCCATAATTTTGAGGCATTAAAAAATTTTGTGGTATCCCATAATTTGATGGCGGGGCCTGAGAACCTATTGCTTGTATCGCTTGCACAAAAGATTGCATCCGTTCTCTTTGAAATGCATGCGCCTTCTCTATTATTTCTTTCTCCCATAATCTTTGGTTTTCCATTTCAACTTTATCATCTCTTTCTGCATGTCATTCTGTTTTATAATAATATCCGTTAAAAGTTGTTCTTGTGATTGTATCAGATTCTCTGTATAATAGTTGTCTATAGTTTCGTAGCTTTTTCTACCTGTAATGTTGTTATAACTATATCAATACTCATTTACCTGCTGGTATACAACACTGACGTAATATATGAATCTACGTATATTATATGATGTAGAATTATAAACGGTATACGCGCGTATACGTACATTATACATATATTTAAAATTGGTCTTACATTAAAATTGCAGCTAAATGACCGGAGATACCTGATATTATTTAATTACGTACCTGAAAGCTTGTTAAATTCACGTTTCTTCTTTCTAGGAGGTTCGTTACTGATGGTTGAACTAGACTCGCTTTCTTCTGGGACCTTACTATCATTCATAGTTGAACAATCCTCTGTATATTCACACGCTGAAATCATATTCAATTAATTATTTTTTTATTTTAATAATGATTATGCACAGCATCGAACGTTTCAGGACTAGGATTCTGAGTGGATGTTATGCTACGTTAACTAGGTTTTATGTTTTACTTTTTCTTGTTTATTAGTTTTTATTATAGAAAATAAAGAAAAAAGGGCTAATTTGAGAACGATTTGGCTACGTCATCCGAAATTTAGATACAAAGATTTCCTACACGAGTATCAACAAACTGAGCCGATTTATCAAAGTTCAAAAAGATAGTATCCCTATAGATTATCATAAAAACGTCGTATATAAAATCTCATGTAGTACTTGCGACGCGTCTTATGTCGGACAATCTCGCAGATGCTTGAAAAGGAGGATACATGAACATCGCAGTCATATCAACAGGAACACGACCAACACTCAGTTATAACAGATAATAGACTAATGAATCACGAATTTGATTTGAAAAATGTGAGGATCCTAGACGAAGAACCCATCCTGAGAAAGAGACTTATATCTGAGATAATATATATCAAAAGGTAGAAGAACAGCTTGAATCTACATAGCGATATCGATAATTTCGACCGTATGTACTTTCCAATTCTGGATAATTTGTCGAAGATCTGATTCTCGTGCGCCCGCAATTTGATCGCCCCTTATGTATACGTTACTGTTTTTTCCCCCCATTTTTTATAATAACGATCTAAGGTCATTTACATCGGAGATCATTTTTAATGTTTTGTTCGACGAGTGCGGTCTTGTTTCGTTTGGCGTCCCGCGTGCCTCTACTTTCCGTTAGGTATGTCGCTTTTTCGCCGTTCCTCGAGAAGAAAAAATCTCTCTATAACAACCTATTAATTGTATAGTGATGTCATGCATCCTGCATTATAATTTCCCTCTCGACGATTGGAACCAGCGTGAGGCGATCGTGCTGCGGTTTTGTGGAGGACTCCCGGGTCTCTATGCGTATCACGCCGCAGGATAAGTTTGTAATCCGTCTCACACGCTCTCAATCTTAACGTATGTATCGCTTTATTCTATGCGGAGTTTACTTATGTCTTTTCTTTAACTGCAACTATTGTTTTTTATGTATGTCAACAGCTATTAAAAATACTGAAGATGGCCCGAAGATGGGACCGAAACGTCTATTAATAAATAATTGTCTAACTACATATATTTTCTTTCTGTCTCGTTGCGCCTCCACCTGTGCGTTCGGCTCTTATTAGCCCTTTTTTCTTTATTTTTTAACTTTTTTAGAGCCTTATTTTATAATTTTTATTATAGTTTTTGAAACATAATAAGATGTACTTCGTAGCATGCACTCAGGATTCCAGACCATTTATCCTGGGCTCTGCACACAAATTCGAAGATCAAAAATTCAAGAAAGCATTTAAAATGAATTAGCTAATTTCATTTAAATATAAATTTAATTATGACACTTACATGATTCATTTTAGATATTTGCAGTCGATCCCTGATGCATCATAAAGAACTTGCACGTTTGGCCGAGTACAATACAAAATATCTAATTGTTCATAGAATGGACAAGTTGTTTTTGCTGCACCACTAACACTATTTTCTCTTTTACATTTAAAGTAAACAAGCTTTAAATTTTTTTAATTTTAATTTTATCTGTTGGGCCGTTTTAAAAAAGCCTTTTTTTCTCCATATCTTCAACTAAATAAAAAATATCAATATGTTTGTGTTTTTTTCCCGTCCATTAATAAAATAATCTGCTTCTCTGTGCATAATTCTAAAAATGTTCGCGTTCCTTCTTCTCCCCAATTTACTTCTTTTTTATAAGACATTTTAATGTAATATTGTTTGAAAGAGAGACCAAAGATTAATGATAATACCGGTTTTAATTGAGGTTATGCTCAATGATAAATTCCCTTCAAAATGCGTTTCATGCGTTTACATCGTCATTTGTATCATTTGATATGCGTTGCGACGACTTTTTCTCCCGTTCGGAGCTCAAACGGGGGAAATAAGTCGAATGTCGTCAAAAAGATTGAATAACCAATTAAATGGTTGTATTGATTACGCGGGGGAACTCGGTTTTAAGGCGTTCCGCGCGTACCGCAGCGGACTAAAGGCTTTATTTTACGCGAAACACGAAAGAAACTAGAGGTTGGGCGCCAGACGCGGTCTTCCACGCGTCAGTTCGCGAAACTCGATATTTTACGCGAATTTCTGGCCATCCAGCTCGCCACGGGCCGGTTAGCTCTCCTAACGGTAGAGGGGCAGGGGGGTGTTGCCACGAAAGACTTGAGTAATACGACAATACGCGACACCGTCGAAATTAATTTACCATTGAAAACTACGCGACGTGACGAGACACGAACACAAAAAAAAAGAATAGACGCGAATTGATATTAACAAAATAATATAATCTTTATTAGATCTCTATCTGAGTATAGAAAATATAACAAATATTCAAATGAATTTATGGTAATACAGAAATTAAGAAAAGATATTAAGCTGACGATTTAGGGGTAATGACCCAGTCACGAGAATGTACAGAAAAATAACAAGGTCAGCCGTTTGTTAGAAATCAGAATGATTGAGTACAATAATACTAAAGTAAATTCGTTTATCACGCATTCAAAAGTAAGAACAGAAGGAAATAATGGTAAATAGCTACGATCAGACTTTAGTAAGAGAAACTGCTTGAAAAATCATTAACCTTCCACTGATTTTCCGCGAGTCACTAACTAACTTAACGTTTCGGCGATGAGAAATTATACGACATCCGTTTTACGACGGCAACATTAAAGAATTCAATACAAAGATCGGGGTGTGGCGGCTTGATTCGATAACGTTAGCGCGAGGTTAATTCCTACGAGAGCGACTAAATTCTGGTCGTTTTACGACCCGTTACATAATTAACACGACTTTTCGGGCGAGAGAGATGGGCGCGAGCACGTCCTTCTTGAAGAAAGATAGAGAATCTCGCGACAAAAGCTTAAAGGTAAAATAACGCGCAATCTACGGCGGCGGAATCGATATCCGTCGGCCGGCGAAACGACGACTTACTCTCTCTCTCTCTCGCGCGCGCCTAGCTCTCTCTCTCTCTCGCTCTCGCACTCACAGGTGGTCGCGTGCGACGCACGCTCTCTCGCACGCGATATTATTCTCGCACGTTACGCACGCCTTACGCTCATACAACACCCTTCGGATTATTAATTTACGCGTTCACAAGACTCACGATACAACGACGGACGAATTATCACACGACCTACTCAATTATACATACGCGGCAACGCAAATACCCGACGCAATACCCGACCGAATCCCGGAGAGACGATTAATTTTCGCGGATTAATTACCGGACTACAGTCTCGAAGCTCTCGCCGCTTGACGTCGGTCGCTCACTGACACTAAATCGCGAAATATAAGACGGGCAGAATCCACGCCAAAAACGCCGAAAATTCACTAAACTAGCTCGCGACAACGTCAGAGCGGCCGAGACTCGGACATTCACAAACGTAATTACTCACGAAATCTTACACGGGTAGCCTCACCGATATAAGCTCTATCTCTCGGTCACTCGATCTCCTTCTTTCCCTCGTTCTCGGCCTTCGACACCACCGACAACGTATTCAGGTTCGCTGGGCTCGGGGACGGACACACCAGCGCGTTGGATCGTCGGTACGAGAGTGAAGGATCTATTCCTTCGGGTCGATATCGCGAGTCAATCCTGCGCGAACGGGGGTGCGCGCCTTGACCCAATTACGGCGTCGCGTGTCATATCGCCGCCACGCGGCTTACGCACGGCCGTATGTAGGCCTACGGCGCCCGGATCGCGAATTCGCGACAACCTTATTTTTAACTGCTGGCGGCCTCCTTTTTGAGGCCGATTCGTCCTACGGGCAGCGTGATCTCTCAACTGTCCGGTGTATCTCTGTCGGGATTTGCAAGACGGCGTCTCGGAGATCTCCTCCTCCGATTTTTTCGGGCGACTTTCTCGCCTCTCTGCTATGCGTTCCTGGGTGCTCGTGAGGATCCACGCGTGTCGTCCGTTAACGGCGACCTTGTTCGGACGGCCTCGGCAAATATTGTCTCCTCTGTTTGTCCGTTTTTGCCGGGGTCCGATATAGCTCTCCGGCCGTAGCCTACTTTTTCTACTCCTCGTCATCGCATTCCTCTCGACAAAGCTCCCGCAATCGATATATAAAAAAAATATAAAAATAAACGCGAATTAATAATAAGACTAATTGTTTTTATCGCATTCGTCTCTCCGGAAGTTCGGTCTGGCTCTCGTACTCTCTCGCGTGGCGCGGCCGCTCAGCCCTTGCCCCGCGATTATGGTAGGATGGACGCGCGTCGGGACGGCAACGGCACAGCGTATTAGCTTAGTACGATACTCCTACTTGATACGCTCATACCAAATTGATCCGGCAGTGTTTACAACGTGCGTACTAAATATTTAGTGTTTGGTACAATTATAATATTTGGTACAAATTTGGTACGAATTTGGTACAAATATAATACCTGATACGCGTATCAATTGCACGATGTAAACTAAGTCATTGTACGTATTCGCGTACCCACACGCTCATCGCATTTTGTACATGCACTCACAGTAATTGAATAAACATCTCTTCATTCTATACGCACGCCTGGTTGTCTCGTAAGCCCTTTCCGAGCTCTGATCCTGACTAAGTGATTCCGAGCCGTCTCGCGAAAGCGACACGTTACACCATTATATTACAAATATATGGATATCATATTAGCAGCTCCAAAAAACTCAATCAACCACATTATAGACACTTTCAATTCCTTTCATGAAAGAATTCAGTTTACAAGTGAAATGGAAAAAACACGCTCCCTTATACCCGTATTCATAGACCTTCCTTGAGGAATAGGGAATCCTTATTGGCTAAACTACATTTCATAAACCTTCCTTTACCAAAAAAGGAGCCTTATTTGCTCCCTTATCTCAAGGGAGGTTACGAGCTTCCTTGAGGCGGCAATTGTAAACTTTTTAGCAGATGACACGATAATATAACCCAAAAGTGTCATACAATTTGTAGTGTTATTGGTCTGGTGTTATATTTACGGAATGCAGTATAAAAAGTGTTTAATATTAAAATGGATAACGAATTTTTAAGTGATTCAGACGATGGATTTCAAGATGAAAATGCGGAAAATAATATTCGATGGCGTTTACCAAAATGATATATTCGTGACGGGGAAAATCCAATTGAGTTTTACGAAGATAGACCTTTTAAAAAACGATATAGATTTAATAAAAGAACTGTGATTGATATTCTATTACCACTGGTATACGAACAGCTACAGCGAGACAACAATCGCGGACTACCGATTTCTCCAATAATGCAACTTTTAATAACATTACGATTTTATGCAACAAGTAGCTTTCAAGTATGTGTGTAAAATTTAAATATATATATTTAAATATATATATTTTTCATATATTTGATATATATCCATCAGCTTGTTAATGGAGATATTAGAGGATATAGTCAAGCATCGATATCGCGTATTGTTGCACGAGTGTCAACAATTTTAGCATCCCATCTAGGACGATATATAAACTTCTCTACAGAACAGCGTCGAAGGCAAAATACTAATAGATTTTATGAGATAGCGAATTTTCCAAGTATAATAGGCTGTATCGATTGCACTCATATACGCATTGTCAATCCTGGAGGAAATAATGGAGAAGTGTATCGGAATCGAAAGGGATGGTTTTCATTAAATGTACAGGTATATTATTTAATTGCCGTATTTAGTATGAAGAAAATAAGATTTGTCTACTATAGGTTGTATGCGGACCTCAAAGAGAAATTTTGGACATTGTTATGAGACATCCTGGTTCGGTGCATGATGCTGTAATCTTTGATCGAAGCGGTGTTCGGTGTCGTTTCGAATTGGGACATCTCAATGGGATTTTGCTTGGAGATAGTGGATACTCATGTCGAAGATATTTACTGACTCCTGTATTGAGGCCTAATAACAATGAGGAAATTAGTTATAATAATGCACATAAAAAGACCAGAGTTATTGTTGAGCAGCTATTCGGAGTTTGGAAGCGTCGCTTTCCATGCTTATATTACGGTTTAAGGACAAAACTAAGTACATCGGTTGCAATTATTTGTGCTACTGCTGTTTTGCATAATATATGTATAGCATAGAATTGAGGAACTTGAAGAAGAATATGTACAAAATGAAGTATTCGAGGCTGTTCAGGCTGTTCATAATCAAGAAGAAGATGGCATTGGACTTGCACATAGAAGAGCTTTTATAATAACGCATTTTTCATAAAACATATGTTACTCCGAAAATAGTTCGCGGTTGTTGTCTCGTTATTTAAAAGGTCCATCTTCGTAAAACTCAATTGAGTTTTCCCCGTCACGAATATATTTTTTTAATAAACGCCATCGAATATTATTTTCCGTATTTTTATCTTGAAATCGATCGTCTAAATAAAATAAAACTATTCATATAGTTTGTATATAATATATATAATAAAATTGTATAAAGTAATAAAAACATTAATAACAGTTTTTTTATATTAATATATTTGAACACATGAAAGATTTATATAAAACGAAAAAGAACATATTTACTAACGTATTCTTTGATATAAACTTATGCGACTTATACGATATAAATATAAAATAAACATAACTAATAATAATTAATAACTTATAATAAACTATAATAATAAACTATAATTAAGTAGATTAATGTAATTTTAATTATAGTAAGGATTCGGACTGTACTTGATCTTTATTTTCAGTCAAGTTTGAAAGTTTGAGCGTTGCGATTTTGACCTCCGTATGAGCAACTTTCATTTTCATTGAATGAAGTTCCCGCTGTTGTTCAATAGCTTCGCGACACTTTATTAGTCGTAACTCCTTTTCATCTTTTATTTTCCAGACATCAATCTTGGATGCTGGGATTTCGTTCTTTTTTATGGTTCCGCACACAGCAATTTTATTTATATTATTTTCTATTATGTCATCTTCTATTATTATCGTATCTTCGTGAAATTTCATTAATCGCGATTCCTTTTCATTTTTTATTGTCCGAAGATCAATTTTGGATGCTGGGATTTGATTTTTTCTCACAGTTCCGCACACAGCAATTTTATTTATATTGTACTTTAAATTTTGGCCTGTCGAATTTTCATTATGCAGAGTTTGTGAAGAAACATTTTCACCTATTATCGAATCTTCATCCTCGTCGCTACTAGAAATTAACTGCCTTTTTGAGTTACTTTTTATATGATCTGAAAAGAGATAAGTATAAATAAATAAACAAATTTTGACAAATGCTACATAAATTTGAAAAAAAAATGATTTTTTTTCAGATAAAGAAATATTATAAATACGAAAAGTATCATAGATTCTTTTTCAAATTGAGCTGTACTATCAAATTGACACGGCACTTCAACGTCTAAATTTGGAGTAGTAGCATCCATAAAATCCATAACTGGATCAACGGGCACTGTTGGTGCAACGCCTTCACCTGTCATAAGACGCTGCACTTTTATCGAAGTGTTTAACTTTTTTTTCCTAAAATAATGTTTCATAAATTAATATAAGTATTTCTGACAAAAATGTAAACATAGAGATGTATATTTAAAGAATTATATATATTAAAAAAATTATTAACATACTTTTGCTTCATATTATCCCAGCATTTTTTAAGTTGTTTGCTGGTACGTGGTGTGAAGCCTTGGCTGCAGTATCTTGCAGTAATTCTTTCCCACGCCGCTGCTTTCATTGAGATCGGAAGCTCCAGTTTTTTTATTTTCGATAGCTTTTTCTTCTGCTATTAATTGAGCAAGAAGCATCCGCTCCGTTTCCGTATAATGGACATTTTTTGATTCACAGTCCATAATTACACTTAATATATATATGTATATTGCACTTAACTTTGTATAAAAAATATTATAGGAAAGGTGAGAGATCAGTCAATTGCAAAATAGGTTATTATTTATTCGCTGTCATTGCTCAAATTGCACTCTGAACATTGACACAATGCAAACAAGCTCTCCTTCTGGAAGGAAGTCTTAAGGTTTTATTATGAAACAAGGAGGCCTTGATAAAATAAGGAATCCTCCAATAAGGCTTCCTCAATCCTTAAGATAAAGATCATTTATGAATACGGATATTAGTTTTCTGGATTTCAACATTAAAATCGAAGAGGGTAGTTTGCTTTTAGACTGGTTTCACAAAAAACATTTTCAGGGAGATACTTTTCCTTTTATTCCAACCACCCGACATGCCACAAAATCAGCACTGTATACAGCTTAGTAGACAGAGTAATACTTTTATCCCATCCGAAATTCACAATATAAACATTACATTTGTCATCAACACGCTCCTAGAAAATGATTACCCCCTACCTTACATTTATAAATATACGCATGTCAGAATAAAAAAACTTATTGCCACCAAATTGAACCCCAACAACAAAACATTGGTAGAGAAAGAAATCAACAATAAAAGTTCATAGCGGTTTTTTATATCAAAGACCTTGCGGAACATGTTTGCGGTTCATTTGGAAGCACAGAATTTGTTACTGGTTTTAAATGTTTCAACCGACACAATAGTTTTATCAAAGTACACAAGGACACCACACCAAAAACATCGAATAACAATGTAATTTATAAAATCAATTGTAAAGATTGTAAGTCAGACTGTAGGTCAGACTAAGAGACAATTAAAAACGAGAATCTGCGAACACAAGTCAAACATAAAAAACACATTTCAAAACAATCAGTGGTTATTCTGTATATTACTGAACAAAAATACGATATGAATTGGGACAACGTAAAAATAGTAGATCAAGAAACTAACTATTACAAACGTTTAATTGCGGAAACAAGCCATATTAAACAACAAACAAACGGTTTAAACGCTACAGAAGATTGTGAATTGTTAAATTGTTCGTATTTTCCGTTACTTGAAATACTCAAAAACAAACAACTTCCATAATATCAGAGACACGGTAGTGTCTCGCGCCAAGTCACGCGCAGCTAAAAAGTCGGGCCTAGCAGCAGCGAGGCATCCCGTGTATCTATACGCGAACCGGCCAATTGAGAGTACTTGAGATTATCAGACCTCAATAACCGCTGAACGGATTGAGTTCTTACTAAGCTTAATCTATAGCTTGAGTTTGAATTATATTACGAAAATATCTTTAATTTTGCTCTACGTATCCTATAAACGGAGATATTACAATGCAGAGTTTCAATGTATAACAACTTGGATTAAGAAACGTCCCCGTTGTCGTCGCCCAAGTCCCCAATGCGTATGCGCAGAAAGTTATACGGTTGGAGCGTTCGACAGAAGATTGCGCTAGCGGCGCTCTACGTAGCAGCTGTTCTCGCTCCTTCTCTCTCTTTTCCGTTTTCTCTCTTTCTCTTGCTATCTGTTGCAACCTTTGTCGATTAAATGTATAATCTGGCAGCAAGCTCCAACATTTACTGAGGTGTCGGCTCAAAGATATTTCAAATCACTATCGGTAAATATTTCTTGTAAAGAATGGAAGTCCGAGAACATTCTAGAACACTTCCGTCGGTTTATGCACAGCTTTATTTGCGCTCGATTAACTAATTACACGATTAACAGAATACAAATAAATACAGTAGATGCGCGTTCGCACAAGCACAATAACTTAGAGATTCGCGAGTAAAGGTCGTTCGCGATTCCGCGGTTTCAATAAATTTTGCATTGCTCGCAGAGAGCTACGGACGGGAAATGCGAATCATAGCGCGAGACAAAGAAGACTCTCGAAGATGTAGAGCGATTCGTCAGCTCATTAGTCATCTTATTAGTCATGGTATACCCCTTATTACTCTCCTCTCTGAGGCTATGGGTAAGGAGAAGTATGACATATTGCGTAATACGGGTTGCCAAACGGCAGGCGATCGCGGGATAGAAAAGGAAAAAGTACCGTTCGAATATTGAAGTGTAACCACTATCACTAAGTGTAAACACTATCTTTCTCTCTCTTCTTTTTCATCTCGCTCTTTGTCGCGTTCTCGAACAATTCGAAAATGCTTGTTGAGTGTCTGTACATATATATATATTTTTGCTATATACGCGGCATTTAGTATAAATCGTTAATTAAAATAATTAAAAGCAAAGCCTGGCCACACGAACAAAGCATGAGATACGCGGAAGGTTATATTTACTTATACACGTGTTGGACGGAGCCGTCTTGCGACATTATAAAAAGATGACACTTAAAAAATCGAGAAATTATATTAAATAAAAACATATTTGTAAATGCTGGTACAAATCAATCAATTTATGCGAAATATTTAAGTCTTTTCCGCGTTTGTTAGTTGCATCATATAATATTTAAGCGGTTGTCACTAATTATATAATTTAACATATAAAGTTTTATAATTCCGTGTAACTTATAACGCTAAATCCATTTTTGTTTGTATGTTAACATATACTACAAAAATATATAATATAATCCCTAATGTATGTTAACATATACTACAAAAATATATAATATAATCCCTAATGTATGTTAACATATACTACAAAAAAGAGTTATATAATCCCTAAAAACTTACCTTTTTAGAAAAAGGTAAGAAAAGGCGCCAGTTGTGAAAAACTATTATATGTATTTAGAAAATAGAGTATTATTTCAATTTTAAAAAACATTTTATAAATTATTTTAATATTGTGTAAAATATATCCTACAAAAATAATATCAAAAAATTGCGCCAATAAAAGCTTAAACATATATCCTGAAAAGATTTATCAAAAAAAAAGATAATATGTTCCGAAATTAGTCTGACAAGAGGGGGCAACTGCAGTTTACCCCCTGCTTGTATATATGTACATATATATCTATATTTATTTAATGGTAATAATTATTTTCCTAAGTACCGCAGTTACGCGAATCATAATCCGCGCGCTAAGCTGCGGATTTGCGCTGCGCGTACCTCGCCTTACTATCGATGCGCGCGTCGCGCGAATTGTCTCCACTCGCGCACATCGAGCCTCGAGATTAGTCGGTAGCCCGAATTTTGAACGGGCTACCGGCTAATAAATAAAAATATCAACACTTTTTCCCTCCGACTTTCTAGAAGATCCGCAGTCCCCTTTGTTATCACTCCCAAGGTGATTTATGACTGCCGCGAATCTTCTAGAAGGTCGGAGTAATAAAAGTGCGTGCCCGAAACCGATCGCCGCACTCTCGTAGTCATCGCCGCGTTTAGAGCATTGAGCAAAGCAATCGAACCGTTTTTTCGCCGACGTTATACCGAGCACGAAAACCGTTCGCATTGAACTCACTCGCGTTTTCTCGCAATTTTGTTAAAAGAATTTAGGCAGGAATATAACTTAAGAGAAGACTTACTAGTCATATACACAGATGGATCAAAACAGGAAGGGAAAGAGAGCACAGGAGTAGGAATAGCGATAGAAGGGAAGGAAGTAGCCTATAAAATTAGTTTAAACAAAAAATGCTCAATTTTTACAGCGAAAGCGATAGGAGTAGAAAAAGCGATTGGATATGTACAAGAAAATAATATTAGTGATTGCGGAGCAAAGGTGCAAGATATTTACTATGTAATATTCAGATGCGTAAGATTCGACACAAACAGATCAAAATTATACAGAAGACTAGAAAAGCTGGAAATAGAATACCCGTACGACATCGAGAATTGGTTATCGAAAGTGAACATTGAGCCATTGAGAGCTACCTGGACTCTACCCTGCACTTCTACTATTTGTTTATTGAACGTAAGTTGATTATCGTACCAGATATCCAGAAACTTTGCTTGTTTGACCAGTTTTATTTCCTTGTCTTCTATCTTCACTGTTAGATATTTATAAATTTTTCCTTGTTTATTAAAATCTATCAATTAAGTTTTCTCCGGTGCTAATTCCAGCCCCAATTCCTTTAGATTGTGGTTTATAATTGCAATATCTGTTTCTAGTTCTTCTTTCAAATTTTCTGGGTTTCTTCCTATGACATAAACCGCTATATCATCTGCGTATTGTAGTATCTTCGTGCTGTGCTTCACACCTGTGTCAATGTCTTTAGTGTATAATGCATATAGTGTCGGGCTGATAACACCACCTTGTGGTAGGCCTTTATGTATTATCCGTTCTGTTTCTTTTTCTTTGTTTATAATAAATTTTGTTTTTCTTTCATTCATCCATTCCTGTATGTATCTTACTATTCTCTTAGGACATCCTTCTCTCTTCAGTTTACTCACTAGCACGTTCCTTCTGACATTATCATAAGCCGATGATACATCCAAAAATGCCATCACATGTTTTTCTTCCAACATAGCCGTCTCGATCTCTGCCGTTATTCTTGCAGTGTTATCTGTGCATGATCGGCCCTTTCTAAATCCATTCTGCTGCTTATTAAACTTCTTATTTTTCTCTGCCCACCAAACCAATCTTTCATTTACCATCCTTTCTAGAATCTTTCCCATACATGACGACAATGTTATCGGTCTCACTTTTTCCTTATCTAGTTTATCTATAAAGATCGTTTGGTTTTCTTTCCACTCTTTGAACTGTGTTCCTTTCAAAAAACAGTAATTAGAATTAATTGTATAAATTCTGTATATATTGTCCGCGTTAAATATACTGTTTTTGTGCCAAACTGTTCGCGTTTTTTTTTTGTGCCGTAAACCTTGTTTCTCGCTCCTCGCGATTACGACGTAATAGATTGCACATAATACAAAACACAAAAAACAACAATTAAAAATTAATAGAAAAATTAAAAATTAGAAATTAAAACAAAAGTTAACAATTTATACAAAAATTAAAAATTAATACAAAAAAACAATTTAAAAATTTTTTAATTTCAAAAACTTGGCGCTGCTAAACTAAACAATATGCTAAAATTAACGTATTCTTTAATATCAAGAGACACGGTAGTGTCTCGCGCCAAGTACCGCGCAACAGCAACAAGGCACTCCGTGTTCAAGAGACACGGTAGTGTCTCGCGCCAAGTACCGCGCAGCAGCAGCAAGGCACTCCGTGTATCTTTACGCGAGCCGGCCAGTTGAGAGTACTCGAGATTATCAGACCTCAATAACCGCTGAACGGATTGAGTTCTTACTAGGCTTAATCGATAGCTTGGGTTTAAATTATATAAGGACAGTGTCTTTATTTTTGCTCTACATGTTATATAAACAGATTTATTACGACGCAAAGTCGAAATGTGGAAATTTTCGTTTAAGAAACGTCACCGTCACCGTCATCGTTGTCATCGCTACACGCATACCACACGTACACAACACATGCATAGATATATAGTAGTATCGCGCTACACGTATATACACGTACACAGCACATGCAATAAATAGCAATGTATGCATCTTGTACGGTTGACTTGTTTGACGGAAGATCGCGCTAGCAGCGCTCTGCGACATTGGCGGCATGCGTTATAGCGGCACGTGCGCTTAACCTCACTTTTGAGTCGAATAAAGTAAAAACAGTGTTAAGTGTTAGGCATGTATGCTCATGGTATTTAGTAATCACAATGTGTGTGTATGTGTAAGCCGTTCATCAAGATTTAAGGGTTTATTAAGGGGTTTACATTTCAATTTTATATTTTTTTACAGTGCCGCAAAACAATGTTTAGAAAAACTTTAAATTGTATCTTTAAACATTTAACTATGCACTTGTATTTTTATTAATCCGGTGGGGGCTTCTAGTCCTTTTTGGGTTAAAAGTTAAAAGTTTAGAACGAAATAAATTGTTATAGTACACACACACACACACACACACACACACACACACACACACACACCCACACCCACACCCACACCCACACACACTGTCACGTCCAAGTGACATTAAATTTTGGGTTTTTTCTTTTCTTTTCCTTTTTATTCTTTTTTTTTCTCTTGTGTAATTAACAGTATATTTATTATTTAATTTTGTTATTTTGCAGGCTATCTATCGCCTTTGCTTTTGTTTCAGGCAACGCGCAAGATTCACAACGGCCGAGCGGTAAACTATTGTGAACGAGCACAAGGCACCGGAAGATAGAGGTAGGTTTTAGATATTAAGTTCTATATAGAAGGTTTGAATTTATTTATTCTAATGTTATTCTTATTTTCAGCCTCAACTTTAGCAGCATGGTATAGGAGAGAAAAGGTGTGGAACAAAATATAAGGTATGTATTAAATACTATAATTTTACTGATTCTATTATTTAATTTATTTTCTATAGTTGAAAATTCAGTCTTAAGATAAATATATTTCGTATGTTAGTCTATTAACAAGAATATATGTATATATTGTGATTTTAGTTGTTCAAGGTAAAGGAAATAGTAATGATAAGGTTCTATATTGAAAATTTAGAATTTATTGTATAACTAATAAATTTACTATCTTATTTTCAGAGATCGACCCTAATATTTAAAAAGGCTGCGACGGATTGGAAGGGCAAGGCTAAATCGTGACTGCTATTGAGTCTCAAAATCAGATACGTAAACATTTACTGCACCTTATTACTGAGCCTTTAATTTAGAGAAAAGATTAAAGCTTGTGATATATTATTATAGGTCCAAATGTTCATCCAATAAATTCAAATCAAGAGGTCGGAGAAGATTCGAGAATCCTATGGAATAATACGCCCTTACGGACTGGTAATGGAGTCAGATTGCGAGAGGGGAAATCAATAAACAAGATAATTTATATGATTTATTATATGCATATGCGTGTGTGTTTCAATTAAATAATATCATTTAGCATCAGAATCATTTATTTCACATATGTATATCATTCCGTATATAATTGGTTATTTTACTTAGTAATTAATTTTAATCACATAATTTTCATAGATAATTTCATTAATTTACGTGCGTATAGTTAATTGAGTCGTTGAATTATAAGCGGACACATTTTGTTCCGTTAGAGTAACATTTCTGAATTCGACATATAATAAGTATTTTCCAATTATATTCGTAATTATTCATATATATATGTATTTAACATTTTCAATTTGGTGGTTGTTCTAATCGTTTGTTATATATTATTTCTTCATACTTGAGAATTTTAGCGTAAAGTTGTGTACAAATGTTGTAAAATACAATTGAAATTAGTAGTTATTCGAAAGAGAAAGAAATTTGTATGTAGATCTCATCAGTATTAACGTACAATCAATATCATTCAATAAAATTAAGAAAATAGATGTAGAAATTGATCACACTGTATATGGATTATCTGTGCTCTTATATTTTCATTGGTCGATAATTTCTCAATTTATCGTTGTAAACATTAAAGCTGCCGATTAGAACAATCACTATTTAAATTTTTAATCACTTCAATTGAGAATGTTGCACTTTATTATATTCGCTAGACCATGTATGTTCAGAACACTGTATATATATATATATATATATATATATATATATATATATATATATATATATATGTGCACATATAATTATTCTTATTTTGTTTCATAGTTTATATAGCCTTATAATTAATTAAAAGGAGACAAGTATATATATATATATATCTATTTTTATATTTATTGTAAAAGTAATGTTTAATTTAGTTACAGGTTATGTTAGACAGGTATTCACGTATATATAAAAGTGGGCAAGCGAAAATAGAAAGTCTTAGAAATATTTATATATATGTAAAAATGTGCACGTATATATTTCGTCTGGTTGACTGTAGTTTACTCACTGCGATTAATATTCACAACCTTCTTTTTTTTATTGTTGCAGGGACGTTCCCTCAAGACAAGATTTGTCGAGTTAGTCACGTTCTGAGTGACTCTTCGTTTTGTGGGTGCGGCCAGATATTGCCCTCGTCTAATTATACAGGATATTAGGCCGATACAAATCTAAATACTCGCTGATTTTATCGTTCAAGGCGCAGGAGTAATTCCTTGTCGAACTACGCTCTTACTCGTACGACGTTTTAACGCAGACTGCTTCTGCCCGAGCGTGATCATCGGCCGCTTCGGCGCCGTTCGACTAACTTCGATAGCTTTCGGGCGCGTGCACGCTTCGAGTCAGCGCGACATACAATGTGATCACGCTTGTTTACGCATTCCTTGAGCCGGCGAGTTAGAATAGGAATTTCGCTTTCGAAATTAAATTTAGAATTTAATATATTTTAGATTTAATATTATCCTCATTGTAAATATTTTACTATTGATTTTGAAAATTTTATAAAGGAAAAGAAAATCATTTAAGGTTAATTAGTTTTAAGAAATAATGAAATTAAATTTTAATTTAATGTTCTTTCTATTAATGCAAAAAGAGATTTCTTATATTAAAAATCTTAATCAACTTTTATCAATAATGAAATTTTTATTCTCTGTCGAAATTCCGATTCTTACTCCTTTTCTTATTGGCTGTAAATTAAAGTAATTAACATTCTCATTGTACAATAAAATAATTATATAATTTATAATATTATTTTAAACATAGTTTTAAATCAATTGAATGCGTATTTTAGTATCTGAAATGTGAAAAGCGAGAGAGAAATATGAATATTCGCACTGGGATATGTTTTCGTATCGCCGATGATGTCATCACATTGGCATCTCGGCCTCTTGTACTGTGAATTTGAAAGAATGAATAAATTACAATTACTTTATATTTTAAATAAACTATGTTCCACTTGTTTAATATTCCTTATTTCCCATTATCCTTAAAATTCATTATTAATTTTTATGTAATTAATTCTCTCTCTCCTGAGATCATTTGCCGCCGACAGTCAATATTTTTGCGTCTTGTTAATTACTTAATTGTTCTTTCTCGCTATCGTGTGTGATCTTTGATATTATTGAGCTTGTACACGTAACCGCCTTGTACATTACGCGTCTGTAAAATCGTATGTTCATTTCGTATTGTGTAGTAACGGAATTATATGTGTCGCGTAAAAGTTAATATCTTATTTAGTCGCTTCCGGATTATAGTGTAAATTCGGAATATTGTTATTTATTGTGTTATTAGAGTGAAACGTTCGTCGCTATCGTAAATGCAGTCATTCCGCGTATAATTCCGATCAGTAATACGAGTCGTACCGCGATATTGATTGAATATATCGACCAATATTATTGTCGCGGCGTCTACGGCTGCTCTAAGCGCCTAATTTTCTCTCTTGTCTAACTTTGTGAGAATTTGATAATTACACGCGGGCGAGCGCAAGTTAATTGTCGGCCTACGGAGGAATTTTCTTCGCTGCCGAGGCCCGGATAAGCCTCGAGTCGCGGTAAAACTCTCCGCCGGAGAATTGACTTTCGGCTCGCGCGTGAAATTCGATATCCTTGCGCTCGACCGCGAGGAGCCTTTCGGCCGACAAACAGCTGGCCATAGTATTACGAATTGTATATATTATTATTATTTCTTTTCTATTATTCTATTTCTATATATTTTCAATTCCATAATTCTTTTTGTCAAAATCTTTTCCATAATATTCTCTCTGTTATTCTCAGTTATCTTATAATCACTTTCTCAAACACGATTTACTATATATTATATTCTTCCACAAATATCTCGGTGTAAATTATTAATGCCTACCTCGATTCTCTCCCGTCCCGACCGCAAGGACCACCCCCTCTACCAATTCCGTTGACTGAATAGCCGCGTATCGTCCGTCGCGATTTCCGACTGATATAAAATTCGTGATTTTCGTAAAGTTTGTTGTCGACGGCGCGAATAGTCGCGCCTGGCGCCCAGCTTATAGTATAATTGTTTCGCTTCATTTGCCGTTCGGTTTACGTACATCGCGCCGAAGGTGTGCCGGTAGTCATTAACATCGACCCCTTGATTAATTATATTTATAATTAACCCCCAAAATAATCACGGTCACAACACATAGATTCAATATAAATTATCAATATATAAGCATAAGTAAAAATAGCAATTTGTGTACAAGTATTTTTGAGTCACCCTGTATAGAGATGATTGTTTATGCCAATCCATGTCTAGATAACTGGACAAAGTGATTATATACCATAATTCGTTAACAAAAGCACCCCGATACAAGCCAGAACACAACATATTTTATTATATGTTAATTTTATATCATGTTAAAATATCAAAAATCAGAGTTTTGCTATGTGACAGGTGCAAATGTCAAACCAATGTTAGGCGGTCCAAACAAGAAAATCTAGGAACTAGAAGAAAGGCAGAACATGGATGCAAAGAGAACCCCGGTCCAACCATCATAGGAAGTCTACACAAGTCGCAACGAAATAGTTGAAAATCTGGCCTCAACGACCTCGAAGCGTTGTATATTGTAAACCACCCTATGTGATCCTTGCAAATTCGCGTCCGAATGGCAATTCCAACGGTCTGGAGTGTTGGTATAGTGGCTCTGTACTAGGAAAACAAGACTCAACTATTGCATTCAAATATTTTGAGAGATATTAATTTTTATGTGTGAAAAATGTGTCATTTTACTGAGTTTTTGAGAGAACGTGGGGGGTATGCTGATTTTTGTTCCAACAGTTCTTACTATTGTTTATACACGATTTTCTTGTAAAGAAATGTTCAAATCATTATAAAATATTAACTTGAGCTCGTTTGAATCAATGTAAATAAAAGTTTTAATTATTTGAAGGTGTATATATAGTGAATTTCGTAGTTCGTAGACTTTACCGTTTTTAATGAATTAGATGACGATTGATATTATAAAAGTGCCCTAGAATAGTTTTATATTGTATCTGAATGCATACAGATGCAGTGCATTGTATATACCGGGTGTCGCGAAAGTGTCTATAGCGTTCATATCCCCTTTTTAACAATTTTTATCAATGTAATTAACGTTTCTTTAAATGTTATTATTTTAATTTATATTAAATATGATTTAATTAAACTTGTGTCTTGTTTCATAGTTTTGTGTCTCACTATTTTTACACTATGAGCTTGTACTCTCATTTGGGTTGCAATTTGACATACTAATGATTTCTCATGGGTATATACATATATATATATATATATATATATATATATATATATGTGCATATATACTGAACCGCATAATGTAAGCATGTATAAATGTATAAATGTGTATATGTATGTTTGTTGATTATTAGGCTTGTCGCTTTTCTTTACTTAGTATATTCTATTCTATAACTTGCACAGTAACTTATTGTTTTATACTTATCTCTAGAGAGTATAATAGTTATATATAATATTTTATTTATTAAGGGGGTTTATTTTAAAAAACGATATTTTATTTACTTGTAATTTTTCCTCAAATATATATCTATGTTATTTTTTTATGTTTCAGGTACAGCGATTGAGATTCGGATACTTCAACGCAAAAAGGTAAGTATTAAACAATATAAATTAATATTTTCTTTCTCTTTTTCAGGCCTAACATAATCGATAGCAAGAGAGGGTACTGGCTACTGTCGGTACGATTACTTGTCATTAATTAACAAAGGAAGGTAAGACTTTAAATAATTCTTTATAATTAAAGATTAGTTTTAACGATCCGGTCCGAATGTTTTCAGGTGCCGTTATTGAATAGTGTGCCTTCCTCGGAGCGTCGAGCGACGGTGAGGAGAGTCGGAGATGAAAAGGCGAAAAATTTTCCCGTCCACGGACGGTGACTAGCGTCAGGCGGAGGCGCCGTACGTGACAACACACACACACACACACACGCACACACACACACACACACATTGTAACGGTCCGCCTTTCCCGACGCCTTGGATCGGGACGCCTTGACTCGCCGGTGTCAGGGTTCGGGAGAAGGGTTGAGAGAGATTCGAACTCGCTTGTATTCTTTACGGATAAAGTTTATTATAGCCAAAATAGATACATAGATGCAAAAGAATAATAATAGGTGAAGCGCAGTTTCACATGCGGCGCGTATCGGGTGGGAAGCACATTCGTCGAGACAATAGATTATGCATAGATGCAGAGTGATACGGAATTATGCGCGGGGTTACAGGTAGACGTGTCAAGCAAGGACAGATTCGACGCGGCTTTACATGTAGGCGTGCAACGCGTAGAAGCCAAGCGGTGATAGATTTGGTATGGATGCAAAGTAATAATAAGTGAGCGCGGAGTTATATGCAATGCGTGTATTGAGCGCACAGGTAATTGCTAAGCGATAAAAAATTCAGTGCGATTCTACATGCAGACGTGCAGCGCGTAGATGCAAAGCGGTGGTCGATTCAGCGCGGCTTTACAAAGCGATAGCGGGGGGGGGGGGAATATTAAGCGCATAGACCCCCGTCGGCAAGTCAAGCGTGGCTGAAGCTTACGAGCTAGAACAAACGGTATTTACAACGTGGTCTTACAAACTAGACGGTATGTACAGCGCGACTTATAACTAAGGGCCGGTGACCGAGGGCGCTCGGCCTTACGACGAGTACGCTCGTCGTCTGCTCCCTAAAGCGGAGGTGCTAAAAGCTAGGTCAGCGACCGAGAACACTCGGCCTTACAACGAGTACGCTGTGACGTCCCGCCATTTTTCGAAACCATATTTTTTACAAATAATCACGTTTCGTTTTATTTCTCTAGTATAATCAATGGAATAAAGAATGATTATTTAGCCCGCTTGCTTTTATTCTTATAATTATTTTAATTTATAATAAAATTAATCTCTAGTGCATTTTATTGCTTATTGTTCTTGTTCCATACGATTATTTAGCTTAGGAATTTAAGATTTAACATTCAGCTGCACAAAGAACTATAATTACCTAGAGTAACTAACAACCAACCAATCAGGCGTCGTCCCAAACCACCAGGACATGCGCGCGCAACACTCTAGAACTAACTTGCGACTATTTTTACAAAGATAAACTTGCGAGCGAATTTTGCCTCTTTTGCGATAACACCAGCGATATTATTTAATTGGATTATTCAAGAATATTCTATAAACCTTTTACCCAAGGGATATATGCGTCACGACCTATAGAAACAAGAAACATGAAATACACATAATAATTTGTCTTAAACTTTATTCATACATTGAATTTCAAGATTACTTAAATTTATTCACAAAATACTAACATCACCTTCTCAGATCATGGTTAAACTAAAAGACAGATTATTATAAAAAATGACTCTGTAAACAAATTCTAAAAGAATATTTGCAATTGAACTATTTATCGACTTCTGCGACTACAAACTATTCAAATCCTACTTATTGAACTTTGCGAACAAAGATTCGATATAGATGTTTATTTTAATTTAAGAATTATATACGCCTTAATTTATAGAATCACAAATATAATAATTTGCCAAAACAGTTTTCTTTATCACGAACAATTGGAAATAAAAAATAAAATATTTATAATATTAAGAGCAAATTATATGAAGAGTGATTCTGTAAATTAACAATCTCACAACAACATGTTCTACTAGGAAATTGTATTGAAAATCAAAAGCATTCACACATCAGAAACCTGCACCAAGGTCAGAAATGATGCAATAGGAAAATATTAATAGTATTGAATACGGTATCCCTCGATCATATGCGACCTACCGCATTCGTTATTATCAGACGTATAAACAAACCACGCATCGCTCTCAACTCATCGACAGCGAAATACTGCGAAATGATTTAGATAACGACTTCTTCTCAGAACATCGAAGACATATTGAAAGAACCATCGAATTGCGAATTGCTCACAGCCTAGATTCCTTGTTGCACAGGTATATAAACCGCCGATCTCGAGGCGCGCACCACTTACTTATTTCACTTATTCGCTTATTCACTTACTTACCTACCACGTACTTACTCATTGAGCATTACAGTTACTCTTTCAATTTTTCCGATATTCTCTGAACTTTTCTTTGTTAGTCACACGTCAGACTTATAAAGTCCAAGTTGATTGTAAAATAAAGTTTAAATAAAAACCTTTGTGCACATACTCGCGTACTTCAATCCAGCCCTCATATTCCGTGACCGAGGTCCTCAAGAGGAAACAAAGGCTGAGACGTACACAGCGATTTTTGGGCATCAATCTAAAGTTCCAGACTCCATACGGTGAGTAATCCCAATTCAGAATAACCGTACTTATACGAAAATTAAGTCTGTGACGACTAATAACCAGCCATTAATCAATTCACTCCCCATTTCTCCCGTCTCTCAATATCCTGTATGCTTTAGACCATAATCTTAAAACCCTATATAAATAAAAAACCTCCCTGTCAAGCTTAGCACGTAGCTGACAGTTATTCTTAAGTTACTCATCCTTGCAATCCTGATTATCATCTATAATTAAAATTCGTTTAAATTAGATAAAATTAGATTTCTGAAATAAAATCATACTACTGTTATCACTCTGACTTCTTTTATAACACTAGGCACCCTGTAGAGCCAAGATCCGTAAAATATTCTAAGCTCCTCGTTGTGCCAGAACCGCTAAAATATCTAGGCACCCTGTAGAGCCAAGATCCGTAAAATATTCTAAGCTCCTCGTTGTGCCAGAACCGCTAAAATATCTAGGCACCCTGTAGAGCCAAGATCCGTAAAATATTCTAAGCTCTTCGTTGTGCCAGAACCGCTAAAATATCTAGGCACCCTGTAGAGCCAAAATCCGTAAAATATTCTAAGCTCCTCGTTGTGCCAGAACCGCTAAAATATCTAGGCACCCTGTAGAGCCAAGATCCGTAAAATATTCTAAGCTCCTCGTTGTGCCAGAACCGCTAAAATACCTAGGCACCCTGTAGAGCCAAGATCCGTAACCATTCTAGGCTCCTTGTTGTGCTAAGATTTATAACAATTTCTCATGTCTATACTTCTACATTCAAAGATTGATAACAGGAGATTTAATATAAAAAATTCTTACGACATATTATAATTCCCTGACTCCATTTAATCCCTCATCTCTTAACCAAAGTTCTAATCTTTAACTTATAACTAACTGCACGATAGTAATAAGCTCACGAATATCAACAATTATTTTGACCATCAATTAAAACCTCTCAATTAATTAATTTCAATACCTTAAACTTTGCAAGTTAGATTTTCTTTAAATATTCAATAATTATTTAAAATCCTACCAGTTTAATTCTGCTATTTTATTTAACTTCCTCATCCAACTACATATTCTCCTTTGTAGATGGTTAACCCGATATGTAAACAAATTAGTCACAAGAAGCAAACGCATAGAGCCGGCAAAAAGGCACGCGCTAGACGTTCTAAGCGACGGGCGCTTGAAGTCAAATCTCGTACAGAATTTACAGAAAAGGCCCTTTCGAACCAAGGCACTTCTATATCTGCATCTCGACCCGAGACACTTATTAGTTCTCCTCAGGAAAATCTTAATTCAGAATCCGGATCCGATACAAAAATTACTAATACTTTTGCAGTTAACTTATTAGTAGAGGACGATCCTAATAATTTAAATACATATTTACCTGAACGTAAGGTATACCAAGAACTATACCAAAACGCAACCAATTTAGAAGGAAAGGATAACGAACCATTCTTATCAGAAGATTTCATATTTCGATTAAACTCTTTATTACCAGACGAACTTCTTAATATCTAAATAAGTAAGAATTAGTATAAAAGATTATGAAAATTGATTCCAAACAAATCTTCTGTAAATTTAGCTAGAACTATTACTATTCAACGCATTCTGAAGATTAGTTAGTATTTTATAAATTCCAGATGAAACCCTTATTCTCGGAAGAAGAAATTAAAACCATAATTAACGACATACCAAGTCTAATTTTAACAATAATAATCGGATTAATTGAGGAATATTTTAACGGAAATTTGGACATAGATCAACTAATTACCCTTTTAGAAAATCTCTAAGATTCTGGAGTCACATGTTTGTATTCACACACGCAACTACAGGTACGTATAAATTTAGTAATTTCTTAGTAAACAACCATCATCTGAGCCTTCTTCCATTCCCTAGATCACATCGGTCCTTGCTCTCGGCGTCCCTGGGGTATAGCCGGTGTAAGCAGGCTGCCTTACAAAAAATAGAGAGCATTCCTTTTTATCACTAGAATCTAGTGAGAAAAGGGTCACCCAGACGTGACAACGCTCGTTGCCTGATTTCGAAAGCGGAGGCGCAAGGAGCTGGGCCAGCGGCCGAGAACACTCGGCTTTACAACGAGTACGCTCGTTGCCTGGTCCCTAGAGCGGAGGCACAAGAAGCTGGCCAGTGACCGAGAACACTCGGCTTGTCAACGAGTACGCTCGCTGTCTGGTCGTCGCAGTGGAACTGGAGATTTGGATAGTCTGGATGCGGGATCGGGACTGGTGCCGTAGCGTCTGCCAGGCCGCGTTATATACCCGGCGGCCGGCTCCCACTCACGCGCTCCGGCGTGGGGGATGGCCCCGCGGTGGGGCCACTACACTGGTGACGGCGTTTAGGGGCGCCATAGGCGCCAGGCCTCATTTTTGGGGCTGACGTTCGGCCCGAGAGGCAATTCGTAACAAGCGCTAAAAGCGCTTCGTTACAACATCTTATTATAAACATATAGAATATTTTTACAATCTTATCTCTCATTTACAAAATAAATAAACATCTTATTTTAAAAGTAGTTTACGCTACGCATAATCACACTTTATTTAAAAATATTCTATATGTTTATGATGATCACATTTTATTTATAATGTACTATTGCATTGCAATTGATTACCTTGTTGCAATCTATACTGGCTAACCATATTAGGTGTATTAAACGGCTTACTCTCATACAGCGATGCCTTTCGACATGTATTCAATTCATAATTTTCGTGATTCTATTATTTAAAGGAGTGTCTAATACTAGGAATGTAGTACGATCTGTATCAACTTTAACGACCGAAGGCATGCCAAAGACACTCTGTACCCATTGGGAAGGAAGCACCATACCCAGCCATAAAAATATGAATAATATTTTCTATAAATAATATGTAACAATTATTATATTATCAATCGTCATATCAGCTCCTAATAAACATAAACCTTATAATAAATAAACAAATTGATTTAAAAACAATTAATATAGAGTGGGAGTAATTTCATACATTCCGGTAATATATTTAAAAAATTAATAGATAACTTTCTATTCTCTAATACTGTCAAAATTCGGAAATTCTGTAATCAGTTGTATTTGACATAAAGTTGTGCTCATAAAAGTCAGTCGCTCTAATACCTGTAGATGTATGTACCCGTATGAAAATACAAATTAAAGTTTTTCTAAACATTGTTTTGCGGCACTGTAAAAATATAAAATTGAAATGTCCCCTTAATAAATCCTTAAATCTTGATAAACGGCTCACGCACGCACGCACGCACGCACGCACGCACACACACACACATATTGTGATTACTAAATACTACAAAATGAATGATATAATCCCTAAAAACCTACCTTTTTAAAAAAAGGTAAAAAAAAGGCGCCAAGTACACGCGCCATAGTTTTTGTGAAAAACTGTTATACGTATTTTTTAATCAGCACAAGTAGCGTTTTTTTAAAACAAAAAATATATATTTTACGAATTATTTTAATATTGTGTAAAACATTCTACAAAAATAATGATATAAAAAAATTGCGCCAACTAAAAATAAAAGCATATAAAAATATTTTAACCAAAAAAAGTTGTACAAAATATGTAGTTGTTTTAATTTCCTACAAAAATAATGATATCAAAAAATTGCGCCAACTGAATAAAAATGATTTATGTTATAAAATTTATTTATTTTATTATTTCCAATATTAAGAAAAATTATATTTAATACATTGCAATATAAATTAAGTAGAGCTAAAATAATTATTTTATAATTAACTAAGTGCACAATTATAATTTACCAATAACCATATATATCCTAAAAAGTTTAATAAAAAAAAGATTATATAAGACAAATTAAAAATTTATACAAAAATTAAAAATTAAAAATTAAAAACTTATGCGAAAATTAAAAATTTATACAAAATCAAACAATAAAAGAAAATTAGTTAAAAAAACGGCGCTGCTTTTCTCAGAATTTTAATAAACATTATTACATCAATAACTGCATTAACTCAACGCTTATATACGAAGTACGTTAATGTCATTAGTATATTGGTCAGTTTAGCAGCGCCGTTTTTTTAACTAAATTTTTTTTTATTTTTTGATTTTGTATGTATTTACATTACAGTTAATGATGTAACTAAATTAAATATAATTCTATATTAAATTTTTCTATATTAAATTATCTAAATTAAATTTATTATTTGTTGGTTTAATATATATAATACTTTGAAATTTAGCGGCGCCAAGTTCTTTAATTGAACAATTTTTTAACTGTCTTTATTTGTATTAATTTTTATTTTTTTTTATCAATTGTTAACTTTTTTTTATTTTCTATAATTTTTAATTTTTCTATTAATTTTTAATTTTTGTTTTTTGTTTTGTATTATTTTTTCTTTGATTAATCTTTTCAGGATATATATATAATCTTTAAAAACTTACTTTTTAAAAAAAAAGTAGAAAAAAGGACACGCGCCAGTTGTGAAAAACTATTATATGTGTTTACAACATAGTGCTATTTATAAAGAAACTACAGTAAAAACCTATCTTCAAAATAGTGTTATTGTAATCTATAAAATAGTTATTTTAATCTGCACAAAGTAGTGTTATTTTAAACCGTAAAAAATATTTTAGGAATAATTTATTGTATAAAATATGTTATACAAGAAATATAGCGGTTGTGAAGGTGTGACGTGTAGTTGGAGTGGAGTAGGAATTTAGTGGCGAAGAGCGATAGTGGAAGAAAGTGGTAAATTATGGGTGTCGGAGACGGAGGAGAGTATAGGGGTGGAGTGAGAAAGGAGTTTGATGGACAGTAAGGAGAACCGGGAAGACTGAAATCGGAGTAAAGTGAATGGAAAGAAGGGAAGAAGGTGGCGACAGGGAAGAAGGTGGCGACAGGGAAGAAGGTCGGAAGGATTGAGAAGCAAAAAGAAAGAAGGAGTCGGTAAGGAAGGAAGATGGTAGCAGCAGTACTGATGGTTATCGGCGGTTACCATGAGAAGGGGCGGTAAGGTAGCGTGTGGCGGCGCCACGGAAAGGTTTATGGATCACGTGCGTGGACCATGTGTTGCACTGGATCAGCTGCGAGTTTTCAATAGCGAGGTGACGGAGAGTTCGGTGAGCAAGAAGAGAGTAGAGCGGCGAAAAGATTCAGTGAAAGTCCGAGTGATTGTGGAGGAAGAGGCCGAAAGAGGTGGGGGAAATAGGCAGAAGGAAGATAGGAGGTAGGAGAGGTAGAGAAGTGAGGAGAAGGAAACAGTGAAGATAGAGGGGAAAGATGGAATGGATGGAGGATCTAGTGAAGGAATTGAGAGGGATTAGGTAGTCGATTCTGTAACTCAAGTGAGATTACTCACTTCTCGCACTTTCATCTCACGTGAATTTGTTCGCGTGATTCTGTAACGTAGTGAAAATACGAAGCAAAAATACGAAATCACTAGATTTGCTAGTGTGAAGAAAAACGTTTTGTACGTACAGAAACTGTACCTAAAATAATAATCATAAATGTTTAAAGGTTTACCATTTCAAAAATAACTTTTACAACTGTTGCGAATAAATTCCTTTCTTTGGCGCTACAACACAAATATAGAATACATCAATTAGCCATGTTCAGATTTTCTCAAAATGCTTGTGGACGAGCATTAATTTAAAAAAATACATTTCAAAATAAATCATTTGCATAATAAAAGAATAAAATAACAGAATCATGATTATTCATTAGAAAACAATATTTATGTATTATTAGTAAATATATATTTGTTGGGATCAATATGTTTTGTATATAATTTGGACTTGAATAAATTAAATAAAAAAGCACTCTATATAAGTAAACAAAGAAACTTTTATGTAACAATATAGTAAAATATAATCTTATGGCGTTATCAATGTCAATTAGATTTAATAAACAATATTGTTAGACTTAAAATAGATGACATTTACAATGACATTTACACACACATTTTAGATATATATATTTAGAGTTATATATACAAAATGAGAGATCAAAATAATTTTCGTCAAAAATAAAAAGAGAAAAAGGAAAGTTTGTAAAGCTTCTAATAAGTAAGAAGATAATTATATTTATATTCATAAAAGCTTTTATTTATAAAAGCACACACAAAAAGTAATTTATGCAACGAACTGTAAATGGCGCGTGAGGATTACGATCCACGAAACAATGGCAAAAACAAAATAAACGGAAGCACAAATCTTCGATTAACTATTATAATTTTTTAATGTTCTTTAATGTTCTTTAATGGACAAAATGTTAACGTGAACACGACGATGAGAACTGTAAACGAAGCACACACACACACAACGACACTTAACCTTTTATAAACTGTCACAAAAACGCGTCACGACGCTGTCTATGATTTTTCTCTCGCTCTATTTCTCAGTCTTTCTCTCTCGGATTTCACCATTCGACAAGAAATTTCTTGTCGAACGAACTCCCGTAAGATGGCTCACATTTTCACCATGATGAAAGTTACAGAATCGCGCCAACTCACTTTTAGCATTTTCACTACATTTTAGATACAGAATCGACCCCTAGGAGAGAGATGAGGTTATTAAGAGTAAGAGGAGTGGGGATGGCTGAAAGAGAGGGAGCGGAGGGAGAGAGGCTGGAGGAAAGCAGAAGTGAAGAGGAGGAAGAGGAGGAAGAGGACGAGTTGAAGGAAACGAAGGAAGAGGGGGGAGCAAGGGGGAGAAAAAGACAGGACGATAAGAAGAGAGAAGAGGAAAGAGAGGGAAAGGAAGAGGGAGAAAGGGTGTCCGAGGGAAGGTACAGGAGAAGGTTGAGAGAATGGATTTAGAGGAGGGAGATGGGGGAGTGAAGGAAGAAGAGGAGAAGGCGAAGGAAGCGAAGGACGAGAGAGAAGCAAGTGGAAGATGTTAAGAAGAGAGAAGAAGAAGGGGAGGAAAAGGAGGAGGGATAAAAAGATACCGGGAAGAAGGTGGAGGAGGAAGTTAAGAGGGTAGATCTAGAGGAAAGAAAAGAAGATAACGGGGAAAGGGGAAGCGAGGTAGGGAAAAGGGAGGAAGGGAGAAGCTGGTGGAGTAGCGAGTATGAGGAAAAAGAGGAGAAGGACAAAGGAGGATGCGAGATATGGAAAAAGTTGGAGGAGAGAGCGGAAAAGGGAAGGAGAAAGAGAAAGAGAGAGAGGGAAAGAACAGAAAGGGAGGATGGAAAAGAAAGGAAAGGGAAGGGAGAGAGGAGGACAGGAGGATAAACAGTAGGTGGAGGAGAGTGAGCAGATGGAAGAGAGTTGAAGATTCTGATTTTTGTTTATTTTTCTGATTTCTGTTTGTTTGTTTTGAGTTTTCACAAAGGAAAAGGGGAAACGATAAGGAGAGGAGAAATAGAGAGAAGAAAGAGGAGGAAGGAGAGGTCAGAAGGGAACAAAGAGAAGAAAAGGAGAAGGAGAGAATAAAAGTGAAAGGAGGAGAGGAAGAGGGTAAAGAGGAGAGAAGAATAGGATGAAGGACGAGGGCAAAGGGAGGAGAGGAATTTAGAATGTAAGGTCGCCAAATGGGCAGGCCGGGATGAAGTTTTTATTATGGTTGTAAAAGGTTCGAGAACGCTCCTTCCAAAAGCGCCTTGTAATCTCTAGGGGAACAGTAAACTATTCTATTTATCTATCTATTTTCTATTTATCTATCTATATTCTACAAAAATAATAATATCAAGAAATTGCGCCAACTAATAAAAACTTATACATATATCCTGAAAAGATTAATGAAAAAAAAAGATAATATACAAAACACAAAAAATAAAAATTGAAAATTAATAGAAAATTTAAAAATGAGAAATTAGAACAAAAGTTAACTATTTATACAAACATTAAAAATTAATACAAATAAAAACAAAAAATTTTTCAATTAAAAAAATTGGCGCTGCTAAACTAAACAATAGCTAATATGCTAAAATCAACGTATTTTTTAATATATTTACATTGCAGTTAATGATATAACTAAATTAAAT
This sequence comes from Lasius platythorax, assembly GCA_963971435.1. Classification (NCBI taxonomy): domain Eukaryota; kingdom Metazoa; phylum Arthropoda; class Insecta; order Hymenoptera; family Formicidae; genus Lasius; species Lasius platythorax. Next base: position 20,919,023 of record OZ020537.1, on the reverse strand, counting down.
ATAATTCCAAATTAAAGATTTAGATCTAAATTAAATTTATTATTTGGATTAATATATATAATACTATAAAATTTAGCACAGCGCCGTTATTTTAATTAAAAATTTTTTTATTTTACTTTTAATTTTTGTATAAATTGTTAATTTTTGTTTTAATTTCTAATTTTTAATTTTTCTATTAATTTTTAATTTTTGTTTTTTGTGTTTTGTATTATCTTTTTTTTATTAATCTTTTCAGGATATATGTATAAGTTTTTATTAGTTAGCGCAATTTTTTGATATTATTATTTTTGTAGAATATATTTTACACAAAATAATTCGTAAAATATTTTTTACTGTTTAAAATAACACTACTTTGTGCAGATTAAAATAACTATTTTGTAGATTACACAATTTTGAAGATAGCTTTTTACAGTAGTTTATTTTATAAATAGCACTATTTTGTAAACACACATAATAGTTTTTCACAACTGGTCTATTTAACAGCATACGTGTCTTACCTACAAAGGATTTATAAGAATAAAGTCTGCGAATATCACATTATTTTCGACTCAGTTCCTCTACAAACATCAAAGCCCAATATCAAATCATTTAACGGTTCATAATGTATATTTTATACTCTGACTGAATTCCGATATTTTAAGAGTGTTGACGATATGCATGTTTGGTGAGTTTAATTAATTTTTATTAAAAAAAGTTTGACATAATGTGCTAAGTGTCATGGAAAGTTCACCATTTTCCATTATCTATCGTTTTATAGTCTGACAACAAACTTCATGGTACAACATGGCAACTAAAAACTACATATTACACAACCATCATTCCACGTTCAACTTAATGAGTGACCACACTTTCAAATATATTTTGATGACACTTCCATATGTTGTTGACTCATGAACTTTATAATCTCATCAAATGGACCAGCGAAACATTGTAATTGCATCAATTTTTTTAACTATTTGTAATCAAATTGCGGCTGAAAAGACATAAGTGAGAGTCGAAACGTCCTGTTATATAACTATGTAAACCAACACAAATTTATATTAAACACTGTACATGCTCGAATTGGCCTTTTTCTAATTTTATTTTATTGTAGTTAAACCAGTTTACCTAATACATTTAAATATATTGTTGTGCCTTGAGGTTCGGCACAGAGAAATAATACGGATCGTTGCTGGATTAGGAGCTAGGGCCCCGGGTCGTCGGAGACACTGGACACTTGTCACATGATATTGTTTAATAATAACACTGTTACGTCCAGACTCGGAAAAGGTAGTCGAACGGAAGGGCGTAACTTACCGTTTCTCGAAACAGGTGCTTTCCGGCACGCGCCTCGAGTCGAGCGAATTTAACGGGCCCGAACAGGTAAACGACTGGGAAAATCGCTATTACTCTGTTCGTAGGGCATTCGCTCGGTGGTCCCTTTTCGGTAAGAGAATCTAATCTCTTTTACGCGGGACGGGACCTTGTGCGATCTCAGGATGAGGAGATGAGAGCGGGATTAATTAAAATAAATAAAATTTCCTTTAAACATTATAATTTATTCTAAATTGATTAAATGAAAAAAAGTTTTATTGACATAAAAGGCTTAGGTTATAAAGTGTGATTAACATATAAAATAGATCGACGGAGTACCAAGACGTATGTAAATAAGATCATGTGTGTGTGTTAGTGTGAGTGAGTCTTCATTTCCGCGGGTGTTACAATCGTTCGGCGGTCATCAGTCAGAAGGCTCTGGGATAGATCCTATTATTAAATTTAAGTTTCTGACTGGTTAATACAATTGTTATTTGATTAGGCAAATAAATAGAATTAAAATGTGTGTGTATGGGGATTCAAGTGATTTCTTCTATGACGACTGAGGATGGGGTATGAAAGTATTCTTTAAAGGTTTCGATAGGAAGTGCGAATGGATAAGGAGAAAATCGAGTATACCACGGGAGGAGGGTCCCACAAGGATATAACCTTGCTACTAATTCGAGCTCTTCGAAATCAATCGAATCAGGCCCAAATGAGATGGTTCCCTCTGGTAAAGGTAATTCCAGGATAGGGAATCTTTGTGCTAGGAACTCGAAACATCCGATATCGCCTATCTGTTTGATGCGAGTACGAGCCTCCTGGTTAAAATCGGGGGTTTCGTCATCTATGCAGATTACCTCGATATCGGCGCTGGATTCAGGAGGTTGAGGGGAAGCGGGAGGAGAGTCGTCAAGAGTAATTACTGGCGGAGAGTATGATGGTGTGTCTGAGTCGATTGGTTGATAATTGTCTAGACGATCGGTACCATAATTGTTAATATTATTCGATAAATTATTAAAGCTGGTTGATTGGCTATCATCTAGGTTGTAGTGATTAGATAAATAGTCGCAGTTGATATTAGAATAATATTTATATTGATAATAATTAGTTAAATTGATCCCATGGTTATCAGAATTTTCATCTGTATGTCTATTGAGTTGGTTGTCGTGGTAATTGTTAGAATTGAAATTAAAATGACCGCTGATAGTTAAGTCTAGAGCCGCTGCTTGAGCCCGAGCCAATTCTTTTCTTAGGCGACGGTTGCGCCGATTTCGCGAACGTTTGGCGACGTTTCGCGAATTTCGCCAAACGGGCTTCACTACCAGAAAGACAGTTGATAATTATTAGGGAAAGCCGAATATTTTATTTAGAGAACAGCTCTTGGATTTGGATAAGCAATAATTTTTCCAATTGATTAATGTTAATATATATACAGGGTGTCTCACAACCTCCGTACAATACTTTGTTAGCGTGTTCTAGAGGTAAAATAGAGTCAAAAATTCTAATACAAAAATTTTAAGGCTGCAATAGTTTTTGAGTTATAAGCGATGAAAGTTTGCCAATGATATCGCATAGAATTCGCGCGCTCAGGCCCGTAATTACACATACACGCGTACCGATCTGTCATTTGTTATTGATTTTTTCAAGTTAGGTGATATTGATTTTTACTGCACAGCTGATTTTATTTTGTCGTTTCCTATGTACAAGGTGTATTACACGTATATCGTACATTATGGTGACAGGCTAATATTAACAAATTATAAATAACGGAAAACATTTAATTCTTAAATAATTTAATTAATGAATGTAATTATTAAATAAAAATTAAAAATAATAATTATAAATATTTATAATTATTTTTATTAAGATTTATATTTATATTAATTTTTATTTAATAATTAAATTCATTAATTAAATTATTTATTTTCCGTTATTTATAATTTGTTAATATTAGCCTGTCACAATAATGTACGATATACATGTAACACACATTGTATATAGAAAACGACAAAATAAAATCAGCTGTGCAGTAAAAATCAATATCACCTAACTTGAAAAAATCAATAACAGATGACAGATCGATACGCGTGTATGTGTAATTACAGGCCTGAGCGCGCGAATTCTATGCGATAGCATTGGCAAACTTTCATCGCTTATAACTCAAAAACTATTGCAGCCTCAAAATTTTTGTATTAGAATTTTTGACTCTATTTTACCTCTAAAACACGCTAACAAAGTATTGTACGGAAGTTGTGAGACACCCTGTATATATATATATATATGTGTGTGTGTAATAATGTCTATATTTTTATACGGATGGGAATAGTCAGGATGATTGTTCTAAATGGAAAGGAGGGCAGGTCGTGAGTCCGCGCAGCTATAGAACTGGAGGCTCGAAAAACGACGGACGGGGGATGTAATTGAATCGTGAGTCTTCGTCGTTATAGCACAGGAGACTCAACGATGTGTTAGTATCGTGAGTTTTCGCTGCAGTAAGCAGGAAACTCGTCAATGATATGTGTGTGTATCGTGAGTTTTCGCTGCAATAAGCAGGAAACTCGTCAACGATATGTGTGTGTATCGTGAGTTTTCGCTGCAATAAGCAGGAAACTCGTCAACGATATGTGTGAGTGTGAGGAAGAAATTTTAAAGCTTGATGGAGACCAAGGATGATTGTGAGGTGGGAATTTGATTTGAAAAGGGAGGGTTGAGATTTGAAGATAGATAATTAAATGATAAGAGTTTAAGTTAGAGATCCAAGAGCTACTCTGAGAGAAATGAATATGAGAGTTATCTGGTTTCAGACGACTTACTTCTTATAGCGGGCGTTGACGTAAAAGGTTGACTTTTAAAGGTGAGCTCGGTCTCTGCGGTGATGTTCCCTGAGAGAGCCTCAGTGTCGCTGATGGACAGATTTGACGAGGTTGATCGTGATGAGCTTCTGAATTGTTCTTGGGAACACCACAGCACTCACTCGCGGATGATTGATACGGAGTGAAAAACTCTAAGTCTTTTCAAGATTGAATCGCGGAACTGAATTCAGAATTTGTTGCGCGGTCAGCCGTACTATCGTACGTGGTTATATAGTAAACTGAAGCGGAAGTCAAAAGCAGAAGTGTTGTAGAGGATGATGATGATGCGCTCCGAGAAAGATCTCGGTTTATATTGCATTTTTGGTACACGCCCTCCGCTTAGTCACCGGAAAATTTTGACGAATTAGGATTCTTAATTATTCTTCTCACGGATTTTAGTTACCCCCTCCGTGGGGTAAGTTAGAAAGGCGTGACGAATCGCAGGGTTTGTTTTATTTTCTGCGAATCGGAGAGCGTCTTCCAAAAGCGAGAAATTCTAAGAATTACGGCTTCGGTGGCAGCGTTCGCCGTAATTTATGTTTAAGGAACCGCGTGATGCACCCGCTTATCAAGAGGGGTTGACTTTTATTACCCTCCTGAGACAGCGGTTATGCGTATGTCACGTCTGCTGTCCGAGCGCGCGTGCGGCTTTCGGGCGCGAACCCGATGTTATCGGTGTCCATCTTTGGTTTTGTTATAATTTATTGAAGATTTCTACCGTGGGAAAGTGTCAGTTTGTCCGTACTTTTTGGTTTGAACTGTCAATAAATTGCCATCTAAATATAAACAGAGTGTCACAGAATGTCTCTGGAATCTTACTTTTATGGCTTCTTCCCTTTCTTCTTAATTTTTGATCCAGATTCTGTCTCGTAAATATGTCACGGTGTCTATATTTCCATGAGTTTATTATGTCCGCGTGTGTATTTCCTAATCATTCTAGCGCCTACGCAGCGCATTTCCCATAATAAATTCAAAGAAATTTTGACTTTTATGATTTTTCCAAAGTTGCACCCGCTCTCGAATCGTGGGAAAGAAAAGAATCGTGGAGTCCACAGGACGTAACAACACCTTTATTAAAATAAACAATTACAATATGACTTTTAACGCGTGCTTATATCTGCTTTCACCTTTCGGCGTTGAGTTAGTTAATCTCGCTCGCGGTTCACTTCGCGTTGGTCTCACGTTTGAATTATCACTCGCGACTCTGACCGTGACTAGCGACCCGTATTATAATAATCGACTGACCCCGTGCGCGTTTGCGGCGGGTCTTTTATTCTTATTTTTCTGGGTCATTTTCGGATGTGCGGTCAAAGTCCAAATGCAAGCAAAGCAGGTTCAATGTCGAAACTCTTCGCTTGCACTTTCGCAAATGTCCTATTTTTCGCGTGTGCCTTGCTGTGTAGGCATTTCGCAAGTGTGCTGGTATTCGTGCTCTTTGACCTAAATTGTTCCTTATAACTTAAATTATCTAAAAATTAGTTTATAGTTTTTCGGGCTATAACAATATTTTAAGATAAAAAAATATTTGTGCAAAACGTATAATTAACTGTACAAACGTTTAATTGTGAGGTATGGGATCGATTTAATATATGCAATTATATAAAAAACTTTAATATATATTTGGTAATCGAGGCTTACAAAATGCCGCGTGAGCGAGAGTCATGTATATACCATAGAGCATCGCGACAGACAGGTTCCTCTGCCTCCGCTACTGCCGCTACCAGTCGGGCATCTCCTGTATTACATCTAGTAATAAAAACAACTCCACATTCGGCCCCCTTGTTTTTATCGACTCGTTATACTCATGAATTTCTTGATGTTTTTTAATAGATTGGGTCCAGTCAATGGTTTTGTTAGACAATCCGCTGTCATCTCGTGTGATACATGTTTCACTTTTATATCTTCCCTTTTTACATCTTCTCGTATGTAATGGCATTTCTGATTTAACATCTTAAACTTTGTCTTAAAGTTACCTCCTTTTGCCAATCTAACCGCATTTAAATTATCTCATCTTATTTCTATTTTCGCTCCTCTTGACAATTCTATCTCTTCCAATAATCTTCTGCTCCATATTTCTTCTTTCAGTCCTTCCAGCATAGCTTCTGAATCGCTCTCAGTTGAAGATAATGCAACCACTGATTGTTTTTTACTCTACCAATGAATCGAGTTTCCATTTCGATATATCAATAATCCAGTAAATGATTTAGCATCTCTTGTACTGTCCCCCGACGCATCAGTTTCACATTCAATTCCGCTAAAGGTATTTCTTCTTCCAAACTCCAGACAATACTCGATCGTTCCTTTCAAGTATCGCAGAAGTCGTTTCAATGCTGCCATATGCATTACTCTTGGTTCATTATTGAATTGTGACAGACAGCTTAATGCAAATGGTAAATCAGGCCTTGTGTGCACACTCAGATATATTAGTCTTCCTAGTAACTCTCGATATAGTTTAGTGTCACATCTTTTACTTCCTTCATATTCTTCTAATTTTTTATTTACATCAATCGGTGATTCGACTACATTACAATCTTCCATCCCATACAACTTCAGTAATTCGTCGATGAAATCTTTCTGGTGTACATGTATCCTTCCTTCTTATTGTTCTATCTGCATTCCTAAAACAGTCTTTGCTTTTCCAATATCTTTTATATTCACTTGCTCTTTAATCCTCTTTATATGAAGTTCTTCAAATGCATCATTACTATATACTGTTGGCATATCGTTCACGTGTATTCCACAAAATAAAAAATTGTTTCCATTCATAACATAAAATAAACATGGGTCTTCTTTAGATTGATGTAGTCGCTTTTAATCAGTACTTCTGTCAAATATTCATTCCAACATCTTCCGGCTTGTTTTAATCCATATATATTATTCTTCAACTTGCATACTTGATTCTGATTATTTCGATATCCATCTGGTAGTTTTATAAAGATTTCTTCTTTAAGTCTTCCATGTAGGAAAGCAGTCTCCACATCATAGATCTCTATCTTTGTTCCTTTTTTGCACTTATGCTAAATAACAATCTAATCGTTTTAATTCTCACAACGGGTGCAAATGTTTCTTCATAGTCGAGTCCTGGACATTGACCACATCCTAGCGCAACTAATCATGCTTTATATCTTTGCTGTCCAGTATTTGGGTCCTCTTTTTTGCTAAACACCTATTTATTCTTCATTATTTTCTTATTTTTCGGGCGCGGTACTATGTCCCACACATCATGTTTTTTCATTGATGCCAACTCTTCATTCATAGCCTGTCTCCAATCTTCTGAGTTTTCAGATTCTGGTGCTTCTTTTACATTTCTTGGTATTTCTTTATCCATGGATAACATCACTGGTTGTTGATTTTTTGTTCTTTTAGATCTCCTTAGATTCTGTTCTTGACATCGCTGTTCATTTTCCTGTCGTTGTAACTGTCTTCGCACTTCCATCGTTTCTTTCGTCGTCTCTTTTGGTCTTCCTTTATTTCTATTTCTTCACGTTGTCCTTGCAATTCTTCATTATCATTTTCATTTTGCATGTCATCTTCATCAGATTTTTTTAATATAGCATCTTCATACTCACTGCTTTCTGTTCGGTTTTTCTTCCTTCATTATTTGCTTCTCCCTCATCAAACTATTCCATTTCATCATCATCATCTTCATTTTTTGAATTTAATCCCACGATGACTAAATTTCTGTTATTTGTTTGATTGTTCTCATCCTATTTATTTAATAATTCATATCCAATCTAATTTTCATTAATTTTAACATCGCAATTACTTCTAATCTTGCCTGTTTCTGGGATATATACTCGATACATATTATTCGCTGAATAGCCCACAAATACTCCTTTCAGGGTCTTTGGTTCAAATTTCTTCTTAGTGCCTTCTTTGTTCAGTAAATATGCTGTGCAATCAAATATTCTCATATATTTTATATTAGGTTTTCTTTTATTCCACATCTCGTACGGAGTCTTCCCATGCACTTGATTTAATTCTGTTTTTCACATGTGCTGCTGTACACGCTGCTTCAGCACAAAAATCCAGTGGTAACTTCGAGTCTGACATTATTTTGTCCTTGTCATTTCTATTATAGATTTATTCGCTCGTTCCACTACTCCGTTGCATTGTGGTGTTCTTGGCGGACTCAGTTCATGTTTCATCCATTTCTTGCTTAACCAATCTTTCAAATAGTTTCCAGTGAATTTACCTCCATTATCTGAACGTATAGCTTTTAGTTTTAATCCAGTCTGATTCTCTTTCAATATGATCAGTTTCTTCAGATATTCTGTCGCATCACTCTTCTCTTTTAACAATTCTACAAAAATAACTCGTAAATCATCAATTATTGTTAATATATTTTTTTCCAACACGTGATTGCGATTTTATGGGACCGACCAAATCTATATGACATAGTTCTATTATTTCATTCGTCTTCCTGCAATCCAATCTGGGATGATTTTTTTCTGCACATTTTTCCTTCTATGCATGATTTACATTGTTTTTTCTCTTTAGTAGGTTCCTTCATTCTTACGACAAGATTTTCTTTATTCATTTCTTCGACAATCTTCTTACTTGCATGTTCCAATCTTCTGTGCCAAATATCTATGCCTTGCGATGTTGCTGCAGTCTCATTATTTATCATCAACGATTTTACATAATAAGCATTTCCTTCACGTTCAGCTCTCATTATAACCTCTTCTCGGTTATTATATACAACAGCTCCATATCCGTCAAATTTCACATTGTATCCGTTATCAGTGATTTTTGCCACCGATAATAATTTCGCGTTAAGGGTTGGCAGAAGACACGGTGGTGACCTCTCGCGGAAAGCCGTGAATTACGAATTTATAATCGACGTGTAAAACCTAAAAATAAAGAAAAAATTCATTTTAATTATGATATTCGTAAACAGCAGCATCGTCTCTTTATGCGTACAAAGCGATTTTGTGGAAAAATGTTCAAAATAAAAATTCTAAAACTGACAAACATCATACAGCTAACCGCGGATCAGGTGTAGTTGCCCCCGAATCCGTATTGTATTTATTAAAAATTTTTAAGAGCCAAATTGCAAAATCCGGCTTTGTACGCATAATTATAACAATGTAAGAAATACGTCAAAACAAGTTTCATGAAAAAATATAAATTTTTCGAGATGTACGACGAAGGTTACGAATAATACTAGATCTGTATCTAAGGTGCAGCTAACAGCAGAACATGGGGAATATTCCGTGGTAGCACACTGACCGCGTGACAAGGAGAGATGAATTGCGTCGTCTTTGTCTTTCTTGCACCGCATATGTAGAGCGTCCGTGTAGGCACAATACCGATATGTTGAGCACACGGATGCGATTGTTGGGAGATGATGTTAGACAAGGAGCGACAATTGCGTGTTATCTTTGTCCCTCTATTGCGCTAATGCTACACACAGCATCGATAGCGATCAGAGCTGAATATATCGCTCTGTCCGATATGCCGACAATGCTTTTTTATCTCTTGTGGCATAAAACGGGCGTCTATTCTTTATGAATTTTATATTTACATATGCATATATATATATGTACATACATATATGTCTGCATTATAGAATTACGTCTAACTAATATTGTATATTAAAGCCGGAGGCTTCGGCTAATCCGTCGCACGATGTTCCCAGCATGGACGACATCCAGGCGTCCCAGTCAACTGAACCGACCGCCGGGGAGACGATGACTGGATCAGAACCAGTGCCGGATGAGCCAATGCCGGAGGCAGCGGAGGAGAGCCCTGTGATGGACCAGCCAGCCGCCGAGGAGGAGGTTGAAGGGGCGAAGCAGGAGGGCGCACAAGTGCACCCGAAGGAGGCTCAGGACTCGTGCTGAGCTCTATTGTCATTTTCGTTATATATTTTTTTTGCGTGTTTTCTTTTCTTTGTCTGTAGACGAATCAATTTATTTTCCTTAGATGACACGCGACACGCCGAGTGGTTTATCGATCGGGCGTGTTTCCTTTGTTAGACGCACCCAGTCTTGTTTTTATTTGTGACACGCAACGCGTCAAGTATTATTTAGTTGCGTGGCTCTTTGTTTAGACGCCTATTCTTTTGTCCGCGACACGCGACGCGTCAGCTCTTTGTTTTGTCGCGTGTTTCTTTGTTTTAGTATACACAGTCTTTTGTTTGCGGCACTGCGAGTGCAATATTTTATTTATTTATTAGGCGTCTATCTATTTATTACTTAATGAATTTTCCTTTGTTTGCTTTGTCTGTATGGATAGTACAGCGTATGGCTCCGCGAGTCGCGGATATCTCTTTGTTCGGAAGATGTGTTAATTTTAATTTATCTTATGCATTGTGTAAGCGCGTCGATCGCGTTAAGATTGTTTCTTTTATTTTATCATATGTATCAGTTCCTAAGTAGGTGACAAAGGAAATCTGTTTTCCTTTTCTCTCTCTTGTACGCGTGACAATGAAACGCAGACGCGCATGTGCGAGCGTCGAGCCGCCGAACGGCGAACCGAGAGTGGGGGGAGAGACTATAAGAGAGAGATACGAGGGGACTCGAGGCTTCTTCGTTTCCGGATATTCGTCCCGTGAGCAAGCGAGTCCGCGTGCGTCGCGAATATATATATATATATATCAGAAACTGCGTAGTACGAAAGTATCGCGTAATATAAGTACCTGCGTGTCTAGTCGCACTTAGCGTGTTAATTAAGCGCTGTGATAAGAGTGTATAAGATTGTATTACGCGTAGATATCGCGATAACACGACGCGAGTGTTGTGCAACCAAAGATATATATTTATAAATATATATAGATATATATATTAATGTTTAAATATATTTTTATTAAAATATATTTCTATTTTATTAAAATCTGTGTGGTGAGTGCTAAACCTTCTGTGATTCCGAAAAATCCCTCTCTACGTCGTCATCACAGGTGCTGTCCGGGAAGTTCTGATGGTTCTGGGCGACGATCCGGCAGAAATAGCATCCTGGTAAAATTAATCGACGCGATAATTAGCAGGGAGAATCGCGATTTTCGCGGGGAACGCGAAAATCGCGAAAAAGTGAGAAAAACCACGAGTGGCGGTTACTGCGTCACACGACACGTCCGAACAGGTATTAGAACAAAGGCCAGTGGGCGGAGCTTAAAAAACCGTTGGCGGCCATATTTGTGGCGTGATATCAAGACAAAGGGAGGAGGCGTGGCCACAGCGAGACAAGGAAGCTGCGCAAGACAAAGGGACAAGGAGGCGAAGGAAGACAAAGCCAGGCGTATGAGCGGCTTGGAACAAAGGAAACGAGCAGGCGGAAGGAGTTGGAAGCTCAACCGCAGACCACCTTATTCGTTGGAGGTTAAACGAATTGGCGACCGTTGTGAAAGGTAGGAGAACCTTATAGTTTTATCTCGACCCGCGAGCTCTCGTCCGGTCACAGTATATTTATGTTAATTCCAGTGGAAAAGATACCCTTAGTCCAAAGGACTTGCGAGTAGGATTACGATCGGTCTGATTGCTAGAACGCGGTAAGATCAGTTAGCAAATCTAAATTTACTTTTAAGATTGGCGACCGTGACAGGACGTCGTAACAAAAAAAGGTTTGTCGCGAGTAGATCTAGGCGAGATTGCGAGCATAGGATAAGTTCGTGGAAAACAATTTCGTGCAATCTGCGTAACGACACGGCGACGTGAGTAAGAGGTAGTGCCGTAGTATACACGTACAGCGGGAAGAACAAAGAAGTTTTCTTTTGGTAGTATAACAGAGAGTAGAATAGACGATAGGTAGAAAATGTCGGACGACGAGAATAATGCGGTGAATTACGAAGAGTTAGAGGGATTCAAGTCCTGTTCGAAGATAGATAGATCTCCGATAAGGGGAGAAAGGAAGATGAATACGCGTGCGAAGAAGACGATGAGCGCGGAAGAGTTCGGAAAAATCTCTGCGGAGAATGAAATTCTACGTGCGGAAAATGACGAATTGATGCAGCGTGTGGAGAGTTTGGAACGGTTACGACCGGATTATCGAGAATCGAGTAGAGACGAGGACAATGAATTGACAAAGATTTTAGGCGAATTGAGTCGTCGAATAAAGGCGATGGAAACGCGTAACAAAGGAATTGATAGCGAAGAACGACGCGACGAGTATAGAAGTGCTCGCGGAAAAACGTCGAAGGTAACGGAAGATTCCGCGGGACAAATCGTCAGAGTAGGCGACAACGCGACGTTGAACGCGAAACTACCGCGTGGAGGTTGGTTGAAGAGTCCTTTCGAGGAATTGACGTACAAAGGACGAACGGATACGCAGAATCCGATGAAGTTTATGAAACGTTTCGAGAAGATAGCGAACTACGAGGGAGTAGACGCGAACGAACAATTATATTATTTCGGAAGATGCTTGAGGGGTACAGTGTCGAATTGGTTCGATGTCAGGGATCCGGATAGTATAGTATTTACTTGTTTCGCGACCAAGGCATTTGGAACTAGTCAGCGATCTGACGACGGAGACATTTTTAGCGGCGCTTCGACGTTTTATAGCTCGACGAGGAATTTGCAAGACAATCTACTCAGATAATGCAACAAATTTTGTAGGAGCTGCAGGTAAACTCGAGGATCTTCACACTTTCTTCAGCGGACATAATGACGAGCTGTCTGCTAGACTCGCAGCTCAGAAGATAGAATGGAAATTTATACCTGCCTGGTCTCCACGCTTCGGCGGCCTGTGGAAGGCCGCGGTAAAGTCCGTAAAGAGACATTTGTATACTGTGACGAGGGGTCTTTCGTACACGTTCGAGGAATACTATACGCTTCTAACAGAAATCGAATCAATTTTAAACTCTCGATGTTCATTCCATCCGATCCTAACGAAATGTCGTTCCTCACACCTTCCCATTTCCTAATTGGGGCTTCACCATAGAACCTGTCTCAAAATGCTTTCTCGAGGTTCCAGACAACCACTTGTCACGATGGCAACACCTCCAGAAATTGAAGCAACATTTCTGGAAAAAATGGCGAGAAGAATATTTGCATCATTTGCAGACCAGATCGAAATGGACAAAGGGAGCAGAAAATATCGAGATGGACGCCGTATTTCTGCTTATAGATGATAATCAACCGCCGTTTTAATGGACCTTGGGAAAGATCACCGCGGTTGACCCAGAAAAAGATGGCGTTGTACGAGTAGTCGATGTGAAAACGGCACAAGGCGTGTATCGCCTACGTCAGAAAACTTTGTGCTCTGCCCTTTGACTCATAAATTTAAATTAGCATATATCTAAAGACTTATGCGATGTGCAATATTTAGTTTAATTTCAGCGCAAGACAAAGTATTTATGTTAATTAGAGGTATAAATAATTTCAGTTATATTGCGTTTGTACAGCTGCTAGCAATCGTAAAAAGCAGCGCAAGCTATCTTTTTTATTTTTTGTATTATTTTATTTCTTATTATACAGTCCACTATTCTAGATTATTGAAATTTGTATTTCAAGGCGGGCGGGATGTCTAGGATCAAAAGTTGCGAGCTCAATCTCGCGGAAATTTAAGTATAGAGGGCGTGAGAGGTAGGTTAGGTTAGCGCGCTCAGTTAGTTAGTTGCACGAGTCTTACGTACGTATCATTTTGTTAACGTTCAGCAAATAAAGAATTCAGTCACAGTAACAATCTGGCCTTTACTATAATCCACAAGAACAACATATCGGAAACAGATATCAATGTATCTTTAATGTAAAAAGTGGTTTTTGTTATACATTTTGTATAAATAATATACATTTTATATACATTTAGTATAAATAATATAATATAATAATTGAAAAATTAAATATTAATATAATTAGTAATATTTTGAATACTAACAATAAGTGTAATCGATTTATAATTTTTTGAACATGTAAAATCAATTCAATTTATAACAGTTTAAATTAATATACATATTCAGTAATATTTTAAAAGACTTCCGTTTCCGGTGGGATAGAGCTAAGGTGACAGAAAGTGTGTGCGAGTTAAGGGAGCGAGAGAGAAAGTTTTTGAGGAGTGAGAGAGTGAGTGGTGAGGGTGAGAGGAAGAGAGGGGAGAGAAGTGTACGGGGGAGCAGAGGTGGAGGTAGCGGTGGAGGGAATAGGAAGGTAGAGGAGAGAAAAGGCAGGCACGTGGCGGCAGAAAGGCGAGAGCAAGGAGCAGAAAAATACATAGAGAGGCGGCGAACAGGTAGGAACGGAGAGAGAGCTGGGAGCATAAAGTAGGTAGAGGGGCGACTCGAAGGAAGTGAAGCAGGGACCAGAAAGTAAGTAGAGGGGAGACTCGAAGGAAGAAGTGAGGCAGGGAATAGAGAACAGGTAGAAGGGAAACTAGAGAAGTGATAAGAGAGATAGGTAGAAAGCGGCGAGAGCAGATAGAGAGGATGGAAGAGGTAAAAAACAAAGGGACAAAGATAAAGATAAAGTTAGGAGAAGAAGGAAAAAAGGGAGCGGAAAGAAGGGGGAGCACGGGGAATATTGAAGAAATTTGGAAAAGGAAAAGAGAAAAGATGGAGGAGGGGGAAGGGGAAAAATGGGTAGAGGAGGGTTGGGCTTTCAAGGAAGGGAAAAGGGTGATGAGATCGCCGCAAAGAGGAGTAGTTGAGGGAGAAGGAGGAGAGGGTAGATGGTGGAAAGAGATAAAGGAGGATTGGAAGAAAGAACTGAAGGATGGGATAAGAGAAGTGAAAGAGATGTTGAGGGAGGAGTTGAGAGGGTATATGAAGGAAATGAGAGAAGAGATGGAGACAATGGTAGAGAGGAAGATTGGGGAAAAGGAAGAGAAGTGGAGGCAGGAGAAAGAAGAAATGAGGAAAAGAATAGAGGAACTGGAGGAAAGGATGAAAAATGTGGCGACGAAGAAGGAAGGGAAGGGGGAGGAGGAAAAAGGGAAAGGGATGAAAGAAAGAATAAAAAGGATAGAAATGAGGGAGGAAAGGAAAGAAAGGGAGGAGAGAAGAAGGAACATAGTGATAAAAGGATTAAGGGGAGGAGAGAAGGAAGTAGAAAGGAGAGTAGGAGAGATCTTAAAAGAGCTAGGGATAGAAACGGAGGGAAAGGAAAAGAGATACGTGGGAGGAAGAAAAGAGGGGGAGAAAGGGATAGCAATAATAAAATTAAACAGTGTAGAGGAAAAGAAAGAAGTAATGAGGAAAAGAAAAGAGCTGAAAGATAAAGAGGTGAGAATAGACGACGATCTAACGTGGAAGGAGCGAATGATGAGAAGGAATTTGGAGAAAATAGCATGGGGGGAGAGAGGAAGGAACAAAAGAGTCTGGGTAGGATATGGGAAGATACAGATTGACGGAAAATGGTGGAGATGGGAAGAAGAGGAGGAAAGACTAAGGGACGATATGGAGGGAACAGGGGGAAAAAAGGGAGGGAGAGGGGAACGGAAAGGGATAGAGAGAGGAAAGAGCAGAGAGGAGGAGGAGCAGGGTGAAGGGTGGAGGGTAGCTTTTTGGAACGTAGCGGGGGTGAAGAATAAAGATAGTGACTTCTGGAGGAGGTTAAGAGGATGGGAAGTAGTGGTTATGACGGAGACTTGGATAGAGGAGAAGGACTGGGAAAGGTTAAAGGAAAAATTACCGAAAGAATTTGTTTGGAAATCGCAAATGGCCAAAAGAAGGAATAGGAAAGGAAGAGCGGTAGGAGGGATATTACTAGGGATGAAGAAAAATTTAACAATGGTAAGGGTGGAGGAGGAAAAGGAAGAGGGGAATAGTATGTAAGATAAAAAGGGAAGAAGAGATGTGGAGAATAGTAGGGATATATGTGAACGGGGATATGGGAAAGAAGCTAAAGGGGATAATGGAATGGATGGAGGAAGGGGGAGAAGAGATAAAGACAATAATAGGGGGGGATTTCAACGCAAGGACTGGGGAAGAAGGGGGATGGCGGGGGGAAGAATCGGAGGAAGAAGTTAAGGAGAGGAGGTCGAAGGATGAGAAAATGAATAAAGATGGAAAGATGCTAGTAGAATGGTTAGAAGAAAGGGGATGGTCAATACTGAATGGGAGTGCGGCAGGAGATGAAGAGAGAGAATTCACGTATACAGGGGGAAGAGGAGATACGGTAATCGACTATATACTGGGGAACGGGGAGATAAGAGATAGGATGGAAAGATTGGAGGTAGGAGAGGAGGTGGATTCGGACCATCATCCGGTGATTTTATGGATGAAGGGGAAGGAAAGGGGTAGTGAAGGAAGGAGAGGGGGAGCGGGGATAATAAGGAGAGGAACTTGGGATGAAGAAGGCAGAAATGAGTTTAGGAGGGGGCTAGGGATAATAAGGGAGGAAGGAAAAGAGATACAGCAAGAATTGGAAGAGATGGGAGGCAGAATAAAGGAGACGTTAGAAGCGTGCGAGGAACAAAGGGGATATGGGAAGAGGAATAGGAGGATAGTGGGACGAGGAATGCAGAAAAAGGAAAAAAGAGGTGAGAAAAGAACTGAGAAGATGGAGAAAGGAGGGAGGAGAAGGGAATAGGTATAGAGAAAAGAAAAGAGGGTATAAAGAAATGTGCGAAGAAAAGAAAAAGGAGGAAAGAGAGAGGATGTTGAGAGAGGCTGGGGAAGCAAAGACGGAGGGAGAAGTGTGGAAGATTGTGAGAAGAGAAAGGAAAAGATGGAAAAGGGTGAATAAGGAAATAAAGATAGAAAAATGGAAGGAGTATTTCATGGGGTTGCTAGGGGGAGTAGAAGAGAGAGTAGTGAGAGGGAGAAAGGAAAGAAGGGAAGAACAGGGGGAAGGGGATAGGGAGGAGGATCTAGAGTGGAAAGAAATAAAGAAGATAATAGATGGTTTGAAGGATGAGAAGGCAATAGGGCAGGATGGGATCCCAAACGAGGTATGGAAATATGGAGGGGAAGAAATCAAAAGGTGGGTATGGGGGTTATGTAAGAGGGTATGGAGGGGGGAGGGATGGCCGGAGGAATGGAAGGAGGGGTTGATAGTCCCAATAATTAAAAAAGGGAAAGGAGAACAAGTGAGGGATTATAGAGGGGTGACGCTAATGCCGTCGTCGTACAAAATATACGCGGCGGCGTTAGGAGAAAGGTTAAGAGGGGAGGTGGAGGAGAGGAAACTACTTTCAGGAAGCCAGGCGGGATTTAGGAGAGGGAGAGGAACGGTGGACCAGATTTTTGCGCTCAATTATTTAGTAAATAGGCAACTAGGTAAGAAAGGAGGGAAAATGACAGCGGTTTACGTAGACCTAAAGGCGGCGTTTGACACGGTAGACAGGGATGCAGTTGTTAAGGCGATGCGGGAAAGAGGAGTCAGAGAGGGGCTGGTGGTGAGGGTGGAGGAGATGCTGAGGGAGACAAAGAGTAGGGTAAGAGTGGGAAAGAGGATAGGAGAAGAGTTCTGGACGGCGAGAGGAGTAAGGCAAGGATGCCCAATAAGCCCAACTTTATTTAATATATTGATAGCAGACCTAGAGGAAGAGATGGCAAAAGAAGGTTGGGGAGGTGTGAGGTTAGGCGAAGGGAAAATATACACGCTGTCATATGCGGATGACGTGGTTTTGATGGCAGAAGAAGAGCAAGACATGAGGGCAATGCTAAGCAGGTTAGAAAGATATTTAGAAAAGAAAGGGCTGGAACTGAATGAGGAAAAGACAAAGGTTATGAGGTTTTGGAAAGGAGGGAGGAGGACGAAAAAGGTGGACTGGAGGTGGAAGGGAAGAAAGCTAGAGGAGGTGAAAGAGTTCAAATATTTAGGATACACGTTACAGAAGAACGGGGGACAGGAAGCACATGTAAGAGAAAGGGGGAGAAGAGCGGCGGTGGTGATGAGGGAGGTATGGGGGATAGGGAAAAGATTATGGGGGAAGGACTGGAAAAGGAGAATGTGGTTATTTGATACGTTGGTGTGGACGGTGATGGGATATGGAGCGGAGGTATGGGGATGGAAGGAAAGAAGGGAGATTGAAGGAGTACATGAGAGATACATGAAATGGACATTAGGGTTAAATTGTAGGACACCAGGTTATATGGTAAGGGAAGAGATAGGAAGAGAAATGATGAGGGGGAGGGCTGGGAAAAGGGCGTGGAATTTCGAAAAGAGGTTAGAGGAAGGCAAAGGAAGCGAAATAGCAAGGAAATGTTGGGAAGAGATGAAGGAGAGATGGAGTAAGGGAAAGATAGTGGGGGGATGGGAACAGGAGAAGAAGGAGTTTATGAGAGAAAGAGGGGTGCAGGAAGGGGAAGAGGAAGGAATGGAATATGAGAAATTGGAGGAAAGTGATAAGAAAAGACAGAAGGAGGAAAGGAGGAGGAAAATAAGAGACTCAAGTTTTAACAAATGGTATAGAGAAATAAAAGGGGAGGAAATACCGGAGTTCATGACAAAAGGATGGGCGGAGGGTAGATGGAGGAGAGTGCTGAGATTTAGATTGGGGAATGAAATGAGAGAGAGATTGTACTGGGAGGAGGAGGGAAAGAGAAGGTGTAGAATATGTGGGGAAGAGGAAGAGACGTGGGAGCATATCTGGGAGCGGTGCTTAGGAGGAGGGTTGGGGGATGGGGAGAGATGGGAAGAGGTGAGCCGGAAAATACTGGGTGGAAACGGAGGAGGGGAAGAGTGGATGAAGAAGATAGAGAGGGAGGGTGAAGAGGGGAGAGAGAAGGAGAGGAATGGGGGGATGAAGAATGAGAGAGGGACAGAGAGAGAGAGAGAGAGAGAGAGAGAGAGAGAGAGTAAGTGAGAAAGAGGAGAAAGTACAGCGGAAGCGGAGGTCCAGGTAGGATAAGGTAGAAGTAAGAAGTAGGAGATAGAGAATAGAATTAAGGCGTAGAATTAAGGCGTAGAATAAGAACTAGGCTAAGGAAGGAAATGGAGATATATAAAAAGGAGAGAGAGAGATATATATATATATATATATATATATATAGGCAGGGAGAGGAATGGCGAAATGGAGTAGATTTAAGGAATAGAGATAAGGCAGTAGAATAAGTTTAGGTTAAGAGATGGATGTACGCATGCGGAAATTGTAACCCCATAGGGGACCAATAAAGATTCATACATACATACAGTAATATTTTAAAATTGTATATACAGTAGTGTTTACTTGAACGAGAGTATACACTATGTAACTATGATTTTTAAATATTTTATTTCCCTTTTATTACAGGAAATACTAAATTGGATAAATGGTCTTCTAGTTCTCTTCGACGTGCAGGATTGTGTGAAGACCACTTCCCTCAAGAAGCATTTACATATAGTGCTAATAAAGGATTGAAACGTAACGCCGTGCCAATTCCCTCTCATGATACACATAATGAAGACAATATACCAGATAATGAAAGAAGGAAAATTATGAGAAGGGAACAAGCGCTTCATGTGGAAAAAATAAATACAACAGAAATATTTATGGAGGAGAATGCTACATCAGCATCATTTGTACCTACTTACAATAATGAAATAATAAATGAGCATTCAGTTATAGAAGAACATCCAGTACGATGTTATCAATCAGCACATTTTGATTCTTTAAAGGAAGAAGAAGATCCAATGCAATGGATGCATATTAAACCTCCCATCCATAACAAAGCCTCTATGTCTCTTCTGCGTAATAAGAAAATAAAAAGTAAAGAAAATAATAGAACAATAATAATTGCTTTACTCAAGCAAAATAAATCTTTAAAATCCGAAAATACAAGATTACGAAGGCAAATAAATGATTTAAAATACCGTTTACATCGTATTCCACGAATAGGTAAAAAATCGAAAAATAAACATAAAAAGCAAATATTAAAAAAATTAATAGATAAGCAAGATTTGCACCCTGTTGCGAAAGCAATGATAAATTTGCAACTACATACACCTCATGCACCATATACAGAAGAAGAAAAAATCTTTCGAAGCAATTGTACTATTATTCAGCCGCTGCTTTTTACCGCTTAAGAAAAGCAGGTTGCAATTTCCCAGGACAACGAACTATTAAAAGATGGCTGGAAGAATATAATGTACGGCCAGGATTTTGTAATTTTATATTTGAAAAATTAAAAGAAAAGATTGCTCACATACCAATGGAGGAAAGAGTGTGTGCTTTAAAATGGGATGAAATGGCTATAAAATCCTATGAAGAATATTCATTAAAATTAGATAAAATAGAAGGTCTTGTTGATCTTGGACCTTTAGGAAGAAAATCTGAAAGAGCTAAATGCGTATTTGTTTTTTGTCTAGATAGCTTAAATGCACGTCATGCATGGCGACAGCCTTTAGCATATTTCCTTCCAGGAAAATGCATGAAAAAGCAGAAGAAATAATAATATTATTAAAAGAATGTTTAGAAAGATTGAACGAAACGGGTGCTGATGTGCAACTTGTTACATGTAATCAAGGTACATGTAATCAAAGTGCTTATGCTCAGCTCGGTATTAATCCAGAAAATCCATACTTTATATATAATGGAAAGAAATATTACGCATTTAATTTCCCGCATTTAGTAAAAAATTAGCAAGTTTCCTCAGAACGCATGAAAACATTTACTGCGATGGAAAAATTTTCACGTCAATGCTACAAAAGGAGATTCAAATTTATTATCTCATATAACAGAAGCACACATTCGTCCAAATAATTTTGAAGCAATGAATGTGAAAAGAGTATTCCATACGCGAGCGGTACATAGAGAACGAGTCAGAAACGCGAGCGGAACACCAAAAAACGGGTCAAAAACGGGTTAGAAACGCGAACGGAACACAAAAAAACAGGTCAAAAACGAGTCATAAACGCGAACGGAACACAAAAAACGGATCAAAAACGCGAGCGAAACATAAAGAACGGGTCAGAAACAAGTCAGAAACGCGAGCGAAACATAAAGAACGGGTCAGAAACAAGTCAGAGACGCAAGCGGAACACAAAAGACGGGTCAAAAACGGATCAAAAACGCGAGCGAAACATAAAAAACGGGTCAGAAACGGGTCAGAAACGCGAGCGGAACACAAAAGACGGGTCAAAAACGCGAGCGGAACGTAAGGAACGAGTCAGAAACGGGTTCAAAACACGAGCGGAACACAAAGAACGAGTTAGAAACCAAAATGAACAATAAAACAAACAACAAACAACCATCGGGGAAAACCGATGAAGCGAAGAATCAACATAGTGTAGAGGTCAGAAACGGGTCCAAAACACGAGCGGAACACAAAGAACGAGTTAGAAACCAAAATGAACAATAGAACAAACAACAAACGGCCATCGGGAAAAACCGATGAAGCGAAGAATCAACATAGTGTAGAGAGACGGCAGTTGGTGAACGAACTGCACGCGCCGGCGAGAAGAAATTTTTCCCGAAGACATGTCATAGTGCGGGGATACGATGATCTGTGGCAAGCCGACATCTGACGGTTACCTAACGGCTCAGGAACGGCTCAGAAACGGCTACGAACGGCTCAGGACGGGCTACCGAACGGGTCAGGAACGGCTACGAACGACTATCGAACGACAACTAACGGTAGCGGATGATAAAGAACGGCTATTGAAGGACAACGATAAACGACGACGAACGACAATAGACAGCAAACGATAAAACGCACGGTGATACTCAGATCACATTTGATCGACGAATCGAAACAATAATGGATCGGCGATCGGGAAAAACCAACGCGCGAATTATCCGGACGTGTATCTCGTGAAGAAAGTACTGCGCAGGAGGGGTGACGAGGTTTACGTGAAATGGTTGGGATTTGATACATCGCACAACTCTTGGATACATAAGGACAACGTAATTTAATTCATACAAACTGTATTTTTATTTTAATATAAGAAAAAAAAATATACAACGTGCACAACATAAAATATATGAAATACAAAATTTTATTAATATATATCTCTCTTCCAATAGTCGTTACAATATATATGAAAATATGAAAATACATGTACAAAATACAAAAAAAAATCTTGATTAATATTTCTTTCAATAGTATAATATGTTACATAACATTATATTAAACACACACATTTTACAACGGTATCCGGTAATGTCCCCATGGTAACGTGTCAGTGGTTTCAGGTACGATATACCGCTTGTCGTCGTACGGACTTAGAGCAATTTTTGTCTCCCGAATGGTATACACTTCGTGCAATTTAGATCTTATGCATGATTGTTGACGCGTAATTTCAATCTCTTCGTGCAAACATCGCGTGTAATCGTCGAACGTTATCGTTCTCGCGACAACGTTGCTCTTAACACCTTTAATCTTTTTTGTATCCTTTTTACCATCCACTCGCAACGCGTACATTTTTGCTTTAAGCCCGACAAATTCAGTCATTATTACACCGTTATTCTCGTCTTTCATCAAGCCTGGAATCTTTTTATTCACAAGCGGTATACCGTACGCGTTGTCCACAGCATAATCGCTCGTATCGAATCTAGTGATATCGCGTTTTATGTTCTCGTACACATCGTCGCACTCGATGTGGTATACGAGGCTGTCTGTGTCAGTGTACATTACTCGACATTTGTCACGATACAGCGGTGACATGTATTCGTGATGAAACTCGTACAAACACGTTTTGGAAATGTCGAGTATGCACATACCGACGTAAATTGGTTTGCAAAATTTTACCTCGAGTTTGCGCAATTCGACGGCTACAAGATTTTCGGAGAAAACGCTTCTGCTATGAAAATTTGGTTTCGCGATCATTGCCTCCGCGCCGTATCGTCCGTCCCACTTTGTCAATAATTTTACATCTACGCGATTGCGCACATTTTCCATCGTTTTGCCGAATACCGCGTTGTTCATTAATTTGTATAAATTTTTTTCGAAATCATTTTTCACGAGTGTTCGAAAATGTGTATTAAGTTCGATATAATTTCGTAGCCACGGAGATTGAGCAAATTGTAATACGCGATGTATTTTTGTAACGCGAAGACCGTGTCGCGTACATTGCTGCAGGTTGCGATAGTGTATGACGTAACGCTTCTTATCGTACAGAGTCGCGAGGAGCTTGGTCTCCCGCTTGCCTGGCGGTTTATCGTGCGTCGGACAGAACGGTAGTTTGTCCGACGTAAATGTAGTACCTACATAAAAAGTTAAACGTGAATTTTAAAATTCTGTAAGTGTTGTGATAAGAAAAAATGGTGGACAATAATAAGGAAATCGATGATTTAGAACGATATCTGTGGAACAATTTCCTTTGGGTGGATTTGAAAAAACTATACGCTGAGTGGGAAGAGCGATGTAATTATTGCATCGAGTTGATGGAACAGCAAAATGAATTTGAACGTAAAGGTGATTTGTGTGATTATTTTGATGTATTGTTTCGCGCTCGAATCGCGCGAATAGAAGGTTTGAGATACTCGCTACGCAGACGTTTCGTACGCGTGGGTGTCAGTGTCCCAGCGCTATCGAAAAACACTCCTGTGAATTCGATCGTGCAAGCGATACATGGACGTGAAATCGGTTTAAAAAAACGTCATACTAATGAACTATCCTCATATCTAAATAAACAAAACTTTGGCGGTTTTAACGGTATGGAGCCGTCTGAAACGCCACCGCCAACGCCACCGCCTCCACCGCCGCTGCCTCGATCACCATCACCCGAATTGTCATATGATCCGTCTATTATTATACGGCAGGATTTTAATTTTGATGAGTTGGGGGAATTTTAGATCATATTGTAAGTATCTTTAAATTTATATACTATAAATTATTTGTCTTCTTATTAAATTTTACTTATACGCTCATTTGTTTCAGAAAAAAGAGGTGTCATCCTGGCCACTACAGGCACTTAAATATATATATTTTTTAAATATTTTTAAATATATTTTTCTGTTTTTAAAATACCACACACAAAATGTATAATATACATACTTATTAAATAAAATTGTATTAAATATTAAAAGAAAAAAATTTATTTCGTATTCCTCTCTCCTCTCTCCTCTCTCTCGCGCTCTCATTGCAAACGCCACGCGCTATCCTCATCTCTCGCGCGATGAGTGCGGTGCGTAACCTGTCGAGAGATAAGTTAAAATAATCGCAGAGTGATAGATTATATTATTGTTATAGCTTGTTCAACTGTTTTATTTTCTTATCAAGTAAGAGTTCATGCTACTTCTTATGTCATACATCTCCTACTCTCTCTTTTTTACCGAGACGATGTCTAGCCCTTTATGCTGTCATAAAGTCTCTGACATTGATACAGTGCAGTGCAGTAATGGATTCATACCTAAATTTCCTTTTTTCACAACTTCGCAACACAGTAAGTATTGTATAACATATTGTGCGTGCGTGCGTGTGTGTGTAATATTAATTTTATTTTTAAATTGTTTTTAGTTCTACGAGGATATATTATTTAAAATACACCTCCACCGGTGATATACATGTTAATGTCGGCAAGGAGAGCGCGCAGCTTTTGACTCAATGTGGGGCGAATTTCCCGAACAGCGGGAATTCGCAATCAAATATTTGGAGTTAGATATTGTATACATAATGTATACAACGACATATTCAATCTACGCAAGTTATTCGGCTTAGAGCCATACGATGTGGCGGAAGTATGGAATTGTAAATATTCTTTTTATATTTAATAAAAAATTTCTAATATTTTTTATAAATTAATAACTCATATGTTTCTTCTGTTTCAGAAGGAGCCTTCCATTGATGTTTTATTATACATATATTTCATTTTATATATTTTATACATCTTTTATATATTTTATATATTTTATATATTTTATATATTGCATGCATACACACACACACACACACACACACACACACACACACACACATTTGTAAAACATATACACAATTAAATAAATAATTTTAATTGTATTAAAAGAGTACATTCATTTTAGAATAGTAATTCCTCTCCTTCGCGCTATCTCTCTCCTATCTTTGAGATATCTCTCTCTCGCTATCTTTCTCTCGTTCTCGCGCTCTCCTTGCGTCATCCTCGGCCCGCTGTGAGATATGTCGGGCGGGAAAATAATCTTATTCTATATACCTATCTGTTTATAAATTCATGCATTCTTTCTTTCTGATGTCATACATTGCCCTGTAATAATATAGATGCTACCGCATCTTATTCTTCAGTCTGTTCTCGACTGTCAGTGTGCTCGGTCTTTTTTAGTCATGGTGTGTGCGAAAAAACCAGTGCGTGCAAATTATTTCGTCTCTCCGTGGGATTGGGAGGTGGAAGAGAAGGAGGCACCCAACGGGGGTCTATTCTCGTGGGATGAGGTGCCTCCGGGATTCCCCCGTTTAATGGAACCGCCTGACTGGGTGTTGGGGAAAGGGTGGTTTTACCCCCTAACCCTTTTTCAACAATTTTCCCCGGACATGAACTGGAATATGTTCGTGGTTGCGCGATATTTCTGCCGTGCCGGGGTGCGCGCGGCGATTGACAATGTTATAGAGTTAATAATGATGCGTCGCTCCTTAGAGCGTTAAGGTGAGTACTCCTCTTTATTTAATACCGCGATAGAGAGTTTTAACTCAGCTCCTCCGAGGGGGGGGTGAGGGGCCGGGGTTATTTCGTAGGTGTGGGGAATGACGTCACGCGGCCGGGGGGCGTTTATCGCGGTTTCGACGAGCGGGACATGTTTCGTATAAATTATATTAAAAATGCTTATTTCATTATAGAAAATAATTCCTCTCATTCTCTCTCGCGTCATCCTCAGCCTGTACATCACCGCTTATCTCTCTCTCACGCTTTCTCTCGCGCGGCCCGCTGCTAGATTAATCGGGCGGGAAAATCTGTTTATAAATTCAAACTGATATCTTCTGTTTTGGAACATGTCCCGCTCGTCGAAACCGCGATAAGCGCTTCTCCGCCCGCGTGACGTCATTCCCCCGCACCTACGATATCACCCCCGCCCTTCACCCCCCCTCGGAGGACCAGGGTTAGAACTCTCTTATTATACCTACTTATGAGCAATGCCGTTATAGAATATGACGAACCCGAAAGCGAAATGTTTACTGAAGATATGAATATTTTTCTTAAAGAATGTGATATTGATGATAATATCGATGATATCAATGATATCGGTGATATCGAAGAAATAGAAAATGTAAATCTTGGCAGCAGTTATGATGAAAATGCTATTGCATTTTTTGCTGGATTTGTGGCGCGACGAAGTATTGCAAAAAGCAATTGCGAGCACTGTCGCAATGATATGATGAAAACTCCAATAGATGAATCGACTGCAAATGAAAAATATATAGAATTTCGCGAATATGAAAATGAAGATGAAGATGCTCCAACAGTGACAAAATTAGTGCGCCCAACAATTCTATTTACAAATATTATGAAACAGCAATTAATGGCATTTAATCGTACGTGGCAATATCACTGGACATCCACACAGATTCTTAATAAAATTACGACTGAATGTATATACGCAACAAATAAAACACATCCAAGGTGGTTAGATAAAAATGGAAAATGTTATGATCATCGGATACAAGCTTTAAAATATATGATTACTGTGAAGTTATATTCCCGTACGAGATATAACAATTGTGCTACAAAAAGAGGTAATATATCTTCCCATAGAAAAGTTAAAAAGTTTTTAAACAAGTAAAAGATATCTCAAGTTTTTAAACAATTAAGAGATATATGAGAATAGATCTTAAGCATTATTATATAAGAAAAAAGATGGAAAAATATAATAAAGGAAAAATATGATATGCAAATAAAAAAGTAGTAATAAATAAAACATAGAACGCAGTAAACATCATTTAACAAAAACAATATATTTGAACATGAGTACTTTTTTTTCGTATTATATGTATTTTACGGTTTTGTCATTGTGTAAGAAAAAATATTTATTGCACCTGTTACGTCCTGTGGACTCCACGATTCTTTTCTTTCCTAACTCGAGCAAACACGCGTTTGTTTCTTTAATTTCGAAACATAGATTGTCGTAATAAATCATAATAATGAAAGGGACGGATCTGAAAAACAGCTTGCCTCACCTTTCTGATAAAGATTAACCGACGTTAGAAATTAAGAAATCTAAGCAAATAATAACTGACGAATATACGCAACCATCAGTCAGAGATCCGAAAAACATCTTGCATTACGCGCCGGATAAAGGCAAGCCGACAGACAAAACTAAGAAATTAGACGAGCGCCCGATGCAATAGAAGTAAACAACCAGTTAATCCCCCGTGAACTCTGTACTAGAGTAAGAGTTGCCCAACCGATCAAAAGTAACACTAAATAAATATCGCCGATAAATTCTAAGACTTTCCATTTTTAGAGGACGTCCTCTGATTCACTACATTATCACAAATTATCCCACGGGAAGGGGCAAGTAAGAACGGAATATAAACCGAAGATTTTTTCACGTATCATCACTAGTGTACCATCTATCGAGCATCACTATTATTGAGTATCATTATCAAGCATCACCTTGAGATTCACTGTCAAACATATACCATTGACTATTTATCATCGATTAACCGAATTCTCGAAGTAAGCGCGAAATTACACGCGATTTATAAATTCAAGTATAGTGCTCACGACCTGTCCGAGCAGAAACAACGAGGACCACGTCCACCCGAGCCCACCGCATACAAATCTAGTCGATACTTCAGCAAATAGTAAGTGATTTAAATCCTTTGAGATTCTATTTATATATTTGTCCTAATTATTCCTTATTCGTCATTGAAATAGTACTTGGGTTTAAAGGTGAAATTAAAACTATTTGTCACTATAAATAGATTATCTGAACTCAATCAATAATCTCCATTTAATCATCAAAATTTATTCAGTTACCCACATTTAAATAATCAAACCTCTTATTCCGAATTTCTTTTACCTACCCGAGAACTTCCTTCATTTAAGAAAGTCATTCGGAATTCATTGCATTGGATCCGTGACTTTCCCAACGGTCATTCCGGGTTCACCACTCTCGTAGCATTGGACTCATGACTTTTCCAACAGTCATTCCGGATTCATCGCTTTCGCTATATTGGATCCGTGACTTTCCCAATGGTCATTCCGGATTCACCGCTTTCGTAGCATTGGATCTGTGACCTTTCCTCACCAATCTCTCTCTTCATTAGTTCCAATAATATATATATGTATATATATAGACTTTATATAAAATTTAAAATTATAACTAAATAATTAAACCCAGGAACTGTCCCTCAACCAATTTTGATCTTTCTCTCTCTTCTACTATTTCAATTATTATTATTATTCCTTAGTGCAGAACATCAATAACCGAAAATCGCGAGCGGCGATTAAACACAAACGCAATCGTCGCAATAGGCGTATTAGAAACCAATCGGCTCGGGCTCTGGCACAACACGCTCAATCGCATTTTAAAACAATAGAAAATAATAAAATCCATGCGCTTGACACACTAACTGACGTTATTACAGTCGAAAACTCCGTTCCCACCTCTCCAGAACGATCTCCGCCTTCGTCCATTCCAACCATCACCCTCCGTAACTCCCCCTTCTCTTCCCCTCAACATCCCGAATCCGATCGTCAAAAAAAATTACCCGACCTTGAAGGGAGGTTCAGACTTCTCGAGCAGAGCCTGTGTGATTGTGCGGCGATTGACATCCGCACCGAATTACTCGATCCTGAGCAAGGACCGCTCTTCGAAAATGATCTGTTTTACAACTGGTTAATATCCCAGTATCCTCTCTTCAAGGGTCCCTTACCTCAGGGAACTTTTTCTATCGGCCCCGACTCCGTAGATCATAAAACCCTTTTCCAAATATTATTAGACAATCCTTTTGACTCCCTTATCTCTTGCTTCCTTCTCAACCGCCAATTTCCAATCGGCATTCCCGTTCGAGACTTCTGGAAGAAGCTTATCCGCTGTACTGCCCTCCGCGAATAAGTCTAATCATTCCTTACACACTACTGTACTCACATTTTGATTTTATTCTTTTTTTCCTATTCATCATTGTAAGAAACCAATCGGAACTAAAATTTAAACTTTAAAATCTCCCTCACTATATTCCGATTGACGACCTCCGAATTTATGTAACACCCGCGCAATTAAACAATTACATGTACATATACTCACACTCTCCGATATATATAGGTATATATATATATATATATATATACACTGGCCAAAAAAATTATTGCAACACTCAATTAATATCAAAATTTCGCATAAATTCAAATAAGTATATCTCCGCGAAAATCTCTTTAAAAAATTTTTTTTTTTCATTTTAAAGGATAAAGTCTCTACTTTAAGGAACTTTCGTTCGATTTTGATTTTATCCACTCCCCCTTTCTCTATCTCTTTAAAAGTAAGAATGTTTTTTCTCCAAAAAAATTGCATAGTTTGACGAACTTTACGGGGTGGAATAATTTTTTTCCGCAAATATCATAACTATCATAAAATATGAACTTTTCCTTGCAAATTAGAAAAAAATGTATACCGTACGATCTTTTTCGCGGAGTTACGGCGTATCAAAGTTACCTATACATTTTTGTGCATAGGTAACTTTGATACGCCGTAACTCCGCGAAAAAAAATCGTACGGTCTTCATTTTTTTTTAATTTGCAAGGAAAAGTCCATATTTTATGATAGTTATGATGATATTTGCGAAAAAAATTTACTCCACCCCGTAGAGTTCGTCAAACTATGCAATTTTTTGCATAGTTTTACCGCCAACACGTCGATGAGCAACAGACAACATTGGCACTCGAGCACGAACCGCAAACTTAAGTCTCTTTCGTGCAAACGAATCCTGATCGTTTGATCGCTTATTCGTCTGTGCGGGAGAACGTCATTTGCAATTTGTCGCGCTATCATTAACGGTTTTCGTATTGCCTCGTTGACGATGAGACGATCTTCTCGAGCTGATATTACTCGTCTTCAACCTTGTCCTCTCCTCCGACGAAATCTGTCTGTTTCTTGATAACGAGCCCAAACTCGAGAGATGGAGAATCGATGTACACCCATTCTCCTTGCAACATGTATCTGACTCACTCCTTCTTCCAAAAGAGCAATGATTTGCAATGATTTGCTTCTTCCAAAAGAGCACTGATTTTGGGCTCGTTATCAAGACACAGGCAGATTTCGTCGAAGGAGAAGACAAGGTCGAAGATGAGTAACATCAGCTCGAGAAGATCGTCTCATCGTCAACGAGGCAATACAAAATCCGTTAATGATTGCGCGACCAAATTGCAAATGACGTTCTCCCTCACAGACGAATAAACGATCAAACGATCAGGAATCGTTTGCACGAAAGAGACTTAAGTTCTCGGGTTCGTGCTCGAGTGCCAATGTTGTCTGTGGCTCATCGACGTGCGCATGTTAGCGGTAATTGAATGCACATAAATGCATAGGTAATTTTGATACGCCGTAACTCCGCGAAAAAAAATCGTACTGTCTTCAATTTTTTTTTAATTTACACGGAAAAGTACATATTTTATGGTAGTTATGATGACATTTGCGAAAAAAATTTATTCCACCCCGTAGAGTTTGTCAAACTATGCAATTTTTTTGAGAAGAAACACGTCCTTACTTTTAAAGAGATAGAGGGAGGGGGAGAGGATAAAATCAAAATCGAATAAAAGTTCCTTAAAATAGAGGCTTTACCCTTTAAAATAAAAAAAAAATTTTCAAATACGACAATTTTTCGCGGAGATATGCTTATTTGAATTTATGCGAAATTTTGATATTAATTGAGAGTTGCGATAATTCTTTTGACCAGTATATATACATTTATAAGAATTCCTTTTATAACCGTATTATATTTATATTTATATATTTTGTTTTTACTATGAATAAACTAAACTTTTAATAATTAATTAATTAGACTCATAATTATTTCTCAACCCGTTCGCACTTCCATTCTCTCCGAAATCGCACAGGTCCCGTCCCGGGTAATAAGGATTTCTTTCCTTTACCGAAAAGGGACTACCGAACGAACGGGCCTGCCGACAGCGTAAAAGCGACTTTTCCGGTCGTTGACCTGTTCGAGCCCTTAGGTAAGATCGTTCCACTCGAAGGCACGCGCCATAGAGCGTTTGCTTAGAGATTACGTAGATTACGTCCTTCCATTGACTCTCCCTTCCACGAGTCTGGACGTAACACACCATTGCATCATGATATAAAAATATCATGTTGCTCTATGCAGTGAATATTATTTTCTAGTAATGAGATAAAGAAGCATGCACTTTTCAATTTCCTAGAATATCACAATCACAGTTGAAATAATCGCATAAATCGTAAACTAGCAAATTTTATCACGGAATAAACAAAAAATTTTTAAACGATCATGCTAAGAAATTGTAAAATCATGCATTTTCTTATTACTAATGACATACGAGATACGTATAATAGGAACGAGTTAAGAAAGTACACACACACACACACATACAATAACATAATAAATAAAATGTCTAATAAATTGGCATTGGTGTATATATGTTGGCACACGGTATTCAAAAATAATAATATTAATATAAATAAACAACAAATATAAGTATTATACAATTAAATAAACAAAGAATATAAATAATTATAAGAACAACATATACGAATAACAAGACACATACAAGAATACCGTGTAAAATGTTATATATAAATAAATATAAGATTGTGTGATAAATATAATTATATATAATCTTGAATTTATACTCGTGTCGCCAGTGAAGTAAAAAATTAAGGGGGTTTATTTTAAAAAACGACCCAACTGGCAAAAAATAGTCTTTATTATAATGATGTCATAGACGACGTTTCGACCTTTGGTTTAGGTCCTTTTCAAGTCTTAAATAAAATAAAAACATATACAAAAATTAATTAAATTCGGAAGATAGCAAACAATAATGGAAGAGTGAGATGACAGACGAAGAAAGGAAAACGAAAACAGCGCAAACCTTAATTAACACTAACCTTAGATGAAATATTCATATAATAAAAATTAGTGAAAACTCAGCATCGAAATAATAGATGTCAAACAACGTTCCTGTCAAGAGCAATGATACAACACATACTGAGAAAGAGAGCAATGTTTTAAACGACTTTGATGATGTTATCGTAAATAGGGTTTAAATTATCTGTGTCTTTTTGTAAGTTGATCGTGTTGTTATGTTTTTTTATGAAAAACATTTCGGCAATTTCTCTCTTTCTCGTATGCCTTTCACAATGTAAAATATTCGGAGATGTCCAATTAAAGTCGTGCATATATTCAGTTTTATGTTTACTAATTACATTATGGTTACTCGTATGCACTTTAATATTATTGATATGTTCTTTGATTCGAGTGTTCAAATGTCTTTTAGTTTGTCCTATGTAAGTGGCGGTTTCAGTTTACCACAATTTCTGTATGCTGTTGAAACGGTGTTAGAGTCAACTAGTTTTTGTTTTGACGGACAATATTATGAACAGATATATGGCACTCCAATGGGATCTCCCTTGTCACCCATTTTGGCTGATTTAGTCATGGACGAGTTAGAGACACACTGTCTTAATTTACTGCAATTTGATATTTCGGTTTACTATAGGTATGTTGACGATATTTTTACTATTGTTCCGCGGACTGAGATTGATACCATTTTATCTACTTTTAACAGCTTTCATCAACGCTTGCAATTTACGCATGAAATTGAAAATAATAATGTGATTAATTTTCTTAACACGACTGTTATCAGATGCGGAGGAAAACTCTTGACGAATTGGTACTTGAAACCTACCTCTTCGGGTAGATATTTAAATTACCATTCTAACCACCCCTTTAATTATAAAATCAACACTATCAATAATTTGGTGGACCACGCGATTATGTTATCTGATGATCGGTTTCATTCCGAAAATATACGTACGGTTTAAAAAAATCTTATCTAACAATTGCTTTCCTCCGAAAATTATTGATCGCTACGTCCAAAAAAGAGTATGTACTTTAAGAGAACGGAAAAATATGACTATTAGTGTTGATAACAACAGCAGAGCGTTCGATATCTCGTCATGCATTTTATTACCTTACATAAAAAATTTAAGTGACAATATTAGCAGAACAATTAAAAAAACAAGCTTAAAATTAATTTATACAATACCGAAGAAACTTGACAAATTGATTAAACGAGGTAAAGACAAGTTATCTAAAACGGACAAAACTGATATAGTATATAAGATCGACTGTAACAAATGTGACGCCACTTACATAGGACAAACTAAAAGACATTTGAACACTCGAATCAAAGAACATATCAATAATATTAAAGTGCATACGAGTAACCATAATGTAATTAGTAAACATAAAACTGAATATATGCACGACTTTAATTGGACATCTCCGAATATTTTACATTGTGAAAGGCACACGAGAAAGAGAGAAATTGCCGAAATGTTTTTCATAAAAAAACATAACAACACGATCAACTTACAAAAAGACACAGATAATTTAAACCCTATTTACGATAACATCATCAAAGTCGTTTAAAACATTGCTCTCTTTCTCAGTATGTGTTGTATCATTGCTCTTGACAGGAACGTTGTTTGACATCTATTATTTCGATGCTGAGTTTTCACTAATTTTTATTATATGAATATTTCATCTAAGGTTAGTGTTAATTAAGGTTTGCGCTGTTTTCGTTTTCCTTTCTTCGTCTGTCATCTCACTCTTCCATTATTGTTTGCTATCTTCCGAATTTAATTAATTTTTGTATATGTTTTTATTTTATTTAAGACTTGAAAAGGACCTAAACCAAAGGTCGAAACGTCGTCTATGACATCATTATAATAAAGACTATTTTTTGCCAGTTGGGTCGTTTTTTAAAATAAACCCCCTTAATAATTATATATATTGTATATATATATATATATATATATATATATATATATTGTGACCGTGATTATTTTCGGGGCTAATTATAAATATAATTAATCAAAGGGTCGATGTTAATGACTACCGGCACACCTTCGGCGCGATGTACGTAAACCGAACGGCAAATGAAGCGAAACAATTATACTATAAGCTGGGCGCCAGGCGCGACCATTCGCGCCGTCGACAACAAACTTTACGAAAATCACGAATTTTGCATCAGTCGGAAATCGCGACGGACGATACGCGGCTATTCAGTCAACGGAATTGGTAGAGGGGGTGGTCCTTGCGGACGGGACGGGAGAGAATCGAGATAGGCATTAATAAATTACACAGAGAGCTTGATATGGAAGAATATAATATATATCAGATCGTATTTGAGAAAGTAATTAATAGTGAACTGAGAATGACAGAGAAAATATTATTGAAAAGATTTTGACAAAAAGAATTTTGGAAGTGAAAATATATAGAAATAGAATAATAGAAAAGAAATAATAATAATAGATACAATTCGTAATATTATGGCCGGCTGTTTGTCGGCCGAAAGGCTCCTCGCGGTCGAGCGCAAGGATATCAAATTTCACGCGCGAGCCGAAAGTCAATTCTCCGGCGGAGAGTTTTACCGCGACTCGAGGCTTATCCGGGCCTCGGCAGCGAAGAAAATTCCTCCGTAAGCCGACAATTAACTTGCGCTCGCCCGCGTGTAATTATCAAATTCTCACAAAGTCAAACAAGAGAGAAGATTAGGCGCTCAGAGCAGCCGTATACGCCGCGACAATAAGATTGGTCGATATATTCCATTAATATCGCGGTACGACTCGTATTACTGATCGGAATTATACGCGGAATGGACTGCCTTTACGATAGCGACGAACGTTTCAATCTAATAACACAATAAATAACAATATTCCGAATTTACACTATAATCCGGAAGCGACTAAATAAGATATTAACTTTTACGCGATACATATAATTCCGTTACTACACAATACGAAATGAACATACGATTTTACAGACGCGTAATGTACAAGGCGGTTACGTGTACAAGCTCAATAATATCAAAGATCACACACGATAGCGAGAAAGAACAATTAAGTAATTAACAAGACGCAAAAATATTGACTGTCGGCGGCAAATGATCTCAGGAGAGAGAGTACTCACGCGGATCCGTCGGCTCGGATGAGTCGTTTCGCCGATCTACCGCGCAATAAATCGAAATAACTAAAATCGTGTAAAATAACGATACAAAACCTTACTCACGACAGCGATGACTACTGGGCGCGACTCATCCGAACCTTACTCGAAATTTTGGCAGCTTTACATGTAGTCGACGTCAGTCTCACCGGCAGAAACTCTCGAAATCTCCTTCTTATCTCCTCAAGAAAAGGGCCTCCGCTCTATTCGCTTGCTCGCCGGACAGTGACGAACGGAAGGCCCGCAGGAGACACGCCGGTACATTAATATGTAATAGAGCCACGTGTTGCGCTTCCGAATTACGCAGGGCCGTGGCGCGGCCTTGCGGGTCCTTGTGGCCTTTGCGCCTCTAATCTCCGGCCCCCGTCTTCCTTTGCTCGCTTCTTATTAATTTCCGGCCTCGGAACGCAATCATTGCGGCAGCGTATGGTTGTATCCGGCCCTCCTTATTCTTTATTAGCGGATGTATCGGCGATCGATTTCCTCTTCGATCGCTTCATCTCGCCAAGAAATTCGGGCCCGCGCTTCGGATACAGTGCCGTAGCTCCTCATCGGGGCTCTCGCGCTCCTTGCGCTTGAGTGGCCTTTCCCCTCGATTGCTTCCTTCGTGCCTGCGAAGCGTAATTATTAAACACAAAGGGCGGCAGCTTCGATTCTTTGGTTAATTACAGTAATTCGGATTAGGATTTGGTTATTCTTACCGGGCGTGCTCCCTTGTTACGGTGCCGGCCTCCCTGCGTCCTCGACATTAACTTAGCTCCTCTGGTCGTTCGCCGGATGAGATCCCGTCGACCGCATGGATACCACCGTCCTTACGCTAATTTTTCACCAAATGTGAAACGCTAACAGAAAATACCCGACAACCGCGGGATCGCGTCCGATCCCGCGCTCAGACCGCGCTCTCTCTCCCTAAATCGAGAGAGCGGAGGCCCGCGCGACCGATCCCGGCCGGGCTTATCAGCCCTTGTGACGGACGCACAAAACGTCACGTCACAATATATACACAATAATTATAAAAAATAAAAAGACGTCACAATATATTAAAACAAATTTTTATTAAATATTAATTATCTAACAATATATAAAGGAAAAAGAGATGTCAAGAAAGATAACTGATTTTTCGAACATAGTATGTACCATATATCAATTATATAATATATAATTAATTTATTAATAAAATATATATTGTATAGATTTATCCGTGATAAGATCTGCTAGTTAGATTTGTGCAATTGTTTCAACTGTTATTGTGATCTTTGCATCTTATTAACGCCAACAATGTGTGTAACCATACATAAATCTTTATTACTAAAATTTTGGAATTTATTAAATATGCGTTCTATGTTAAAATTAAATTTTATTAAGCATAGATTATTTATTAACACCATTCTCTTTACAAACAAAATCACTTTTAAAAATTTCGATTATAATCTTTTCTATAAGAAATAACTTATATGTACAAGTTTAGGAAACTTTTTATTACTAAATTTATTGACAGAAATCCAAAATAACAATTTTTATTTCAACCTTCATTTTGAAGAAGTCATGTTTTCATTAAGAAGACATACCTTTAAAAAGAAATGAAATAAAAATTGAAAAAATAAATAATGAATTTTTTACATTATTCTTCTCTTTAGTAGAGTAGGCCTACTGGGGAAACCACTTAAAAAAAACGCGTCAAAAATAGTACCTCATGGGTGACGTGGAAAGTATTTATAAAAAAAATAAAAATATTTTTTAATATCTATTTTTTAAATAACAATATTTTTTCTAATATATATATAAAAATAAAAATATTTTTTAATATCTATTATTTAAATAAAAATATTCTTTTTTAATACATACACATATGTTCAAAAACAAATTTCTAATTTTTTAAATTTTAACACATTATATTAAATAGAAATGATTTACACTTTTTCACAAAAATAATAATACATTTTCAGTGTTGTGCGTAGATGATTTTAAAATTAACTAGATAAAGAAGAGATAAAAATATATAAATTCATTTTAGATAAGATAAAGATGATTTCGTTTTAAATATATCTAGATAAAAGTTAAAATTATATAGCAATTCATCTAGATAATTTTCAGATAATATTATTTTTAAGACCTCATGTAAACACAATAGATAGAAAAATGTTATAAAAGTTATAGAAAAAAATGTAAATTATAAAAAGGATATAATAATATATTTGTACATTTTTTTATTTATTACAAAGAAATTTTATTTATTATAAATTTTACAATAAAAATTTTTATTCATAATACAAATTTATATAATATATTTAAAATTTATATAATATATTATTTATGTAGTATATTGAATTTATATATAATAATATAAATTTTTATTTATAATAAAAATTTTTATTTATTGTTAATTTTACTTATTTATTATAAATTTTTATTACGCAAGAACAATAGTTTTTCAAAAGTTATGTCTGATAAACGATTTCTGCGAGGGACATAAATTTGTTGCCCAGAACTAAAGAGCCGTTCTACCGGCGCTGATGATGGTAATGAAGTGTTATATTTGAAAAACATTTTTTTAACATTTGGATAAGATTGAAGGGAATTCAATTCTTTTGCTTTCGATTCTAAATATGATAATGCTTCAATATTACTACTAATATCTGGGTGTACCAAATTAGAAACTCTTTTTTTTTATCTATATCACGAAAACAGTCTTCATCTCCGCTACTACTAGAAGTCGATTTATTATCGAAAGCTATATTTTGAAAATGCAAGTTTTCAATTTCTTTTAAGAAAAGATCTTTACACATCTCCATATAATGTTCCGGCACCCAATTTAATTTAAATCTTGGCAAACAGATAGCAGATAAGATGAACTGCTTATTTTCAAACGAGTTAAAATAAAAAATGTACTTAAATCGTTTTTCTAAGGCAAGTACCATTCCAGATACCAGTGGTTTACAATATGATAAATGCGTGAATTTTATCAGCTTTTCTTTTAAAACAATAATCGTAGGTGCCACCAAACCTAAATAAGTCATTTTTTCTCCTTGTAATATATCAAGACTTGCTGCTAAAGGAGACATAATTGTACTAAATTCTTCTAAGAATTCAATTTCATTTGGTCTCAACTTTTGGATTTTTAATTTTTCAAAAAGAATGTTAAGTTTCATTTTATAAGCAAGAATCTTTTTAATAGAGTCATACTGAGAATTCCAACGCATAATAATAGGTATTGGAAATTTACAATTACATTCTTTAAAACAAATGTCAGATGCTACTGTACTGCGACTAAGTATATTCCAAAAAGCACTTAATTTAGCAAAAGTGGAGCGATATATTTTTTTTAAAGAAGCGTTATTAGGATTTTCTAAAATTTTTTTGCAATCAGTTGTAGCAATCAAGTTTAATGTGTGGGAACAGCATGTTAATTGTGGGGGTAATATAATTTCATTTCCCAGTTCATCCGTAAAATGCTCATTTTCATGTACAGTAGCATCAGTATTTGTAAGAATGTTTCTACATTCAGTTACTTCAATATCTGAATCGGATTCAACTATATTATCAAAAGTATTTTCATTTAATTCTGTTATAAACTGATTTTCAGAATTTTCAAATTTGGTGACACCAAAGCATCTAAACACTTTACCAAAATTTGTGGCATTGTCGGTTATTACGTGAGTAACTTTAATATATCTAAATTAAAATCAATTATTATGTTATGCATAATCAATGCAATATTTTTGTAAGTATGATTGTAAAGTATTCGTCTACAAGCTAACATATAAGATTGTCTTTCAAATGTATCTAATAAGATAAAGTGAACTGTCATACCTAAGTAACTTTTATTACGACATGACCAAATGTCAGTAGTTAGGCAAATATAGGTTTGCTTTTCTAATAATTCTTTTAGTTTTAACTTTTTTGTTTGATAAGAATTATTAATCTCAGTACATAAAGCATACCTTCCAGGCAGAAATTTTTCCGGCTCATTAGTAGATAGTAATCCACAAATTAAATTTCTAAATGATGGTTTCTCCACAGTACTTAAAGGACGCATTTCTTCAATTAAATAAGTTAAAATTAAATCGTGAGCCTGCAAACAAAAAATAATGTATCTTTTTATCTATGAAATATTGATGATTAAAATAATTTCTTTTTAAATACGAGTATATTACATATTTACCTTCTTCACTGTAATGAGCAATTTGTTTTGCATCATTGGTACAATATTTCGTTGTTTATCTATTTTAAACTTTTTTTTGTCTTCCAATCTTTTTAGCTTAATTTTTTCAATTAACTGCGGATGTAATCTCTAAAAAAAGAAAACAGCAAAATAAAAGCATTATAAAATTTTTTTATTTAAAATAGATGTGTAAATGCACAAATAAAAAGAAAAATGCAAAAATATAAGTAAAAGACATAAATATATAACTCACATTATAATGACTAACAAAGTTTCCTGTAGAAGCCACTTCGTGAGCCACTTATGGTTTTAGGACAGTTTTGACACTGTGCTATTATTTTCTGATCCGTAGAGTTTGCTGTCACCTTAAAATATTCTCCATTTAATATAAATGGCAAATAGGATAAGGTTGAAGAAAAATCTTCATTTATGTTAATGACGTTAACGTTGACATTTTCATCGACTTCCATAGAAGTTGAGGTTAGAGTTGCTTCTGTTTGGTGTATGTCTTGAGCTTTAAGAAAAACAATCGTTTATTTAAATCTAAATGTTAACTATATTAATATCGATTGAATTCATAAAGTACGAACAAGAAAGTATGTAATGTTTTAGACAAATCTAAAGAGCGAACAATGTAAAATGTTAAGCAATATTAAGAACATATAAAAAATACTAAAAGAATTA
This sequence comes from Lasius platythorax, assembly GCA_963971435.1. Lineage (NCBI taxonomy): Eukaryota > Metazoa > Arthropoda > Insecta > Hymenoptera > Formicidae > Lasius > Lasius platythorax. The sequence goes on along the minus strand of OZ020537.1, from coordinate 20,879,104 downwards.
AAATATCTTAAAAATAATACTCTTTAATATAATACTAAGAGAATATATATTTACCTTGCGACTTCTGTACATATTTTTCCATTTTCCGTTATTTTTTATTTACTAGCAATTATCACTTTTTATTATCACTTTACGACTCTACTACAGAACTCAAAGCATAAAACATGGACTACTGCGCCATCCGTATTTAAATAGTGTGTAAGAGGGTCCGTGAGGTTAATACATAACCACTCTTAGTGTCAGGATGGAGGGCTTAGTTCAGAAAGGATCTCCGGGTGGATCGTATAAACGACAACACGCAACACGGGTACGGTTGAAAATATATATATATTTGAACACAGAGGTTAATAAATACGCTGGACTGCGTATCGTTAGCGCGTACACTTGACCGGCACGGTGACAAAGATTCTCCCGACCGACTATTACGTACGCACGACTCGACTCTCACGTGGCTCGTGCACGAGTGCCTTTGTCTGGCTGCAAGCCAAGCACGATGCCCGGGCCGCGTGCTCGCGTGATCGCCTTCGACCAATCAGAGCGCAGAGACGCCACTGCACAAGCACAAGAGCGCCAGCGGATGCGCACGCTGCTTAGACTGGATGGCGCGGAGTAAGTAGCAAAAATGAGAGATAGAACGTGAAGACAGCCAATCTTTCTCTCTCTTTCTTTACAGCGTTGAATAGAGGGTGATAAAAATTGGCCGTCTTCCTGTTCCTCTCATTTTTGACGACACTTTTACACAAAAGTATTTTTATGTGCTATGGCCCTAAACCAAATTATCTGAACGTTATCCCAGATAATTTAGTAAAGATAACACTTTCTTTTATCTAAGATGCAGATATAGATAATACATATTTTTATTATCTGTATAAAAATAAGATGATGCCAAAACTTCATCTAGATGATCATCTATATAATTTTACTTAGATAACAGCAAACACTGTACATTTTACAAAAATAATATGCAATTATAAATTTTAAGTTATTTCATAGAAGAGATTATTTAAAAAAATAATTATACTTAACAGATGAGATATTCAGTTATTCCTTAATAGGAATATTATATAAGACACATACGCATGTATTTAAATAAAATTTAAAAAAATTTGGACAAACTCGGATCCGAACTCTCATCTACGGCGTGAGAACCGAACGCTTCCCTATCGAGCCACTGCGTATCATTATAAATAAGGTCTATTTAATCGGTACTTGTGTTACATACTTGTATTCTTACATTTATGCGTATTCTTACGCTTATAATATTTTTATTGTAAAGGTAAAAAAGGGAAAATAATTTTTAATGCAGATATATATTATGCATTATATGGAATAACAAATGTATTTTATTGTACGCAACACTTAACAAATAGCAGATAACAAATATGTTATACAAAATATGTTATTTTAGCTTAGAAGAATTATCTTTTTTATCTGGAATCGTTTTTTCGAAGTCTACTTTAATAATACATTATATGCAGGACATGTATTAGCGATTCACAATTGTGGATGTAGCATGGACACAAACCACATCCGCTTTCGGTGGTATGGTAACATACCACCACGAAAATGGATGTGGCCATGTAGTTCCAGGGCGGCTATAAAATGGACGTAGAGGCGCTGCTGTACGGGACCGAAAGCTATCGTAAGGAAATCGCCGGGATGGCCCCTCTTATTCTTCTCTCTGCCTATATATTAGTTGGACTTATAAATCTGACGCAAAACTGACTAAGAAAAATGTATCAGAGAATATCGGAGAAATTGAAAGAATGATCGAGAAATAATTTTTAAGTGCTCGCGAGATGCCCGGACGAGTGACGTGAAGTGTTCGAATGATTAGTGAAAAAAACTCTCGCGACTAATGATTTAATAAAACTACTGCTACTGACACTGCTCGAGCGCCTCGAGATCGACGGTTTATATACCCGTGAGACAAGGAATCCTAGGCCGTGTGTAAATCGCGATTCGAAGATTCTCTCAAGGCGTCTTCGATGTTCTAAGAAGAAGTTGTTATCTAAATTATTTCGCAGTAATTCGCCGCCGATAGATCGAAAGCGGTGCGTAGATTGTTTATACGTTCGGCAAGAATGCGGTGACGACAAATGCAGTCGGTCGCATATGATCAAAAGACGCAGCATTTAATATTATCAAGAGACGCGGTAGCGTCTCGCTAAGTATATCTTTCGTTTCTTTTCAATATTTTACTAACAGACGCTACTGCGTATCATTTACCGGAACGAGGACGTTTTTACGAAAATAATTAAGAATGAATTGAAATATCTCGTACATCGGACCATCTTTTCAAGAAAATGAACACATCAATCGAAAACATGAATTTTTCCAAATGTAATCATACCATAATGACACTGGTAGATACATTGGATGTAAAGATCTTAATATTCATCATGCATTTTTCTGTCGAAAATGTGTCATTCAGATACGTCGTCGGACTTGTCCAGGTTCACAGATACACCGCTAGATGTCGCCACTGTCGCAAGCCGCCATCTTTTTCCAGGTTCACTAATACACCGCTAGATGGCGCTACTGTCGCAAGACCCATAATTTTTTTTCTAAGTTGTGTGCGTGCACACGTTCCGCTTCCTCTTTCTCTCCTGGTCTCTCTCTCTCTTTTTCTCTCTCTCGCTCTTTTACTCTCTCCCGCTCTCTCTCTCTCTCTCTCTCTCTCTCTCTCTCTCTCTCTCTCTCTCTCTCTCTCTCTCTCTCTCTCTCTCTCACACGCTTTTTCTCTCTCTCTCCCTTCCGCTTATTCTCACTTTCCCGCTTTCTTTCTGTCCTCCTCCCGCTTTTCTCTCATTCCCGCTTTTTCTCTCTCTCCGCTTTCTTTTACTCTCTCCCGCTTTCTCTTCTTCTCTACCGCTTTCTCTCTCTTTCTTTCTTTCGCTTCTCTCCTCCCACATTCTCTCTCTTTCCCTCCCGCTTTTTTTCTCTCTCCCGCTTTTTCTCTCTCCCTCCCGCTTTCTCTCTCTCCCTCCTACTTTTTTTTCTCTCTCCCGCTTCCTTTCTCTCTCTCTCCCGCTTTCTCTCCTTTTCTACCGCTTTCTCTCTCTTTCTTTCTCCCGCTTTCTCTCCTTCTCTCACTTTCTTTCTCTCTCCATCCCGCTATTCTTCTCTCTCCCGCTTTTTCTCTCTCTTCCGCTTCCTCTCTCTCTCCCTCCCGCTTTCTCTCTCTCTCCCTCCCGCTTTCTTTCTCTCTCCCGCTTTCTTTCTTTCCCGCTTTCTTTCTCTCTCCCGCTTTCTCTCTCTCTTCCGCTTTCTCTCTCTCTTATTCTCTCTCTTTCTCTCTCTCTCTCTTAGTACACATAATCCGCATCTATTCCATACCTATTCCGTATCTATTCAGCATCCATTCCGCATCCATTCCGCATCAATTCCGCAACTTTTCCGCAACCATTTCGCATCTATTCCGCAACATTCCGCATTTTTTCCGCACCTATTCCGCATATATTCTACATCTCTCCGCATCCATCCCGCACCTATTCCGCACCTATCAACACCTAATCTGCATACATTCCGCATCTATTCCGAACCAATTCCGCATCCACTCCGCATCTATTCCGCATCCACTCCGCATCTAATCCGCATCCACTCCGCATCTATTCCGCATACATTCCGCATCTATTCCGCATCTTTCCGCATTCATTCCGTGTCCATTCTGCATCCATTCCGCATCCGTTCTGCACCTATTACGCACCTAATCCGCATACATTCCGCATCTATTCCACAATCATTGCGCATTTTTCGGCATTCATTCCGCATCCATTCCGCTTCTATTCCGCATCCACTCCGCATTAACTTTGTATCCATTCCGCATCTTTCCGCATTCATTCCGCATCTATTCCGCATCAATTCCGCATCTATTCCTCATCCATTACGCAATAATTTCGCATCCATTCCGCATCTTTCCGCATTCATTCCGCATTCATTTCGCATCTATTCCGCATCCATTCCGAAACTTTCCGCATCTATTCCGCATCTTTCCGCATCCATTCTACATCCGTTCCACACCTATTTCAAACCTAATCCGCATACATTCCGCATCCATTACGCATCTATTCTGCATCAATTCAGCATTTATTCTGCATCCATTCCGCATCCATTCCACATCCTTTCCGCATCTATTCCGCACCAATTCTCTCTCTCCTCCGCTCTCTCTCTCTCTCTCCCGCTTTCTACCCCCTCTCTCTCTCTCTCTCACGCTCTCTCTCTCTCTCTCTCTCTCTCTCTCTCTCTCTCTCTCTCTCTCTCTCTCTCTCTCTCTCTCTGTACGCACGCACACATGCACGCACACGTACTTACGCTCGCACACATACGTAGGCACGCACACATGAACGCAAACGTACATACGCATGCATGCACACGTACGTGCGCGCGCACTCATACATGCGCGCGCTCTTATGCGTGCGCGCGCATTTGCATTTGCATATTGCTGTGTGTGCATATGTGCGTGCGTACGTACCTGTGCGTGAATGTGTGCGTGCGTACAGAGAGGGGGAGAGAGAGAGAGACAGTGTGTGAGAGAAAAAGTGAGTGAGTGGGGGAGAGAGCGGGAGGAAGAGAGAGAAAGCGAGAAAGAGAGAGATTATATTCTTAATAAGATATAATATAAATATTGACAAATATGCAAAACATACCGAAAAACAAAGACAAACAGTGAGAACGAAAATGTTATTTTATTAACGCAATTATTGAAAGACATGGTGATAGTTGCACGCACGTACGCATACACGCACGCACGCACGTATATAATTTTTAATGTCTTACTATACTTTGCAAAAATTTGTGAAATCCGTCTAAAAAAGACATCACAGATGTAAAAAAAAGCGCTAAGTATATCTTTCTCCAGCCAAAATAGTTTTTTACAAAAATTAATCGCCATCAAAGATATTTTCTTTTCAAAAAGTATATAAATTATATATTTTTTACCTTAACAAAAATTAATCGCCATCAAAAATATTTCTTTTCAAAAATTATATTTATAAATTATATTTTATCTTTATTAATAAACGGGAAAAACTTAAAATATTAGCATCAAAAAGAAGTGAAATAAAAAAATCACGCTAAGTAAATTTAGAAAAATATAATGTATAATATTCGGATGAATTATTTTCTATAATATTAGAGTAAATCTATTTAATGAAAGATGCAGAAAAAATTAAAACTGCGAAATTTTGCGTTCTTTTATCTATCTAATATTGCATTCTATTCTATTTGCAGAAGCAAATGAAATGCAATAAAATATACATATATGTATAGTATAGTAGGGAATGTAAATATATATGCAATAAAATGTATATATAGTATAGTAGGGGGTGTAAATATATATATATAATAAATTTTACTTATATCTCTAAATAATTATTCATATTTATTTAATCCAAATATACTCAAACGTATATTCAAGAAAAGATAATACGACAAAAAATGTATAAAATGTAAAAATTAAATATCAAATAATTAAAATGAAGTCGCCAGTGATGAGTAAAAATATAAAATTTATTAAAAAGCGACCTGACTGGCCAATACAAAAATTATTAACACGACGTTTCGGCCCTTGGGTACGGGCCCTTATCAGGTGTTGCTTTCACTTTGACAGCTTGAAAGCAACACTTGATAAGGGCCCGTACCCAAGGGCCGAAACGTCGTGTTAATAATTTTTGTATTGGCCAGTCAGATCGCTTTTTAATAAATTTTATATTATTAAAAATTAAAGTTTAATGCAAAAAAATTTAAAATTAAAAAAATAACAGTTTAAAAATTAAAGTGAAAAAATTAAAGGAAACATATTTTATGCAAAAATTTATAGTTAAAAGGATAAAAGCTAAAAATTAAAGTTAAAAAAATAAATTAATATCTTCCCATTGCATCGCTTCTGTCCTTTGCGCAGATTTCTGATGCATGAATGCTTGATTTTTCAATACAGTATTCTAATAGAATTAATATAACGTAGGCCATGTTGTCATGAATTTATTAATTTACAGAATCACTTCTTATATAATTTGCTCTTCGTCCGTTCGAAAGATTAAGTTGTTAAATTCGGACATTTTATTATTATTAGTGACTTCCATTAATAGAATGATTTCAAATATTTTATATTTATTTCCAATTGCTCGTGATAAGGAAAATTATTTTAGCAAATTATTGTATTTGTGTTTCTATAAGTTAAAGCACATATAATTCTTAAATTTATATAAACATCTATATTGAATATTTATCCGCAAGGTTCAATCAATTAGAATTTAAATAATTCACAATCGCAGAAATCGATAAAGAGTTCGATCGCAAATATTAAGATATTAAAGTATTTTATAATTTATTATTTACGGTAATCATTTTTATAATAATCTGTTTTTTAGTTTAACATGATCTGAGAGAGTGATATTAGTGTTTTGTGAATAATTTGGTAACCTTGAGAATTCGATTTATGAATAAAGTTTGTGACGTGACGTTTTGTGCGTCCGTCACAAGGGCTGCAAAGCCCGGCCGAGATCGGTCACGCGGGCCTCCGCTCTCTCGATTTAGGGAAAGAGAGCGCGGCCTGAGCGCAGGATCGGATGCGATCCCGCAATTTTCGCCATTTTACCGTGTAGTATTTAGAGAATTAGAATAAGATTACGGTGGCCAGAGCATATGGTCGACGGGATCTCATCCGGTGGCGGCGAGAGAGGCATAATTAACATCGAGGACGAGGGGAGGCCCCGACACAGCAAAAAGGAGCACGCCTGGTAAGAACCACGCTACTTTACATCAAATTACTGCATTAAGGAAAAGAACCGAAGCTGCTGCATTTTTAAAATATCCGTTATTCACAGGATCACAGAAAGCAATCAAGGGGAAGGCTACTCGTGCGCGAGAAGCGTGCGAGCCCCGAAACGGAGAGACGGCACTGTGCCCGATACGCGGGCCCGAACTTCCTGGCATAATGCAGACCGATCGAAGAAAAAGTCGATCGGGAAAACACTATGCAAATAAAGGACAAGGAGGGATATAGATAGAGGGATAAGGACGGGTACAGCCGTATACTGCCGCAAGAGACATTCTACGGAGTCTGGAGACAAGGGAAAGCGGACAAGAAAATAAGGGGCCGGAAATAAAAGGAGCGAAGGCCGCGAGGATCATCAAGGCCGCGCCACGGCCCTGCGTAATACGGGAGCGCCACACGTGGCCTTATCAAATATTAATGTGCCGGCGTGTCTCCTGCGGGCCTTCCGTTCGTCACTGTTCGGCGGACTATCGTAAGGAGCGGAGGCCCATTTTTCGCTGTGTACCATAACGAGTCTACGACGAGATTACCGGTGAGACCGACGTCGCCAAATTGTGAAGCCACCAAGTAAAGAGTAAGGTTCAGATGAGTCGCGCCATTGAATCATCGCTGTCGTAAGTAAGGTCTTGTAGTTAATTTTCGTAATTCTTATTTTTTTGAGTAATTATGCAGTCGATCGGCGAATCGACTCATCTGAGCCAAAAAGATCTGCGTGAGTACTCTCTCTCTCCCGAGATCATTTGCCGCCGACAGTCTATAATTATCGCTTTCGTATTTATTTTATTATCGTTATTGTAATTGCATAATTTTTTGTGTCTAGCGAGCTCGTACACGAAACCGCTTTGTATCTTGCGCGTCTATTATATTGTCTGATCTCTCGTATTGCGTGTTATCGAAATTGTATATGTCGCGTATTATATGGTACGTATGTCATCGCTTTTGAATATTCGCGTGAATTCGCGAGATTGTTAAAATCCGTGTTCTTATATGATATAATCTGTCGATGCCCTTAAGGCCGTAGTATTAGACAGTAATTCCGAACAAATATACGCGTCATACCGCGAAATTAATGAATTATAATTGCGAAGATTATTAGTACGGCGAATACGGCTGCTACGAAGCGCCTTTAGATATTTCTTTTGATATTGTGATTCTTAGGCATTACACGCGGGCGAGCGCAAGTTAATTGTCGGCCCACGGAATAATTTTCTTCGCTGCCGAGGCCCGGATAAGCCTCGAGTCGCGGTAAAATCATATCCGCCGTAGAATTGACTTTCGGCTCGCGCGTGAAACCCGATACCCTTGCGCTCGGTCGCGGGAAGCCGTGCGGCCGATAAACATCAGGCCAGGTTGCTACGATTTATCTTTCTTATTATTGTTTCTTTTATCATATTCTCTCCTATATTATCTGTCAAGTACATTTCTTCTGACTATTCGTCATACACAGTTCTTTTCTTATTATTTCTCAATCATATTTTTCTTCTTTCAACGACTGTTTAATACATTATATTTTCAATCTATTTCTGTGTGCCAAAACTTTATTCGTGCCTCTTTCGATTCTCTCCCGTTTCGCCCGAAAGGACCACCCCTTCTACCATTTTCGTCATCTGAGTAGTCGCGTATTTTCCGTCGCGATTTTTGACCGATGCGGTATTCGTGATTTTCTTAAAGTTCGTTTCCGGCGGCGCGGATTTTCGCGCCTGGCGCCCAACTTTTGTGTTATTTTCTCGCTCAACGTACCGGTCGGTTTTCCGTATATCGCGCCGAAGGTGCGCCGCGAGTCACTAATAACGACTCCTTGATTCATTACCTATTTAAGTATTCAATAAAATAATCAAGGTCACAAGTTTTAAGACAAATTATTACGTGTATTTTAGGGGCGGTATTCATAGTCAGGTCATAAGACAGGACTTGAGACCGTCTTCGCCAAGACGGTCTTATATCGTCGACGCTGTCTTAAGATGGCGTAGATTTCATAGTCCGCAAATAAGACGATCTTCGTAAAGACGGCGCCACTTGAGACGGTCTTGTGGCGTGTTAAGGTTATGATGCGCGTGCGCAGCGATATGGCTGCCGTAATCGAGAAGAAGGCGGGTAACCGGCGAGAGTGCGAAATAAATATGTATGGAGGTTATTTCTTACAATGGAATGCTTTATTATATAATAATTAATTCCGGTCAAGACAACTACTGTTACAAATAAATATCCGGACGTGATCGTATGCGTACAAGAACCTTAGTCGAAGGTTACCGCGCAGGTTAGACGCAGACGCTAACATATATTTATAATATGACGATCCGACTAGAGTAGAACCAAGTTATAATACTAATGATAAACCAACGAGAAATATACTACGCGGTATCGACAGGGCGTTAACTATTAACTAACTTAACTTACGAGCCTTTTTACACTCACGCAGCGGACACGCGTCTTGCCTCGTCGCTAGCCACCAAAGAGAGAGAGAAAAAGAAGACGGACGATGTAGAGGCGGAAACGCGATTGCAACGCCACAGTCTTATTTGTGTCAAGACGGTCTCGGCGAAGCATTATCTTGAGACCGTACTTATTTCGCATTCGGGTAGTTTCGGAAACTTACCGTTGTATCAACCAATCGTAGCCCTGGACACGCCGTTACGGGCCGGTACTATTGTGTTGCCAGCCATGTGCAAGACCGTGGCGGTCATGTTTAAAATTCATAACCGGCTTTGAGGTAAGCAAGTGCGGCAGTTTTAAGGTTAAAATAAAGTTACAAAATAGTTTCCCGAGCAGTGTCGCGAAAAAATTATTTTAAAATGAGTTCAAAAAGTAAACATTACACTCCAGTTGAACGCAAAATATTACTTAGCCTAATAAGCAAGTATAAAAATATGATTGAAGCGAAACAAAGCAACGCTTCAACATTAAAGGACAAAAAAGCGGCCTGGGAAAAGGTGGTTGAGCAGTATAATAATTCGAAGGAAGTAGTGCATACTGTGAGTAAAATAATTTTTAATTTTTGTTTATATCAGTCCAATATATATACCTGTACAATTACAACTTACCTAAAATAATTATATATAAGAATTTTATCATTGATATCGTCATGAAATTTGAACAAGTTGCCTAATCTATAAGATTTTTAAACTTTTATGACTTGTAACCTCTTTCCAGAGAACAATTTAAAAAAATGTGGATGAACTTAAAGCATGCTCAGCGAAAGGCCTTGAAAAACAGTCGTGTATGGCGATTGGAGGAGGTCCTCTATTGCCTCCAGCAGAAGTTGATCCGGAGATAGCGATGATCGTTCCCCATTTAATGCAAGCGGCTCCAACAAATTTCTCGTGCAACATATTGGTGGAAGATGAAAACGGTAATTGCTATTTTTACTCAAATTAAATATACCGAGTCATAGTAGATATGAAAACAAATAATATATTTTTAGACGCTAAAGTATATTATATTTTTAATTTTCAGATTATTAATCGAGAAACCCTCGAAGAATATTTGGTCAAAGAGTTGCTGGGAGACCAGGAAGTACAAGACGACGGATGTTCTCCAGATCCGTCAAATATACCAACTTCAGAAGTAACTGACTCAGGTGAAAAATCTTACATAATTAAAGTGATCAACTAATTATAAATGTTATTACATATGCGATGATTTTGCTATATTATTAAATCATAAAAATCTTCCATTTTTATGATTATAGGAATCCCTGCAGAAACTCCGGCAAAACCTGCTCGTACGGCTGTTAATAGACATCAAAGCTCCATCGCCATTGAATCTTCCTCCAAAGAAAGGATCTCAAGAAACTCGAAGAAAGTACAAAGAATCGCGGACCTTCGTAAGCAGAATAAACTGCTGTTTGAAATAAAAAAGAATCACGAGATGAAGGTTGCGAAAATGAAGGAATGCCATCTCAACGTCATACAGGAATTGCAGCAACAACACATGGCCGAAATACAAGAATTAGAATTAAGAAAGGCTACAGCCGAAACCGAACTAGCAGAATTAAGACTCGCTAGAGAAAAAGACTATGCTTAATATTGATATTATTTAGTGCAATTTTATAATATATGTGACAAGCTTTATAATATAGATTTACTGGCATTAGCTGGCGTTTGTTCCTCGAGCGCTTCGCGCGCTCGGTATATTTTTACTAATATCCATATCTTGAGAATTACTGACGTTAGGAGCAAGAAATTTGACACGTAAACTTACTTTATAATGAAGATTTAAAATGTTAATTTTTACTTTTCTAACATCTTCGGTTTTTAAGATGTAGGTATCCTTCTATAAAAATTTACCCCTTTTTTTCATCCCCCTTAACTATATTTTCGGAAAATGGTAAAACACGTGTTTCTTTATTTTTAAAGAAGAATCTAAATATCAATTTTCACGTCTGTAACATTTTCGGTTTTTGAGATATAGGTATTCTCATAAAAAAATTCACCCCCCCTTTTCACCCCCTTAGAGACGGAATTTCCAAAATCCTTTCTTAGTGGGTGCCTACGTCATTAAAACAATGTACCTTCCAAATTTCACGTTCCTAGGTTAAACGGTTTAAACTGGGCGTTGATGAGTCAGTCAGTCAGTCAGTCAGGACTTCTTCTTTTATATATAGAGATAAAATAAACATATTTTATACGAAAATAATAAAAATATTTATTTTCAAATTATTTCATACATTCACAATAATAAATGACACTCCATATTTACAATTAAGGAGATATTTAATCTCCTTAATTTACTAACAATATCAATTATATTAATTATTAACTATATAAATGATCATAAGCTAAATATGTATACGTATTTTGAGGTTAAAAAGAGTAATTTTACTGAAAGAGCCGTTCAATCAAAGCTTCTCATACTGCGAGACATCTCCAGGCTGCCAATGTGGTCGAGCCGGGGCTTCTTTTTCCTCTTCGATCGGCTCTTCCTCGGGAAGAATGTTGTCCAAAGTTAGGGATAAATTGTGCAGAACAGCACAAGCTACGATTATCGTGGTGCTGCATATTAATTTTGTTCCCAGACCTTTTGACAGACAAGGAAATCTACGTTTCCATACTCCAAACGTCCTTTCAACAATTTGTCTCGTTCTTCGTTGTACGTCATTGTAGCTGTTTGAAACAGAAAAGCTTTAATGAAAATTTTCCGTATAAATTTTCTAACGCCTGAAATAATTTTTGTCCTGTATACCTTTGTTCTGCATTCGTAACGGGATTCGCTAGCGGGATCAGCAGAAATGGAAGGCATAGATAGCCAGGGTCTCCGACAAGGGCTCCTCTTAGCTGTCTCTCGTAATATCTCATGTAGATTCTAGAATTTTGAAAAATTCGGCTGTCGTGTTGACTTCCGGGCCATTCTGGAACGATATCCAAAAATTCCATGCGCGGTCCAACCACTGCCTGTATCGCAAGATTCAAATGGTTAATAATCAAAATAAGACCTAATCGTAAATAATTAAGACTTTTTATGGATTCCATTATTAGCGTGCCCTGGACACTTCTTAAAATTTACCTGAACATTGAGGGAAAAATATCCCTTACGATTTCTATAAACTTCCTGGATGTTTTGGAATTTCGTATGGGATAAACGTATGTGCGTGCAGTCGATAGCGCCATCGATTCCAGGGAGACCGATGCCATTCCCGTCTGCCCTAAGTTGCCGAAATAATTGTCGGTTCTCCATTTGAGCTTATTCCGTTGCGGGCATTTTAATGACGGTGTACATTTCACCCGCAAGAAGCGTTGATATCTTGAATATTACTTTTAAAATTGTGATAGCGATATCAAATCTCCATTAAAGAGCTGTAAAGGAAAGGGAATTATTATTAAATTAATTATCGTAACTCGTGAAAACGATGATATATGTTTTGTTAAGAGGATGCTGTACACCGCCCGAGCCGCCATGAGTGCGAGAGAGATAGCTGTTTTACGGATTCACGGTTTTCTCCGAGACGACTGATATTTCGGAAAGAAGGAAAGAAACACCTTCCGCTTTTTGTTAATAGACGATCAGCGTCCGACTCGTTGTTTATCCGAAAAGTGAATCGTCTCGGAGGAAACTTTGCATTGATACATCTCCTTAACACCAAACTGAAATATGGTATTATATAAATTCTTTCACTTTATACAAAAATTGTCTTGCACAAATTAGACTTACCTGAAAACTAGAAGTAGCGTAGAATCGTAGACAAACTAACAATTGAAATACAGATGAAATTGGTAGACCGCGATTGTTAATTTTCACCAATCTATTTTCAATTCTCGGTAATATAACATGCATAATGCTGTGTTTGGAAAATCGAAATCGTCGTTTGAATTCGATCTCATTGTAGAACTCAAATGGATTCTGACCATCGCAAACGTATCGTTTTGGAGCACGTGGAACTTGCTCATTTTCCTCGTCAGAGGATTCGTCGGTGTCCGTGTCTTCCATGTTATCCATATTATCCATGTCGTAAAAGTTGTAACGTACCGCTTTCGCGAATATTCGGCTCGGACTCGCTCAATCGGGATCAGGGTTCGTGAAAGGGTCGGCGAGACAATAGACTCGGTTGTTAAATGATAAGTCGTTTATTTAAATAGTTGAGTAGTGCATGTACAGCGGATGAAGTGAGGATGCGTATTTACAAGTGTGAGAGTCGATGTATTGATGGTGCGTGTCATAAATTCGGCCCGTATGGGCGTATAAAAGCGTAGGCGTGTGTGTAGATAGACTCGGTTCGTATGCGTGTATAAATGTATAAGCGGTGCGTGTATAATGATTCGGTGCCTGCGTCTGCATGCAGGTATGCGTTCGGTGTGTACGTGCGTATAAATGTGCAGGCGGTGCGTGTATAATGTTTCGGTGCATGCGTGTGCATGCAGGTACGTACGGCGCGTTGTATATAGTTTTGGTGTGTGCGCGTGTATAAATGTGTTGCCGGTGCGTATGTAATGATTCGGTGTATGCGTGTGTAAATGTATTGACGGTGCGTGTATACAGATTTAAAGTCCCGGCGTGTTATTGTCGCGTCAGCTGTTCGGGCGCGCGGGGCGCGAGAGCGCGTAAGGCGCGGGGCGCGTGAGAGCGCGGGGCGCGTGAGAGCGCGGGGCGCGTGAGAGCGCGGGGCGCGTGAGAGCGCGGGGCGCGTGAGAGCGCGGGGCGCGTGAGAGCGCGGGGCGCGTGAGAGCGCGGGCGCGTGAGAGCGCGGGCGCTTGCGGGCGCGTGAGAGCGCGGAACGCGAGAGAGCGCGAAAATACTGCCGGATATGGTTTCTGAGATATGTCGCGTTTTAATGCTTTTGTGTCGGTGTGAGGATGAATGCACCGGGATGCAACGATCGGCGAGATCTCTCGCCCGCGGCAGAGATCGCTCTACCGGGTGTTTATTAGATCGTGCAAGGTATAGACAGATAGTGGAATGCCACCGAGATCGCTCGGACGAGACGGAGTGCGCTCAATCTCTCTGCACTCGTTGCGGTTTTGGAGGAGGCTCTCGGGGAAGCTTGCGAGATCTCTCGACGGAGGCGGAGTGCGCTCTACCTCTTGCTTCCTGTAGAAGAGCGGTTCGGGATTCGGATTAGGCGCCGTGCTGGCTCTGTCGGATCGGGAACCGGAGTGATCTTTTCGGTGCCGGATTGCTCTTTTTATACCGAGAAATTACCCGTTCGGGTAATTTCGGCGATATCCGTCGGGCCCGATTGTTCTGTTTAATACGAACAATTATTCTTATAAATGGAGAATATTAATATAATTCGACCTAACTAGCAAATGTTTTTAGGGAGACGTATCTCTTGGTCCGAGATTACAAGATTCCCCTGATTATATTTCACTCATACCGTGAATAAATAGGCGAGAAAAATATAGGTCCGAAAAGTCGCTGAAGCAGGAATCGAACCTGCGTCTTTCGCTTGCCGGGCGACTGCTTTTAACCAACTAAGCTATTCAGACCCTTTCGATCCTATATTTTTCAATTGCCTTTTAAATAGATGTTAGTAAACAATGATTTTTGAGAACAATTTACCGGCTCTCAACGGTGAAAGATGTAAATTCTAATATTGTGTGTTAGCTCCATAATTTAGGTCCAGGAGCGAATTAAATTAATTAATTAATAATTTTCTGTCGCTAGTAAATAAATTCAAATGGAGAATATTAATATAATTCGACCTAACTAGCAAATGTTTTTAGGGAGACGTATCTCTTGGTCCGAGATTACA
>OZ020537.1:20633916-20863941 GCA_963971435.1 Lasius platythorax | reverse complement strand
AATTAAAGGAATTAATAAAGTAATTTCAACATCAAAAATTAAATAAATTAGTGTAATTATAAAAAATTTAATATTGGAAAAAGGAATTCAGGAATTAGTTAAAGGATCAAATCCACATTCAAATGGCAAAACTTTTTCACGATTTTTTAAAGATTTAATTGAAATGAAAAAATTTAATATTAAAATTGTAAATCTCTCTTTTAGTAATAGAAAAATTAGTAAAATATATAAAAAATTTAAAATTATTTATATTAATAAACTTAATTTTTTAAATTGGAAATTAAATGTAATGTTTATATATACTACATAAATTATTTTAATATAAAATTATTAAATAAAATATTAAATTTTTAATATCTTTATCAATAGATTGAAATGTATAAGAATAATCAGACTACATCAACAAAGTGTCAGTATCAAGCGGCTGCTACAAATCCAAAATGATAAAATTTAGAAAAATGAAGAAGATTTATACGATAAAAACAAATTAGAATTAACAAAGAGGAATAAGGTTCCAATGATGACATGTAAGCCATGAAAACCTGTAGCAATAAAAAATGTAAACCCATAAATTGAATCGGAGATTGTAAAAGGTGATTCTAAATATTCAATAAGTTGGAGTAAAGTAAAATATATACCTAGAATGATAGTAATAATAATCTTTTATACCTTTTAGAAAAATTTTTATTTAAAATAGAATGATGAGTTCAAGTAATTGTTATTCCAGAAGAAATAAGAATAATTGTATTTATTAAAGGAATATCGAGGGGATTAAAGGATTTAATTCCTAGAGGTGGTCATAATTGGCCAATTTCTATAGATGGGGCTAGAGACGAATAAAAATAAGCTCAAAAATAATGAAATAAAAAAAAAATTTTAAAGATAATGAACAAAATTATTCCTAGTCGAAGGCCTTTATATACAGGAAGTGTATGAGATCCTTGATAAGTAGATTCTCGTGTGTTACATCACGTCATCATTGATATATACATATTAAAGTACATAAAATTGATAATAAAATAAAATAATTTATTTTGTAGATTTATCTAATTATTGAAATCAAATTATTTAATAATCTAAAAGAAATAATAATTGGTCATGGTCTGATTGATACAAAGTGAAAGGAATGATTTTAATAAATTTTAGTCATATATTATTTAATATAATAAATTAAAGAAATTAAATTTCTTGTCTGTATAAGGTTGATAAAATTGAGAATACATAGGCTTGAATAATTGAGACTGAAACTTCTAAAATTAATAAAAGTAATTGTGAAATTAATATAATTATTAATTAACTAATTAATAAGTTTTATCGCTAGTCAAATTCAAGTAGAGACATTCATACAACTCGACCAATACCAGCAAATAAATTAAACGGGCGAAGTTGTAAGAATATTTTTTAGGGAGACGTATCTCTTGGTTTGAGATTACAAGATTCCCTTGATCATCCTCCAACAATCCCGTGAATAAATAGGCGAGAAAAATATAGGTCCGAAAAGTCGCTGAAGCAGGAATCGAACCTGCGTCTTTCGCTTGCCGGGCGACTGCTTTAACCAACTAAGCTATTCAGACCCCTTCGATCCTATATTTTTATCTTGCCTTTTTAATAGATGTTAGTAAACAATAATTTGAGAACGTTTTACCGGCTCTCAACGGTGAAAGATGTAAATTCTAATATTGTGTGATAGCTCCATAATTAGGTTCAGGAGCGAATTAAATTAACTAATTAATAATTTTTATCGCTAGTCAAATAAATTCAAGTAGAGACATTCATACAACTCGACCAATACCAGCAAATAAATTAAACGGGCGAAGTTGGAAAAATATTTTTTAGGGAGACGTATCTCTTGGTTTGAGATTACAAGATTCCCTTGATCATCCTCCAACAATCCCGTGAATAAATAGGCGAGAAAAATATAGGTCCGAAAAGTCGCTGAAGCAGGAATCGAACCTGCGTCTTTCGCTTGCCGGGCGACTGCTTTAACCAACTAAGCTATTCAGACCCCCTCTACTTGAATTTATTTGACTAGCGATAAAAATTATTAATTAGTTAATTTAATTCGCTCCTGGACCTAATTATGGAGCTAACACACAATATTAGAATTTACATCTTTCACCGTTGAGAGCCGGTAAAACGTTCTCAAATTATTGTTTACTAACATCTATTAAAAAGGCAAGATAAAAATATAGGATCGAAGGGGTCTAAATAGCTTAGTTGGTTAAAGCAGTCGCCCGGCAAGCGAAAGACGCAGGTTCAATTCCTGCTTCAGCGACTTTTCGGACCTATACTTTTCTCGCCTATTTATTCACGGGATTGTTGGAGGATGATCAAGAGAATCTTGTAATCTCAAACCAAGAGATACGTCTCCCTAAAAAATATTCTTCCAACTTCGCCCGTTTAATTTATTTGCTGGTATTGGTCGAGTTGTATGAATGTCTCTACTTGATAATTATTAATATTAACAAATTATTAATGAGTTGTCCAGAGGATCCCAATAAATATAAAAGTAGATAAATGGCCTGCAATTATATTAGCAGTTAGACAAATGGCAAGAGTAAAAGAACGAATAATTAAAATAATTGATTCAATGATTACTATAAAAGGTATAAGAATAAATGGGGTTCCTTGAGAGAGCCGCGAATAGAAATATGCGAGGTCCTAAAAACTTGTTTACGCCGAATTTCGAAAAACTCCGAAATTCCTCGTGGTTCAACGGCGTCGACAGCCCCCGAGGGCCCCCGTCGACAACTCAATACTTTTATTTATGGATAGTAAATTGAACGCACTTTTATTGTTTAAACTAAAAGAGACAGGTCCTAACTAATATGTATCAGATAAAATGATACAATCTCAACTATATGCGAGCTTAGTTTTACAAGTATTCAGAAATAGCATCCTGAAAACTATTTGTGTTAGACAAGGAAAAAATATGCATAAATGTATTTCACAATAATGTGTATATTTTGAAAAGTGCACAATAATGTATAATTGAATAGAATATCTAATTATATCGAGGAAAATTGAGATACGTTCGAATTTGCGAAACATAACGAGTACAAAGTCGATTTTGAAAGGAGGATGTTAAAAAAAGTCGAAATTTTGGGCTACCTGCGGAACCTTTCTTTACCGTATAAAATCTTTATTTGGAACCCCCATAAACTGAAAATAACGTTTTTATTTCCCGGAAGTCAAGGGAACTTAAGTTACATACATTCATTTTAGAGAAAAAGTCGAACGCGGGTCTCCCCCGGAACGTCGATGTCTCTAATTATGCAGTCCAAAAAGATTTTAGTGGCAATAATTGCCAGTGTTTTTGCAACATATTTGTTTTATTTTTAATGATACGTCAGTAGTTAAGGATTAATAATTAATTATTTTGCGATGTTTGCAAGTGTCACAATTATTATTTAGTATTTTTTGAATTTGATCTGTCATTTTCTGCTTTGTATATAAATTCTTTATCTATTGCCGTCTCTAATGTCATTTAAAAATTAATAAAACGTATCAGATTCGACTCTTGTGAAGGTTACAGATCATTGCCTTGTGAAAAATACAACTTAAATCGATTAATTCTTCTATGTGTCGTGTAAACTGGTACATCCTTGTTAAATATATTTAATCTATCAAACAGTTTATTTATATTTATGATTTATTTTTCTATCAAAAGTTATTGTTAGATTT
This sequence comes from Lasius platythorax, assembly GCA_963971435.1. Lineage (NCBI taxonomy): Eukaryota > Metazoa > Arthropoda > Insecta > Hymenoptera > Formicidae > Lasius > Lasius platythorax. The sequence goes on along the minus strand of OZ020537.1, from coordinate 20,860,257 downwards.
ATGTTCAGAAAGTAGAAGACGCGGTTTAGCAACACCTTGAATTTATTTCGCATTAATCAGAATAGCATGACAAGATACACTAATGTAGAATTACAATGCTCGTTAATTGCACGTTTTGCTCTCGTGTTCGTAATAGAACGTGGTTGGTGAAAAATACTATCCTAATCAAAGACATTGACATCGAGACTATTGTATTAACCAATCACACAACGTTCAATCACACTTTTACATATATTGTACATGCACTCTATACACTCATACAATATCGTGCGTCTTGAACCGCAATTGATTCAAACATTGCTAACAGTTATCAATCTGAGTGTAGCACTTTTAACGAGATTGTGTCTAACTACATTTGAGGTATCAATATTTTGAACTTCATCATGATAAAACGTTGTTTTCAATGCACACGGTCTCTTGAAAAAAGGAGTCGTTCTGAGTATCGTGAGGTAAATAACTCAATTCTTTGCCTGCAATGTTATCGAAAGAATAGCCGACAGCACGAAACCTCCAGCGAAACTCCTAATACACAAGGAAATACAAGCACAAATGAAACAAATAACGATGTAAGAATAACTTTGCCTCTCTTAAGAATTAATCAATCTCGTTCTAAATGCATTCTCTGTCAGCGCACAGACAGAGCTATGAGACGTCTGTCAAGAGCAGAATGTATTGAAATCTACATAAAATCAAGAAGGAACGTATTTGTTGTATATGGAGCTCGTGTTTGCAATTTTCACAATGAAAATGAATTGTCTGCGCTATCAGAAAACTTGTCTGATACATATAATGGTCTCTCTTTAAATGCCGAAGAAATCGTTGCATCGTTTGAGACAATGAAAAACTTAGTTCTAAGTGAAAGGAACACAGATTCGGTTACTCTCTTTCTCAATATGAGTAATGATATGCTCATCTTTGAAACTGGATTAGACCATAAACACTTCCATGAATTGTTGGATTTGTTAAAGAATGAAACATTACTACATGTCCGCCATGCAGAATTTTCCCTTGGAGTTTATTTATCACGTCTTCGACGTGGGTATACGTTTGAAGAATTAGCGGTAAGATGAAAGATTACACGACAAACGGCAAGCTCTAATTGTGAACAAATTCGACAAGCTCTTGTTAAGTCATTTTGTTCTAAGTACATTTCATTTTCGTTAGATCGAAACGATTTCATAACCCATCAGAGCCCTATTGCTAAACAAATATTTGGACCCTCAGGAAACCGTATCATACTCGTATGGGATGGAACATACATTTTTATTCAAAAGAGTTCTAACTTTTCATTCCAACGTGACACATATTCAGGTCATAAACACCGCAACCTAATTAAGCCTATGATGGCTGTTTTGACAGACGGATATATCGCTGGAGTTTTTGGGCCTTATCCTGGGAGTAAAAATGATGCCAGCATCTTAAATGAACTTTTAACTAAAAACATGTGGGACTCTTTTGAGCCTGGTGACATCTTCCTTGTCGATCGCGGTTTCAGAGATTCAATCAATAAAATAATTGAAAAAGGATTTGTAGCCAAAATGCCTGAATTTGCTGACAAGCCATCTGCTGCACTTACAACTGACCAAGCAAATCGGTCTCGCCTTGTTACAAAAAATAGATTTATAGTTATTAATGGCAGAATAAAAGAAAAATTCAAATATTTTGGCTCCATAATTCAAAATTCAACAATACCTACTTTGTTTGACGATTTTAAAATTGCTTGCGCATTACTAAATCTAACTTTTAAACCACTAGTAGTTTCAGATCACGATAATCTTATCGTAGAAAGAATGATTCAGTTTTCAAATGCGAATAATCATTTATCTCAGTTAATTGAAAAAGAAAATCTAAATGCCCGAACGTCGAACTTCAGACGCATTGAGACTTCTTAAATAGACTTTTTTCCCACTCTCGACATTTCTCAGCTCCAACTATATACATGCGGCACTTATCAAATAAAGGTAGCTCACAGTTATTATGCAGACCATATTAATGAAATAGGAGACTTTGAATTCGAAGTCGCAAAAGAAACAACAACAATAGATTATCCTGCTTACTCAATTCTATTAGCACCAGAAAATAGCTTGCTGATTAAAACACGACTACGATCAAGACATTCAAACTCCACTAAATACTTTGTTTATCTTTTAATTGACAAAACGAAGCAAGGACTCGAGGCCGTTATTGGCCATACATGCGGGTGCAAAATAGGAAAACGCGTTGTCGGTTGCTGCTCTCACGTAGCAATGGTATTGTGGTGCTTTGGATATGCCCGTCACTAAAGCACAATCTTAATACCTGGTCAACATGTCATTGGATATTTTGATCAAAATGATTTATCATCGGACGAAGATGACTTAATAAATGAATAAAGCCTTTTATTTTTTGTTATTTTTGCGTGTTATTTTGTTGTCGAAATATCAAATGAAGAAGCAGTCAAAAATATTAACATAAAAAATGGAAAAAATATAAAACTAAATTAAAAGTAAAAAAAAAGTATAAAAAATTAATAAAAATGTATAAAAATAAATTAAAAGCAAAAAAAATCAAAAAATATAAAAAAGAAAAAAAAATGGAGACAGTGATCACCACGTCCTCGCTCGTTGTCTCCGGGTCCGGCTGAGAGTGATCAGATTTGATTTTAGCCACCTAAAACTTACTAAAAACACCGACGTTTATTGCCATTAAAATCTTTTTGGACTGCATAATTAGAGACATCGACGTTCCGAGGGAGACCCGCGTTCAATTTTTTCTCTAAAATGTATGTATGTATAACTAAGTTCCCTTGACTTCCGGGAAATAAAAACGTTATTTTCAGTATATGGGGGTTCCAAATAAAGATTTTATACGGTAAAGAAAGGTTCCGCAGGTAGCCCAAAATTTCGACTTTTTTAACATCCTCCTTTCTGGTTTTTTATATATTGTATATATTTTATGAAGTGAAAAAGTACTTGTAAGAAGTATATGTCTGATTTTAAAATTCCATGTTATGCTAGATCTTTATCTTTCTTGACAATTTATGTAACATAATAATACAATAAATCTTTTTATTTAAATACGTTGAACAAATATTTCTTAATGATTCTTTTTCGAAAATTATTTTTAAATAATTGAATGCTTTGAACATGTTTGTACATTAATAATGTTAGTTATAAATTTTTTGTGATTTATTCAAATAAAATATGAACATCATGTCATTTACTATCCCTGAAAACCTACCTTAAAAAAAGCTAAAAAAAAGGCGTTAAGTACACGCGCCATAGTTTTTGTGAAAAACTTTCATATGTATTTTTTAATTTGCACAAGTAGTGTTATTTTAAACCATAAAAAATATTTTACGAATTATTTTAATATTGTGTAAAACATCCTATAAAAATAATGATATAAAGAAATTGCGCCAACTAAAAATAAAGGCATATAAAAATATTTTAACCAAAAAAATTATACAAAATATGTAGTTGTTTTGATTTCCTATTTAATACATTGCAATATAATTAAAGTAGTAGGGCGTATAGCTAAAATAGTTATTTTATAATTAATTAACAAGGGAACGGTCGGAAGTGTCCCTCACCGATTTTAATGAGCCTTGAATATGTTGTAGAGCATTGAAAAATATTAAACCCGTATTTTTTTAGCGGCGTATCTCGATGTTTAGGGGGTAAAACACCCCCTTAAAAAAAAAACGATTTTTTAATTTCTGAGCTAATACCGTCGAAACGGTAAAAAATATTAAAGAATGTTTCAAGTAAAAGTTTTATGGTTTTTAATGTTCTTTAAAACAGTGCAAAGAAATTTTTCAAAAATTTCAAATTTTTCGAAGTTCCCCCCTTTCCTCCATAATTTTTGAAAATTTTAAAATTTATTTTGTAAAAATTCTGAAAGCTTATTTAATTCCGAATCCAACCGTATATAAGAAAGGTGTATTCCGACAACACATTTTTGAGAAATAAGCTAGAAATACCACTATACACGCTCCATTCCTATCTGCCAGACGCTCGCTACTCGTGATGACCGTCTTTCCTTCGTAATCTTATAGAAAGAATGAAATATTGATACAAAATTTATATATATTGTATTTAATAATTAAATTTATAACAATTTATTTATTTATAAATATAAAAATTTATAAAAAGTTATTAAAATTTATATATTAAAATCTTTTATATATTAAAATATTATAGAACAATTGTGTGACAATAAATAATTTACATATATATAATGAATGAGAAAATGTATTTCAAGTAAAATAAAAGTAGAGCCAATCGAGAAAAATCAACAGAAAACACTTCTTTTACTCGATGTTTAAAATTGAGAGGTTTAAGGTCAGAGAATAAATAAACAGTTTATACGCAGCTGCACTATCTATGATTTATCTATGATTTTTATGGTATTGGCGCATTAACATTAGTTTATTTATAATTACGTTAAACTTTAAATAATATATTAATCTATTAAATATATTAATCTTATATATTATTATTAATCTTATTATTAATCTTAATATATTAATCTATTATATTAATATATTAAACTAATGTTAATGCGCCAATACCATAAAAATCATAGATAAATCATAGATAGTGCAGTATAAATTGTTTATTTATTCTCTGACCTTAAACCTCTCAACTTTAAACATCGAGTTAAAGAAGTGTTTTTTGTTGATTTTCCTCGATTGGCTCTAATTTTACTTGAAATACATTTTCTCATTCTCAATTTATATACATATAAATTATTTATTGTCACACAATTGTTCTATAATATTTTAATATATATAAGATTTTAATATATAAATTTTAATAATTTTTTATAAATTTTTATATTTATAAATAAATAAATTGTTATACAAATTTAATTATTAAATACAATATATATAAATTTTGTATCGATATTTCATTCTTTCTATGAGATCACGAAGGAGAGACGGTCATCACGAGTAGCGAGCGTCTGGCAGATAGAAATGGAGCGTGTCTAGTGGTATTTCTAGCTTATTTCTCAAAAATGTGTTGTCGGAATACAACTTTCTTATATACGGTTGGATTCGGAATTAAATAAGCTTTCAGAATTTTTATAAAATAAATTTTTAAATTTTCAAAAATTATGGAGGAAAGAGGGGGAACTTCGAGAAATTTGAAATTTTTGAAAAATTTCTTTGCACTGTTTTAAAGAACATTAAAAACCATAAAACTTTTACTTGAAACATTTTTTAATATTTTTTACCGTTTCGACGGTATTAGCTCAGAAATTAAAAAACCTTTTTTTTTCAAGGGGGTGTTTTACCCCCTAAACGTCGAGATACGCCGCTAAAAAAAATACGGGTCTAATATTTTTCAATGCTCTACAACATATTCAAGGCTCATTAAAATCGGTGAGGGACACTTCCGACCGTTCCCTTGTAAGTGCACAATTATAATTTACCAATAACCATATACAGGGTGTCATTTTAATCTCCTCAGGCAAATATCTCGAAAAATATGGAAGATACGGAAAAATGTTTCAGATAAAAGTTGTAGGACTTGAAGGGGGACAGATGATGAAAATATGTACTTGACCTTGAGTGATCTATTGAAGGTCAGGTCAATGTCATCGATGTTTTCTTAAATGGAACCCCCTACTTTTCAATGCATATTCTTGTAGCTTATCTCGAGAGCTTTTCAAAACACTATAATGAGTAATTTTTTCATTAAGTACTTTTCGAGTTATAAAGCTTGAAGTTTACAGTATTTCGACATATAATACAAAATATCGTGTAATACATTCAGTTTTCGATAATCTTACCTTAATACTTTTATTCACAGAATAATGAGACCAATCAATTGGTGCAAAAAAACACATAGTTGCTTTAAAAAAAGTATGCAGCTGCATGTTGCAAATTACATACTTTTTCTTAATAGCAACTATGTGTCTTTTTTACATCAATTTTTTCTTTTACCAATGACAAAGAAACAGATTTAAAGCTTTATCCAACGATTGAAGAGTATATCGCAGCTAAAGAGCAAATTCTTGTAATTAAAACAGAGGTATTAGAGATATTATAGATTCTCTCATTTATAAAATAAATAAAACATCTCATTTTAAAAGTAGTTTACGCATAAGAGAACAAAACATCACATTTTATGTAAAAATATTCTATACGTTTATGATAAAGTACATACACAATTCCTTTCGATTTAAGGTCGATTCAGACATATCCGTGCCGTATCCGTGCCGTATCCGTTCCGTATCCGTACCCATCAGTGCAAAGTATTCACATACTTCAGTTCTGTATCCGTCGATTTTCGTTCAGTACGTCTCAGAACGTCAAGCGAGAAAGATTAATTTTTCTAACGAAGTGATTGCACTAATATTAGACGAAGAATAAACCGTTTTACGCAAAAAAAAAAAAAGCGTAAGTGAATCCATGAAATTTGTAAAAAACGAAAAAGTGAAGGCGAATTTGCAACATTATATAAAGAATTAATAGACGATGAAACTAAATTTTATCAATATTTCCGGATGTCTCAATGGTCATTTCATACATTATTAGAAAAAATTGAATCTGGAATTAAAAAACAAACGACATTTTGGAGAGAACCAATAAGTCCAAAAGAACGACTCGCTGTTTGTTTAAGGTAAATATAATAATATACAGGGTGGGCCATTTTAATCCGTCCACGGAAATATCTCCTCAGGTAGGGGTGAAAGCGGAAAATGCCTCAGACAAAAGTTGTATGGTTCGGAGGGGGACATAAGATGGTGCCATTAGTTTGACCTTGAAAAGTCACCTGAAGGTCACATGAATGTCACCTCCAACTTTTTAAATGGGACACCCTATATACTTTTGCATATTCTTGTAACTTGCCTCGAGAGCTTTCCATAACACTATAATTAAACATTTTTTCATTAAGTACTTTTCGAGTTATAAAGTTTGAAGTTTACAGTATTTTGACATAAAATACAAAACATCATGTAAAACATTCAGTTTTCGGTAATCTTACCTTAATACTTTTACGCATAGAATAATAAGACCAATCAATTGGTGTAAAAAAAACACATAGTTGCTTTCAAAAAAAGTATGCAGCTGCATGTTGCAAATTACATACTTTTTCTTAATACTTTTCAAAGTCAAACTAATGGCACCATCTTATGTCCCCCTCCGAACCATACAACTTTTGTCTGAGGCATTTTCCGCTTTCACCCCTACCTGAGGAGATATTTCCGTGGACGGATTAAAATGGCCCACCCTGTATATGGTTTATAATATAAATGTGTTTTAATAATATAATTTTTTTGTGGTGAATAAATGCATAACGCCGTTCAACACATACCTTATAAAATATTAGTGTTTAAGATCGCATTCGCGTTTGCATTACAAGTGCAATCAATAATTATTTTTCGCTTCATTCCTACAAATTGAGTGTTTATGAATTCCAACAACGACGACCTTTCACCTTAATTAAGCGTTCATAACTTTTCTTATATGTTATGTTACCTGAAAAATAAGAAACATATCGGCAACGTTAGTTCTTTACATACGCAAAAACCATGTACAATAGTAAATATTACTAACCGCTGTTAGCCGTCAATCGATTAATCGCGATAGAGCAAGCATGCGCAAAGGTTCGCGTGAGACGTCAAAATATCGATCACGCACACTGACGCGCACCTCGCGCATGTCAAGTGCGTGAACAACCCGCAAGGCCCCTCGGCAGCCAATAAATCGTGGCGCCCCGGGGTCACCTTAAATCGTTTAAACTCTCCTAGAATTTATTGGATATCACCAATAAGACGGCCCCTTTGCTAACTTAATAAAAGAAGCGCCCACAAGCGACGAGCTTCGTCAGCTATCGCTCACAAACCGCAGAGTTAATCCGCAAATAAACCGCTACTAAACCGCATAAAACGCCGCTTAAATACTTAGTCGCGAAATACGTGTCTCGAAGAATCGTGATCTTAAAGTTTGTCACGCAACTTCGTTTCGCGAGTTACACTGTAAAACGACTCAAACTCTTTCTTTTCTTTTTCTTTTGTACAGTTATTCTTCACTACCTATTTTGTAAATACTTTGACTTTGTGTGTAAAATAAATTGACTTTCTGTGTACTCATCGTGTAGTGTGCTCCTAGATTAAATTCCCCGCGATCCGGACGTTTATGATTGCTTCTCTCGCTCTTCCAAATTACGCTCACGAACAATTAGAAAATTATAAAATATTTCAAAATTATAAAATATTACAATATCTTACAAAATATTACAAAATTATAAAATACTATAAAATTATAAAATATTACAATAACACAAAATATTTAAAAATTATAAAATATTACAATAACACAAAATATTAAAAAATTATAAAATATTTCAAAATTATAAAATATTACAATATCTTACAAAATATTACAAAATTATAAAATACTACAAAATTATAAAATATTACAATAACACAAAATATTTAAAAATTATAAAATATTACAATAACTTACAAAATATTAAAAAATTATAAAATATTTAAAAATTATAAAATATTTCAAAAAAACTTATAAAGTAAACATATTTATAAAAAAAATATTGCTTACAAAACTTTACTTAAAATAGATTGTAGTAGATTATAATAAATTCTTTTAAAACTTAAACATACTATCTTTTTAATTTCTTTAAATTCAAATAAATTTATATTGTTATTGTAGTTATTGTATCTTTGAGTAAGGAGGATAATATTGTTGCGAAGCATCAGTAAACGATGAACTTGATTGCTGTTCTTGAGTGATTGAATAATTTTTATAATTTGAATTAAAATTAGGAAGTTCAGTATGTGTTGAATTTATTGTTGGAGAAATGGCTGGTGTAGAAGTAGATGGTGGAGGTGTATAATTAGGTGATGGAGAAGGTGATGGCGATGATGGTGTGAAAGATGATGTTTCAGGAAGAATTGTATATCTTTGTTGCATATGCATGATTTGATCCATTTCTATTTCTTGCACAATATTAAAAATTTTGGACTTTGCTATATTTAAATGATATGGACTTAAAGATTTCAAGGTTGGCGCTAACCCAGCAAGAAATGCATCAACTGATAAATTACTTGTTGTTGGCTTGCTTTTTCATTCCGTTCTAACATATATTTCATCAAAGTAGCTGATGCTGTTCCGGGACTCACGAATCTTGATTTTGTCTCCATTTTCTCCACTTTCCTTTTTTTATGAGATTGTATTGATGATGATGATGGGTTTGAAATGGCAACATCATCATCAATATTTTGGTCCAAGTTTTCCACATTTTTAACAAGTTCTGTGAATTTTGATTTTGACATTCTTGCTCGGTCTTGATCACCTTCTTCACCGTTGTCATCATCGTTGTCATCGTCATTAGATTGACCTTTGTCATTGTCAACGTCTGAAATTTTATCTATTGTGTTTAAATTACTTTTAGTTTCTCTTTCTTTCATAAAAGGCACTAAGAAATTTAATTGATCTTCATATTTATATTTATTGAATTTTATTGCTGCTTGTCCACTTTTGGTTATTCGCTTTTTTAACGATTTTCGAAAATTATCCCGAATATTATTCCATCGAGTTTTACATGCAGCGACTGCAAAAAATTATTTTTAATTAATTAAAAACTGATAATGAAAACTTTTTAATTAATAATAAAATTGAAATAAAATAACATTACAGATTTTTGGCTACTGGAGACTCATTGCGAACTATTGCATTTAGTTATAGAATGGGTCATTCAACAGTATATGATATTGTTATAAATACTTGCAAAGTAATAGTTAAAAGACTTATGCCTGAAGTGATGCCACAACCAACAGAATCGAAATGGAAACAGATAGCAGCTGATTATTGGAATTTATGGAATTTTCCCAATTGTTTAGATGCTTTAGATGGGAGACACATCATTATTCAAGCTCCACCTAACAGTGGGTCTGAATTCTTTAATTATAAAAAATCATTTTCTGTGGTACTGTTAGCTTTGGTTGATGCATTTTATAAATTTATAATTGTTGATGTCGGCTCTTTTGGAAAGAATAGTGATGGAGGCATTTTATCTCATTCTGAAATGGGCAAAGCTCTCGAACGCAATACATTTAATGTTCCTTCAAATGAAAATTTACCAGGAACAACAATAAAAGCACCATATGTTATTGTTGGTGATGAAGCGTTTCCGCTCAAGACCTACTTAATGCGACCATATCCTGGTAAACAATTAGATGATAATGAGAAAAGAATTTACAATTATCGTTTATGTCGCGCAAGGAGAGTTGTGGAAAATGCATTCGGCATTCTTACCCAAAGATTTCGCATTTATCAAAGAAGGTTACAATCAAAGCCAAAAAATGTTGATTGGATAATTCTTGCTACGTGTGTTTTGCATAATTATATAAAAGATTCAGACGAAAGTATGATTAATGTATCCAATGATTCTGTTGATCGAGCAAATTCTAACACAACACTTCAAGATATTCCTGCCCGAGGTGGAAATGCTACAGAACAGGCTTTTCATGTTAGAAATTTATATAAAAACTTTTTTAATTCACCAATAGGTTCAGTTCCTTGGCAAAATGAAAAAATTTAAGTATTTGTGAAATAGTAATTATAACTTCAATTCACATTACTGTTGATTTCAATGTACTATCATTAATAATAATAATAATAATAAATTGATTATTATTTAACATACCTGGTTGTCCCAATTTCTTTGCTATTTCAGCCCACTTTTTATCTTTATAATTTCCATTCAGATATTGTGAATGTGCTAAATTATAAAGCTCCTCATAATCGCGAACATATTAATTTTTCATCATCCATTTCAAATAACGAAAAAAATATAACTGCACAGATCCAAATGTATTCGCGCGGAGTCGTGATTTTTCGAAGAACTGTAAAAGCAATCTGCGCCAGATTTGCACGCGGCGACCACTTATATTCGGGCGGAATGCTCCAGATCTCGAGAGTTTGTGTGATAGGGTGACTTTCGTTGTTATTTACAGACACGTGCGCTATTTTCTCGATCGTTTAGTGTTATTACTAAAAGATTTACAATCAAAATGTTTACAGTTTTGATCGCTGTTATGATGGGAATAAAGGTCGAATAACAACGAAAGTCGCTGTCTCAATGCCTGATAAAATAAGAATAATTAGCGGCAGCGATAATGAGTGAAATTTAACTGCGCTTGCAGTCGTTTTGAACAAAATGTGTAGCTAAACTGCTTAAAATTTTTGAACACTCGAAGGATTTTCACCTCTACACGTCAGTGTTTCGTTTGAAATCGTTCAGACGTCACAATGCCGTCATCGTTCCGTGCCGTCCGTTCAGTGAAAATATCGGCGCGGATCACTGTCTACGCACTGACACTGATACGGACGGCTGGATACTGATACGGATACTGAAATGTTAGAATACTCTCATATAAAATTATGGAGACGTTATTTTCATCAGTGCACGGAACGGATACGTCACGGATACGGCACGGATATGTCTGAATCAACCTTTAATGTTGACTATGCACTTGTATTTTTATTAACCTGATGCAGACTATCCCAAAAAGGACTCCCAGCACCCACCAGGTTAATAAAAATACAAGTGCAAACATTAGATATACAAGTGAAAACATTAAATCAAAAGGAATTGTGTGTGTACTTTATCATAAACATATAGAATATTTTTAAATAAAATGTGATTTTGCGTAGCGTAAACTACTTTTAAAATAAGATGTTTATTTATTTTATAAATGAGAGATATAATTGTGCAAAAATATTCTATATGTTTATAATAAGATGTGTGTGCGTACTGTAACAATTTCTTTCGTTTTAAACTTTTAACTTTTAACCCAAAAAGGACTACAAGCCTCCACCGAGTTAATAAAAATACAAGTGTATAGTTAAAAGTTTAAATCTTAAAAAATTATTATATAGTATTGTAGTTGTTCAATTATTATTTAGCATGTAGCAGGTATCGCTGTCATTGACTTGCCAATCGTGAGATTATATTTTTCGCCTTTTGTATTATGTACTCGGTTAAGTACACACATAATATTTGCGCGATGACGAAAACAATACGAGACACGGACGTCCGTATCGACAAATTAGAGCTCGGATTTTCGATCGCTTAATGATTGGTTCGACGATTCCAAGAAGGGATAAAATTTAAGACAAGCGGTATAAATACCGGTGATTTCGAGATACTCGCGCTCTACTCTCTCTTTCATATCGAGGCTCTTCGTACGGATAATCGACTTACACTTAGAAGAAGCGACAGAATCTTACCGAGGCGAATCTCACGAGAGGCAATCTTCGAGAGGCATTTTTCGCAATAAACATTATATATATTATTTGGAACATTCGCATAAATAATTAGTATCCTATCCTTGTCCCATACCACGCTGCCTATCAAATTTCATATTATTAAGACCACAGCTTTATCAGAAGTGGGATCGACGGACACTGCACCTGACTGTGAAGTCTGCTCGAGGTAAGCGATTCGAACATTAATCGCGTTACGTTGTCGAGTGATAGGTGCGCGAATAGAAACAATTATTCGGGATTCGCGAGTGTCTTGAGGGTCGAGTCACGCGGCGGCGTATCGGATGAGTGATCGAGCGATTTCGAGTGACAATGGACTACCAGCCGAACGATTTCACCGTCGCCGAGATGAGGAAGGCTCTTCAACAGGAAGGACTGTCCGTTGGAGGAGCCAAGGCCGAGCTTATCCTGAGACTGAACGAGAACGATCCAGGCGTGTGGGAGAGGCTTAACGAACAGCAGAAAAAAAATGATAAATGCGGGCGATCTCTTGAACCTGGACGATGCCCGCCTGTCTAGTGCCCGGAGCGATCCTGATGAGAGGATGGAGACAATTGACTATACGCCGAAATCAGTGCGAGAGGATCCAGCGAGCTTGACGGCGTTGAGGTCAGAGGAGCGTGGTGACGCGATGCAAACGGAACTTTTGTTGCTGCGACGAGAGCGAGAAATTTTGGAGAGAGAGCAACAGTTGCTCCGACGGGAGCTGGAATTAATGAGAAGTGCATCCACGACGACGACAATGACGAACAGCAGCACTGTTTCTGCGTTCGGTGGCGTGAGAGGCATCAAAGAGTTGCTGCCTGAATTTAATGCAACGGATGGCACTTTCTGAAGGTGGAAACAACAATTGGAATTGTTGAGGCGGACGTATCAACTGGACGATAATTCGACGAAGGTGCTGATTAGTTCTCGGTTAAAGGGCCGTACGTTATCGTGGTTCTATTCCAAGGCCGAATATGTGACATTGAACCTGGAGGATCTTCTACGCGAAATGGAATTAATGTTTGATTTACGGCCAAGGAAGCTGTCGTTAAGGAGAGAATTTGAGTCCCGCGTATGGAGAGGGGACAAAACTTTCTGTGAATATTATCATGAAAAAGTGATCCTCGCGAACCGCATACCAATCGCGGAAGACGAGCTCCTAGACTACGTTATTGAGGGCGTAACCGATATGCGCTTACAAAATCAGGCGCGCCTTATAAACTTCTCATCGGGAATGGAATTATTGAAGGCGTTTGAGAAGGTCCAAGTAAACCAAAGGAGACTGGACATTAAGCCAAGGAAGGACGGAACAAGGACAACCGGCGGAGGCAAAGCGGAGGTGTCAACGGCGGGAAGGTCGACGATGAGGTGCTTCAGGTGTCGTGAAACGGGACATACCGCGGCTCAGTGCGTGCAATCTCCGGTGAAGCGAACGTGTTTTTTGTGTAAATCTGCGGAGCATTTGGCGAGAGAGTGTCCGAAGCGCAATCGATCTGCGGCGACGGGAGCATCGAGCGATTCCGTGCGAATCGCGTCAACGAATGTCGTGCAACCCGCAGCGTTGTTGAAACCGTATATGATTACCGTAAAAATTATAGCTAAAAATAAAAATGGCGGTATCGACAATTATGTAGTCGACGCGATGATAGATTCTGGCTTTCCGATTAGCCTTATTAAAAGCGAAATAATTCGGGGCGATTCGCGTTTGCTTGCCGGCGAGAAAGTCGAACAATTTTGCGGAATCAACGGCTCGCGATTAGAGGTTGACGGTATCGTTTGCGTTGATTTAGAGGTAAAGGGCGTGCGACAAGAGGTGAAATTTTATACAGTGCCTAACAATACTATGGTACAGCGTACAGCGTACAGCGTACAGCGTTCTGCTTGGTAGAGATTTTTTGAGTTGTCCGTCATTGCGTGTGACATTGGGAAAGAATCTCGAGATTGTGAATGCCGAAGAAGCGCGCGTTATTAACCAAATGATGCATATCGAATGCAACGATAGTTCTATGTATTCCGGCGGCGAACTAAAAATAAATACGGCTATTGGCGAGAGTGCGAGCGAGGAGATCCGTAAGGCTTATGAATCGTGTTATTTAAATAATCTTCGAGCGGAAAAATGCGTACCGGACTTTGAAATGGTCATTGCACTGAAACACGAACAGCCAATAAGTATGCGCCCGCGGAGATTATCTTTCGCGGACAAAGAAATTTTACGTGAGATATTAGACAACCTCGTAGCAAAGGCAGTTATCCGACCGAGTAATTCGCCGTATGCTAGCCCTATTGTTTTAGTGAGAAAAAAAAGATGGTAGCTCGCGATTATGTGTAGATTACCGGGAATTAAATAAAATCACAATACGCGACAATTTTCCGACTGAATTGATTGACGATAATATTGACCGGCTGCGAGGTAAAAGATATTTCACGTTGTTGGACTTGAAAGACGGATTCCATCACGTCAAAATGCATGAGACATCCGTTAAATTCACTTCGTTCGTAACTCCTTTGGGCCAATACGAATATTTGCGTATGCCGTTTGGCTTAACGAACGCGCCGCGAGTATTCCAACGATATATCCATGCCGTGTTTGATTCGCTAATCCGAGAAGATAAGATAATATTATATTTAGATGATTTATTAATCGCTACGGAAAATATAGACGGACATATCGAAATTTTATCTGAAGTTTTTAGACTGGCTGGCGAGAACCGTTTGCAATTTCGACTCGATAAATGTTATTTCGCACAGACTGAAATTAAATAGTTGGGGTATTGCGTAAGCGTACACGGCATACGACCAAGCGACGAAAACATAGAGTCTGTCTTAAATTATCCGGTGCCGCGTAATGGCAAGAACGTAAACAGATTTGTCGGACTCGCGAGTTATTTTCGCCGATTTATCCCAAGTTTTTCTTTGGTAGCAAGACTACTATATGATCTAATTAAAAAAGATGCCGTTTTCAAATTTAATTCTGAAGAGAATGTCGCGTTCGAGGCGCTGAAAAGATACTTGTCTAGTAAACCAATATTGGCGATTTATTCACCGCGAGCAGAAACAGAGTTGCATTGCGACGCGAGCGCAAGCGGTTTCGGCGGTATCCTGCTTCAAAAGCAGGACGATAACTCGTGGCGGCCGATTTCATTTTGGAGCCAACGAACAACGCCGACGGGATCGAGGTATCACAGCTTCGAGCTCGAATGTCTTACAGTTGTATATGCATTAAAACGATTTCACGTTTATCTGGCTGGACGCCGATTTAAAATTATTACTGACTGCGATAGTTTCCGCTTGACATTGGGTAAAAAAGATGTGAATCCTCGAATTTCGCGTTGGGCTCTTTTTCTACAGAACTATGATTATGAAATTGTTCACCGCCCGGGCAAGCGAATGGCCCACGTCGATGCTCTTAGCCGCTGCCATAGCATACTCGTGTTGGAGGGAAGTACATTCGAGCGAACTCTGTCAGTATGTCAAGATCGTGACAACGAAATTATTAAGATTCGCGATGAGTTAGAAAAAGGCGAAGTTAAGCATTACGAGCTGTGCAACGGATTAGTATATAGAAAAGATAGACACAAAAAATTGTTGTTTTATGTTCCGCGATCAATGGAAGATAACGTGATTCGAACTTGCCACGATGACCTTGGTCATTTGGGAATTGATAAAGTCGTCGATAATATATCGGGGGTTTATTGGTTCCCATGAATGCGCGATAAAGTACGGGAATATATAAATAATTGCCTAAAGTGTGTCGAGTTTTCTCCGCCGAACGGTAAAACGGGAGGATATTTGCATAATATACCCAAAGAAAATTTACCTTTCGCGACAATTCACATAGACCATCTGGGTCCTCTAGAAAAAACTGGCAAGGGTTACCGTCACCTGTTCGTTGTGATCGACGCGTTCACTAAATTTATCCGGCTCTACCCGTGTAAAACTACCGCAACAGAGGAATCGATAAAACATCTTTGTGAATATTTCCGCGCGTATAGTAAACCGAGGCGCTTAATTTCAGATAGAGGGACATGTTTCACATCCGATGCATTCAAAAGATATTTAGAGTCCGAAGTAATAGAGCACGTATTAATTGCGGTGGGCACGCCGAGAGCGAACGGACAGATGGAAAGATTCAATAGAGTGATAACACCTATGTTGGCGAAATTGAGAGAGACACCTTGCAAGTGGGATCGTGTGTTAGAACAAGTAAAATATTCATTGAATAATACTAGTTGTCGTGCGACTGGGGATACTCCTGCTCGATTATTATTCGGTATTGAACAGCGTGGCAATTCGAATGACGTATTGCGTGATCTGATTGAGGTAAACGATCATTCGGACCGTGACCTTGATCGGTTACGGGATGAAGCTCGAGCGAATATAAGCGAATCGCAGCGTAAAAGCGAAATAAGATATAACTTGCGACGAAGACCAGCGCGTAAATATAATGTCGGCGACTACGTGGAGATACGCAATATCGAAACGACACCCGGAATAAATAAAAAATTGATACCTAAATTTAAAGATCCGTATGTAATAAAAAAGGCCACGATCGTTAGACCACGATCGTTATGTCGTTACTGATGTCGAGGGCTTTCAGTTGACTCAGCGACCGTATACTAGCGTATTTGCACCGGATCAGATGCGTCCGTATATACATTATATAATCTCTAAGAATTGACATAGAATCATTGATTATGTGACGCGATTCTTTTTACGAAAAAAAATCAAGATATGTATTTTTGTTATAAATTCTTTTCCCGCGAATGAAATCGAGATATGTATTTTTTTTGTATTCTGTTTCCGAGGATGAAATTGCGGCATGTATTTTTTTTTTTATTTTATTCTTTGACCAGGACGGCCAAAATGTCAGAATGGCCGAACTGTAGTCGTTCAATTATTATTTAGCATGTAGCAGGTATCGCTGTCATTGACTTGCCAATCGTGAGATTATATTGTTTCGCCTTTTGTATTATGTACTCGGTTAAGTACACACATAATATTTGCGCGATGATGAAAACAATACGAGACACGGACGTCCGTATCGACAAATTAGAGCTCGGATTTTCGATCGCTTAATGATTGGTTCGACGATTCCAAGAAGGGATAAAATTTAAGACAAGCGGTATAAATACCGGTGATTTCGAGATACTCGCGCTCTACTCTCTCTTTCATATCGAGGCTCTTCGTACGGATAATCGACTTACACTTAGAAGAAGCGACAGAATCTTACCGAGGCGAATCTCACGAGAGGCAATCTTCGAGAGGCATTTTTCGCAATAAACATTATATATATTATTTGGAACATTCGCATAAATAACACAGGCACACAAAAAAACAAAAGTTGTATGTCCGAGAGACTAGACCCCCCTATCCCCTTGTTTTTTGGTGCTCTGAATCCGAATCCGAGGTCCGTTTAACTCCATCAAGTCCCAGTTTTTTATAACCTCATAAAATATGAAAATTTGGGGTAAATTCGACTTTGTACGGAGAAATCGTTCAACTCTTGGCTGGAATTGAATGAAAACGTTAACCGGTAATATATGTCAATGTGCTGAATCCATCACACCTACCTATACTATGAGATACCTTGCATACCTTCTTGAAATATGAGACCACAGCAAGAATGAAACTGTATTTACCGTGAGTAGCGCACTCTTTTGCTTTCAAACGTTCTGTGCAAAGGCATTCGTTTTTTTCGCTTTTTCCCTATTCATGGTATATCTCTTTTCAGTGTCCAGTAGTAGTCAGCTATCATATTTTCATTCCACCTCCCTTGATATCGGCGTTCCATTTCTCTGATATCTTGATGGAATCGTTCTCCTTGCTCTTCGCTATAATCACCGAGATTTTGTGGGAACCAATCGAGGTGCGAATCCAAGAAATGTATTTTTAAACTCATCAGACATCCCAATTCCTTGAAGTTTTCAATCATTTTTCCCACCACTTCCTTATAATCTGGACTTC
The DNA here is from genome assembly GCA_963971435.1 of Lasius platythorax. Taxonomy (NCBI): domain Eukaryota; kingdom Metazoa; phylum Arthropoda; class Insecta; order Hymenoptera; family Formicidae; genus Lasius; species Lasius platythorax. The sequence goes on along the minus strand of OZ020537.1, from coordinate 20,842,028 downwards.
TGTGGTTTCCTAAAAAATTTCCGACAACGTTTTTGAAACTGAGCCATGCTTCTTTTTCGACATCATTCATTTTTGTAACAAAGATCACATCTTTCAGCAGTGTACGAATCTGAGGGCCGTTGAATATTCCCTCCTTTAATTTAGCGTCAGAGATGTTAGGAAACTTTTGTTCTATGTAACGAAAACAATCACCTTCCTGATTTAAAGCCTTTACATACTGCTTTATTAAACCAAGTTTTATATGGAGAGGCGGAAGTAAGACTTTTGATTTGTTAATCAATGACTCCTTGATGATGTTCATGGATCCCGGTTTCATTGTGTTCCTTTCTGGCCACACTTTTTTCCGGTAGTGGTTTTCTTCCGATCTCTGCTATCCCACAGACATAGAAAGCAGGGATATTTAGTAAAGCCAGATTGTTGGCCTAGAATCATGGATGTGATTTTTAGATCGCCGCAATTTTGCCATTTATGCTCGTCATATTTTATTTTCTTCAGGACCATCTTGATATTTGTATATTCTTCTTTCATGGTTACTGAATGCGCGATTGGAACACTCGCATATTTATTTGTATTATGGAGCAGAACAGCTTTCAAACTACGCACAGAAGAGTCGATGAATAGTCTCCACTCCTCGTCTCTATAACAACCCGGTTTCAAGGCATTCATCAATCCATTGACATCGGAACAGAATACTAATGAACATTTCTTATCATGAGAGAAATACTGCCGGAAATCCTTCTCTCGATCTCGATAAACGTAAGCTGTTGCTTCTTTTGACAATAAATTCTTCCTCTTTAATGTTGTAGCCAAATATTCTGCCCCATCTTTCGGCAATCCCAAGTCTCGTATAAGATCGTTAAGTTCTTGTTGCGTGAATATTTGTGGCATCTCTTTTCTATTACGTAGTTTAAAGTCTTTATCACTTTGTTCACTCTCACTACCGTCGTCATTATTATCATCACTTGCGCTTTCGATATCATTGGATTTATCAATACTGAGGCTTCTGAAAGAACGCATGGTCGCTGTATCTAAGTCTTCTATTTTTGACACCGGATCTTCGTTGGCAATTACAGGCTTGGTTACTGTCTCAACATCCGCGTAAGTGATCTTCGATTTATTGTTTTTATTGAACCCGGTCACGTTGGTCATACAAAAATAGCACTGGTCCTGACGTAGTGGTATTCTCCATATCATAGGTACTTTAAACCTTAAATATTTCTGATTTTTTCCCAACGACACAGCATTATATTACAAGGACTGCATATTGAGTGCGGTACCCAATTCGTTTCTTGATTGCAACCGAAGCAATTTTTATAAATGTTTTTAATTCTCTTCGTGATTGCTCGTCGGTTTTTAGAAATTTCAAATTTACCACAAATGTAGCAAAATTGGTTGGCCTTTCCATTACAATCATGTGTAGAAGATGCGGCTTCAACTAATTGCTTTGGACGAGAATTGCGATTTCGATTAATTGATTTTTTAGAATTCATGGTATAATTGAAAACCAGCACGTTAGGGATCCTGTCCCGATCGCAGGTGAGTCCACCGTCCTAGGGATGATAACCCTAATACCTCTCCAGGCCTAAGTATCAGGGCTTTCCGACTTTGATGAGGACAATGTCAACTCATCGTCGGACACACTACGGCTTCATCCTTGCACCCTAACGTCCCTTGCAGGGCAGCGCGCCTTCGCTGGCTTCGTTAATATGATGGACCGCAAAGCGAATCATTCTACACATCCCCTTTCGGGGCAGTTGTCATCGCCCGCCTGTCTATCATGCCAGCAGATTCAGGAGTAGTTTCTATCCAAACACGACTTCATCGCGTAATGGACGCAAGAAGTATCCAAGTTCTTTTGTAGATCGGAGAAATGAGTCATAAACACAGAAACCATTGTGTTTTTTACGTCATGAAGCCAATCGAGGGTCCATTTTGGATTCATCGCATCCAAAACGAAAATGAAAATGAGGAAACTTTTATAATATAATGTTCCTGACGTCGGATTTATATATTGTAGAAAGATGGCTGCTTCATTACAACAATGAATGGTATCTGAAAAGTGGCATAGGACACTTTCACAGACCAAGACTGTAAAATGACTGAAAACTTCAAGGAATTGGGATGTCTGATAAATTTAAAAATACATTTCTTGGATTCGCACCTCGATTGGTACCCAAAAAATTTCGGTGATTATAGCGAAGAGCAAGGAGAACGATTCCATCAAGATATCAAAAAAATGGAACGCCGATATCAAGGGAGGTGGAATGAAAATATGATGGCTGACTACTATTGGACACTGGAAAAGAGATATACCACGAAGAGGGAGAAAGCGAAAAAAACGAATGCCTTTGCACAGAACGTTTAAAAGCAAAAGAGTGCGCTACTCACGGTAAATATAGTTTCATTCTTGCTGTGATCTCATATTTCAAGAAGGTATGCAAGGTATCTCATAGTATAGGTAGGTGTGATGGATTCAGCACATTGACATATATCACCGGTTAACGTTTTCATTAAATTCCAGCCAAGAGTTGAACGATTTCTCCGTACAAAGTCGAATTTACCCCAAATTTTCATATTTTATGAGGTTATAAAAAACTGGGACCTGATGGAGTTAAACGGACCTCGGATTCGGATTCAGAGCACCAAAAAACAAGGGGATAGGGGGGTCTAGTCTCTCGGACATACAACTTTTGTTTTTTTGTGTGCCTGTGTAATTAGTATCCTATCCTTGTCCCATACCACTATGGTGCCTATCAAATTTCATATTATTAAGACCACAGTATACACACACACACACATCTTATTATAAACATATAGAATATTTTTACACAATCATATCTCTCATTTATAAAATAAATAAACATCTTATTTTAAAAGTAGTTAACGCTACGCAAAATCTTATTTAAAAATATTTTATATGTTTATGATAAAGTACACACACAATTCCTTTTGATTTAATGCTTTCACTTGTACATCTAATGTTTGCACTTGTATTTTTATTAACCCGGTAGGTGCTGGGAGTCCTTTTTGGAATAATCCGCACCAGGCTAATAAAAATGCAAGTGCATAGTCAAAACATTAAATCAAAAGGAATTGTGTGTGTACTTTATCATAAACGTATAGAATATTTTTACATTAAATGTGATGTTTTGTTGTCTTATGTGTAAACTACTTTTAAAATAAGATGTTTTATTTATTTTATAAATGAGAGAATCTATAATATCTCTAATACCTTTGTTTTAATTACAAGAATTTGCTCTTTAGCTGCGATATACTCTTCAATCGTTGGATAAAGCTTCCCCATGAATCTTTTTACACATTTCTATGCATTGAGAGTTTTTCTCCATCTTTCATCCAAGTTTGAGACTATGTAATAATTATATATAGATTTTAAATCTGTTTCTTTGTCATTGGTAATGAAAGAAAGTCTTCCTATATCAACTACTATGAATATGTTATCTACCGATCTCATTTGCTGAATCTACAAATAGCAAAAAATAATATTATTACATCATCATCATCACATATCAGCTTTCTAATAAACATATAATAAATAAATTAAAAACAATTAATATAAAGTGGAAGATCACACATTCCGGTAATAAATAAATAATATAAAGTGGGAGTTCATACATTCCGATAATATTAAAAATGATAAACGGCTCACGCTCACACACACACACACACACACACACACACACACACACATTGTGATTACTAATTACCATGAGCATACATACCTAATAACACTTAACACTGTTTTTCTTTATATTATGTATTACGAAGTTGCACTCTTGCACATTTAACCTAAAAAATCGATAATGTTGATATGGATATATGGATGGATCACGAAGCACCACTAGCGCTATCTTATGTCGCATGCTCCAACTGTACATTTTTCGCGCATGTGCATTAAGAATAATGATGATGACGACGACGACGACGACGTGGACGTTTCTTAAACAAAAATTTCCACATTTCGACTTTGCGTCGTAATAAATGCTTAATAGAATATGTAGAACGAAAAAATAAAAACACTTTCCTTATATAATTTAAACCCAAGCTATCGATTAAGCCTAGTAAGAACTCAATCCGTTCAGCGGTTATTGAGGTCTGATAATATCAAGTACTCTCAAAAATCCGACTTGCGTATAGATACAAGGAGTGCCTTGCTGCTGCTGCGCGGTACTTGGCGCGAGACACTACCGTGTCTCTTGATGTTATAATTCCCTCTAATATTAGGATAACCTGCATCAAATATTGCGTTTATTAGCTTAAATACAAATGAAAACTCTGTTGTAGGGACACATAAATGTCCTAATTCTTGATCGTCATGAGTCTCATAAGCTCGGAAAAATGTTAAGATTTGTCTTGCATGTGTCAGTTTGTGATTTTCGTTAATAAATGACATTCGACATTGTTCGCAACCTGATTTTGTTACACATTTTTTAGCAACAAATCCTGCAAAATATTCAATAGCAGATGCTTCTGTTACGTCCAGACTCGGGAAAAAGATATAGTCAGACGGAAGGACCGTAACTTACCGTTTCTCGAGACAGATGTTTCTAGGCACGTGCCTCGAGTCAAGTGAATTCTAAAGCCCGAACAGGTCAACGACTGGGAAGGTCGTTATGACTCTGTTCGTAAGGCATTCACTTGAAGGTCCCTTTTCGGTAAGAGAATTTAATCTCTTTTACGCGGGACGGGACCCTGTGCGATTTCGGAATGAGGAGATGAGAACGGGATTAATTTAAATAAATGAAATTCGTTTTAAACATAATATTTTATTCTAAATTAATTAAGTGATAATTTTAATTGATATAAAAACTTAGGTTATAATACATGATTAATATATATATGTATGTTAATTAAATCGTGTGTGTGTGTGTGTGTTTGTGAGTGTGTATCTTTTATTTCCGCGGGTGTTACATGAATTCGGAGGTGATCAGTCAGAAAAGTCTAGGGTATTTCTATTATTAATTTTTAAAATTTCTGACTGGATAATACAATTGATTTTTAATTAGGCAAATAAAATAGAATTAAAATGTGTGTGTGTGTAGTGATTCAAGTAATTTCTTCTATGACGACTGAGGATGGGGTATGAAAATATTCTTTGAAGGTTTCGATAGGAATTGCGAATGGATAAGGAGAAAATTGGGTATATCAAGGGAGGAGGGTCCCACAAGGATATATACTTGCCACTAATTCGAGCTCTTCGAAATCAATCGAATCAGGCCCAAACGAGACGGTTCCCTCCGGTAAAGGTAATTCCAGGATAGGGAATCTTTGAGCTAGGAACTCAAAACATCCGATATCGCCTATCTGTTTGATGCGAGCACGAGCCTCCTGGTCGAGATCGGGGGTGTCGTCATCAATGCAGATTACTTCGATATCGGCGTTGGATTCAGGAGGTTGAGGGGAAGCGGGAGGAGAGTCGTCGAGCGTAATTACTGGCGGAGAGTACGAGGATGTGTGTAAATTGATTGAGTGATAATTGTTAGAATCGTAGTGAGAATGATCGGAGGCAGTTAAATCTAAAGTCGCCGCTTGTGCCCGAGCCAATTCCTTCCTCAGGCGACGATTGCGCCGATTTCGCGAACGTTTGGCGACGTTTCGCGAATTTCGCCAAACGGGCTTCACTACCAGGAAGACAATTGTTAATTGTTAGGGGAAGCCGAACGTTTTATTTAAAGAACAGCTCTTGGATTTTAAAAAATAAAAAAAAACAGTTTTTTCAACTGATTAATGCTAGAATATATATATATATATATATATATATATATATATGGCTATGTAAGAGTGATAATGTCTATTTTTCTATATGGATGGGAACAGCCAGGATGAATGTTCTAGATGGAAGGGAAGGCAGGCCGTGAGTATCGTGAGTTTTCGTGAGTATCGTGAGTTTCGCTGCAGTAAGCAGGAAACCCGTCAACGATGTATGTGAGTATTGTGAGTATTGTGAGTTTACGCTGCAATAAGCAGGAAACCCTTCAACGATGTATGTGAGTATTGTGAGAATTGTGAGTTTACGCTGCAATAAGCAGGAAACCCTTCAACGATGTATGTGAGTATTGTGAGTATTGTGAGTTTACGCTGCAATAAGCAGGAAACCCTTCAACGATGTATGTGAGTATTGTGAGGAAGAAATTTTAAGGTCCGATGGAAATCAAGGATGATTGTGATGTTGGAATTTGGTTTAAAAAGGAGGAGGGAAGGTTGAGACTTGGAAATAGACAATCAAATGATAAGAGATTACGAAAAACATCCAAGAGTTATTCTGAGATGAGTGAATATGATAGATATGATTTCAGACGACTTACTTCTTATAGAGTACGTTGTTGGATTTTAATATAGAGATGAGCTCGGTCTCTCAGGTGCTGTTCCTTGAGAGGGTCAGCGTCGGTGATAATCGTGGTGAGCTTCAGGTCGTGGTGAAATTCAGAAGCGTTCTTAGAAGCACCACTGCACTCACTCGCGCACACTTTTTATAAGAAGAAGTTGTCGTAGAGATGATGAGATGTAGCGATTTAGCGACTTAGAGATGTGTTCGCTCCGAGAAAAATCTCGGTTTATATTGTATTTTTGGTACACGCCCTCCGTTGACGATTAGAAATTTTAACGAATTAGGATTCTTTAATTATCCCACTTATGAGTTTTAGCTACCCCCTCCGTAGGGTAGATTAGAAAAGTGTAACGAATCGGAGGGTTTGTTTTAATTTCTACGAATAGGAGAGCGTCTTCCAAAAATCGGAAATTCTAGGTATTACGCCATCGGCGGCAGCGTTTGTCCGGCGTAATTTATATTTGAGGAAGCGCGTAATGCACCCGCTAATGAAAAGGGGTGACTTTTATTACCCTCTTGAGACAGCGATAATGCGTATGTCGCGTCCGCTGTCCGAGCGCACGTGCAGCTTTCTCGTGCATTTGTCGGTGTCCGTCTTTTCAATTTTTTATTTATTACGATATCCGGTGTGGGAAAGTGACGGCTTGTCCACATTTTTCGGCTTCAGCTGTCAACAGCTTCCTTCTTAAATATGGACAGAGTGTCACGGAGTGTCTCTGAAATGTAATCTTTATGACTTCTTCACTTTTTTTTATACTTATTGATCCGGATTCTGTCTCATAAAGATGTCGCAGTGTCTATATCTCTATGAGTTTATGAGGTCCACGCGTTATTTCTTAATCGTTTTGGCGCCTATGTGGCGCACTTGCCATAATAAATTCAAAGAGATTTTGACTTTTATGATTTTTCAAAAAGCTGCACGTGTTCTCAAGTCGTGGGAAAGAAAAGAATCGTGGAGTCTACTGGACGTAACACTTCTAAAGTTTCATCATTTGCATATGATGCGTCAATAACAGTTTTTTCGACGTCAACCAATATATTTTCATTATCACTTTTATCGTTAATTATATTAATTGGTGTTGTTAACTCAACATGAGATTTTATCTGAATGTCAGATGTAGTTCTATGTATTAAATTTAAAAGTAAGATTTCATCTTCATCATCTAAGCAATTTGCAGATTGAGCAGGCTTAGATAAATTTAATACAATGTTTTTTTGCAATAATAATCGAAAAACTTTTGCAGTTAAATTTTGATTATATGTTCCACCATACGTACGTATCATGGAAAACAGATTTTCCAACGAATCTTGATTTACTCCAGAAGTCATAAAAAATTTAATTTCTTCACGTTTTAAATCATCCCATAATTTTAAAATAGCTTTTACAGAAATTTGTAATCCCTCAAAACATGGCGGTATTTTATTACCATTATTCGTGACAGTGCGCCATTTGGAACAAATTTCCAATAATTGTATTAAATTATTTTCTACATTTAATCGATTTTCTGATAGCGCACAAGCATTTGGATCTGAATCATTACAATTTCGACTATTTAAAGAATCGAAACTGTTATTAAGAATTGTAAAAAATTCAGCAGTATGCATTACAGTTTCACTATTAATTCCGCCTGTTGTTCCTGCAGTTAACAAAGCTGCTGATACTCTGCGACTGAATATCTGTAGCGCTAAACGACATTTCATTCTATCAAAATTATTAGGATTTATATGTCTTTCTGACAACTTGCAAGCCGCTCTCGTCGCTTTGCCATTTTCTAGTTGCCATAATGATCGTACATCATTCCATGATGCTATTTTATTATCATCGTATAAAATATCATACTTTAAAAGCTGATTTCTTATCGATTTATAAATATGTGGCATATAAAAAATCGTGTATATTTTCTCATGTCCATGCATAAAATAAGGACGACTTTTAGAAGTTTTATGTTTTATAGCACTTTGATTATTGGTGCCTTGATCACAAACAACAGCACGCAATTTTAATTTCGTATCTAATATTGCATCTATAACTATATTTAATGCAGACGATAAATGATTACTGTTTAGAGCACCATTAGCCAAAAAATACGCTACAGGTTGCTTCCAATTATGCAATAAACCTCGGACCATAAAAACTAATGCACTTGTTGCTATTGTTGCATTATGTCCAAGTGGTCCTAAATCCTCAAAACCTTCAATTTTCTGTCGTCTTTCATAAAAATCGAAACTCTTTTTTATTCTCATTTCGTCAAAAAGCAAAACGCAATTGCGTTCATTACTGTCCATACTGTTTACTTTTGTTTTCAAACAATGGAACATGGTGCTTCAAAAATTCCGGGCCATAAATCTATTACATTAAACCATGTTTTAATTGTGCTTTCGGAAGGTAATATAAAACCAAACTCTTCGCACATTTTTCTATATAAACTTGGCGAAGTGTAGTGCATTTTTTTAGCTAAATCGTTTTCTTTTTCAGTGTAAGCAGATTGATTTTTATGAAAAAGTTGCATTGTTAAAAATGTTAATAAGAAACCTTGGAACCGTCGCGACAAGGCATTTAAAAGGCTTTTATCTGATAAATCGCTTGTTTTATTTTTTTTTGTAAACGAGCAATTCGAGTATTTCTCGTTCTAACCTTGCGCGTTAATACATTATTACGTTCTTTTAATGTTTTTATAACATTATTTTTACGCGCTAATTTAGCCTCTAAAATGTATATTTGCTCTTTATATATCGCATCATTGGAAGTAACAGAATCCTCATCGTCGGATTCAAGCGGATATATTAATGGTTCTGCATTCTTTTTTAATCTTCCGCTTGGATATATTGCGTTTAATGCAAAATGCCTACTACATATTATTAATTTACGCAATTCCGCATCGGATTCTTGAATTAAATTATCGCAACCACTTTTCACTAGCCACGTAATTAATCGATCTCTATCATCGACTGGTATAGACGAAAAAATTAGACATTCAATATGTTGTCCCTACTTTTCATACCGCATTTTTTGTAAATGCAAGTACTGCTATGAGTATATCCTTTTTTTATTTGATTTGACATTATTCGATATATGTAAAATATTATAAACTTACTCCTATCTTTTTTCTCGGGCTTCTTGCTACAAAAACCCTTTCAATACGCTATGCTGTATACGTAACTATTCTTCACACTCGTATAAAATAATTAAACAATTGTATAGAATATAAAGGCACTCTACACAACTTTCACGTATTACTTCACGTATCACTTTTCTCCCCAAAAAACCGTAAACTGATGTCTCGCTTACAGAATACGAATCAGATCGGATACGCGTAGCTATTAGCTGCTCTAATAGTCCACGCCTACTGCTTTTGTCTTGCCGCTTACGTCTTGTTGACAATAAATTGTTGGATGCGCGTAACTATGGCGCACGATATACCTACTCTCTAAATTTTTCCGAGTGAAATATTACTCTAATCGAGTCGAAATTCACTTGAGCAAAGAGTGAAAATCGAACATATCTTAACGAGTGAATATTGACTCGGTATCTCGAGTGAATTAGATCACTCGTGCGCTCGAAATGTGACTCGTGTATTTGAGTGAACTTGCACTCGATCAGAGTGCCTTCTTCAGGTGTCTGATTTTGCTGTTCGCTCGTTCTTAGAGTGAAGTTTTACTCTCGTTCGAGTGTGCAGTATCGAGTGATTTTATACGGTAATTCACTAGAGTGAAGCAAAGCTTGTGAAAGTTACCTAAAAAAATAGCAGGTACAATTTTAACTGTAAAAAGAATGAGAAATGATGCACAAATCATAAAACTATAATCTTTGAATAAAAAAATAGTAGAAGAGCATTAATAAAGAGAGTTAGAAAAACATTATAAAGAAATTTTAATGTATAATCAAATTTACATAAATGACATGGCACTTTGAACCTTAAAATTCTTACTTACTGGGAGAAAGGGCAGGGCTAGCTATAGATTACATTCTCCACTTGACTTTCAGGTTTATTAATTTTCAAAAACTATTAAAGTGAAAAAGTAAATCTTAAAATTAATGCATGCACAACAGAAACTAAAAAAAAACTATCTTATGGATACAAGCTTGTAAGTACTTTACATTGGGCATGTTAAGAAGTAAATGAATACAGAGCTTCAATATTGAGATCATATCGTCATTCTAATCCGTGGACTCCAATTCTGAATCAGAGCTGAAAAGACAAAGTAAGACGAGGTGATTTAGTATTTTCTTAAAATGGAAAATTAGATACATGAATAATTGAAGCAATTATGGAAACTTACTCGGTCTCTGCTGATTCTGGCTGAATTTCTACTACACTTAAAATAGAATTTAAACTGTCGCAGCAGCTCTTGGGAGTATTGAGTCCATTGTAGACAATGGATTCAAAAAAGTTATAGAAGTTCAGAAGAGAGGCTGCATAATGTATATCGAACATGTAGTGCAATTTAAAGAGCCTGTCAAAGGCACGCAAAGGGTTGTTTCCCACAGGAAACAAATGAGTTTCAACTTGGATAAAGAATGGGCCTTTCCTTTGGTCCATGTTTGTGCAGCATAGTAGAAATGGCTGCTTTTGCAGAGAGCCTCTCTCAACGGCTTTAGCATTTATATCTTCATTTGCCTGCGAAAAGGAAGCAGAAGATATTCAGAGTTAAGCAATAAACATGTTATTTCAATCTATTTGCTAATAAGATTTATGTACGGGTATGAACTGCAAGAGGCTTGGATGTGGAACTGAGATGATACGAGCAGCTGTTGCCACCTGGCTATCATATCGCTTTGTCCTGGCTTTGTCCTGAAAAGTAATTAAGAATATATAATGAAGTATAAAAATGTCTCTGGTAACTATGAATTAAAAGGAAGAAAATAATACATACCTGTGCTTTTCTAACATTTGAATGGTTGGGAGGAGGCAGCAACTCAGGTAAAATCGCAATTGCTTTCAAATTAACTGGAAACAAAAAAATTCTCATTCATTAAATTTTTGTAAAAAGTGCATGATAGAAAATGCTTTGCACTCACTACTCACTGTCAAAGTCAGTTAATTCCTCTAGCAAATGAGGTGCCACATTTTTACAATGTGCAATAATACGTGAGGCGAAATGGGTGGGAAATCTTGCCAACAGTACGTCGTGTCCCTCAAAAATGTCTCTGAATTCATTATCAATCTGCAACCATGATTTTTAAGACAAATTCAATATAGAAATAGAAAATAAAAGAAAATAACTGAGAGCTTTGAAGACAACTGAAAAGAATTTGTCATACCATTTCACCTTCATAGTTTTTAAGGCGAGGATATTTTTTTAATACATCAGAAACTGTGATACTCTCAGAAGATTTGATTTCGGTATGCCTATTTGGCCGGGTTTCATACAGTAAACGTTTAACTTGAGCCTTGACGGAATCAGTTGGCTTTGTGTACTTCATTTCAGAAATCTGGTAAAAGAAAGTAACTTGTAAGTTGCAGTGTACATCTTTAATAGTTAGTTTTAACTATTTGTCAACTAAGTACCTTTTCAATGAGGACAGATTCAGTTAGTAGTGGCCTATTTATAAACGGTTCTTTCCTCAAAATTTTCCTCTTTTTACTTGGTGCTTCAGTGGAAGTTGTTGGTGCTTTGCGCTTTTCATTGCTGGGTAGATGCTTTCTTATAGTTTTCAGCCGCCACTCAAGGTAGCCCTCTCCAACAGCTTCGTCGTAGAAATTCTCCTACAAATTTAAAAAGGGAACGTTTAAAACACTTAAAACCATTCTGACAGCACACAAACCATTACTTACATGAGAACGCCCTTCAATTTTTGATGACAACCTAGGAAATGTGGACACAATGGCCCTTGCAACACTAGACTTATATTCCTTGGAAGGATACCTAAATATGAAAACACAAAAGAAAACAATTAATTAATATTCTACAAAAGACACATGGAAAGATTAACAAAAAATAAAAGGAAAGACTATGTACTTACGCATTGCCCCATTCTGAGCACATTTCAGATACTACAATCTTTACCAAATCTTTTCGGTGCTTGTTAGTAAATTTATTTGATTGCAAAATCTTGGCTAAGTCTTTATGCTGTTCTGAATGCTTTTCAATCCATCTCTTAATATCAACAGTTTTGCTGTTCTGTAAATTATATATAAATGAGGGCTGATAATAGAAAAGGTAAACTTTTACATAGAAAATTGCGATTAATGCCAGGCCTTACATTAACTGTAGTGTTTGTCACATCTAATGAATCAGCATCCGTTTCGTCCAGTTCCATTAGTTCAGTCTGAGCCTATATTGAAAGTAATAACAAATTAAATATGGATAAATCCAATCCAAATCTTTGGAGTGGAATTAGCCACAATCAATAGCCAGAGTAAATTGCCAAAACCAGAAATGCTCTTACCGATTCACTTGTTGAACAAGAATTTGGTGTTAAAGGACCTGCATCCGTATCTGATGTGTTTGGTGGGTTAACCATATGAAAGACCTGCTGATAAAACAATGTATTAACTTTGAATCTTAAGTATTAATACGGATGAACTTGATATACTGACTACATTGGTATTTTCCCTAACGATGAAAGTTAGCAGCTTCCGTTGACCCATTTCAATAACCCCAATTTCCTTTAAGTCTTGCTCCGAAAAAAAAGGAAGAGTTGTACCAGTAGCTTTTTCCTCTGAAAAAAAGGAAAAGCAGAAGGAAAAGCAGTGCACACTGACTTTGAAGTATAGCAAATAAAAAATCAGCTTACTCATATGATTTATCACAACATCACATCCATCACTTAAAACAAGCTAAGATGAATATAAAATATCAAAAGCATGCAAGAATGAAATTTATTTTTAAGTTCTTAATATATAAAGTGAGTCCAAACACCAAACACAAACTCTATATACCATGAGCAATTTTAATTAATAAGCTCACAATGAATGAGTTTAGGACCAGTATCTAATATTCTACCTGCTGAAATATTCACAAAGCAGACAAGAAAACAAAAGTAGTGTGATATTGTATCAGTAGAGGAACCGTAAGACACCGAAGATAAATGCACACACCAATGCTAACAACTTAAAATATAGCACACCATTTAAATAAAAACAAAGCAATTCAATCTGCAACACATGACAAAGAGAAACATTGACTAACTTTTTTTATATTTTAATGTAATTCTAGTCTAATCTAATGAAACAAATCGGGAAAGTGGTTGGCATATTCACACAAAAAATACTGCAATAAAAGTTAAACCTGCCTATCCACCTCAGCTCAATTAATTTAAAGGCCTCATTTAATTTAAAATATTACATTTTGTACAGGTTTTTAGCAGTTATAAGTAAAAGCTTAACCTCCTATATTAAACTTTTCTATAAACTATTTCTATACACTAAATCAGGATATGACGCAAAGTTATAAAATTTCCAGTGCTACAATAATCTCGCCATAAAGCAAAAGGCTTCACGTCCTTTAAGTCATCAGCCGATATTAAAATAACATTTAAGCCTGAGGCCACACTGAAAGAATTTAAAGAACGTTCATAACCCAGAGTTTCCCATTGACGACATAGAAAATAAACCCTATCAGATTCACAAATATATATTTTCATTATTTTAGCAAACACAGGATTTCCTGATTCAGTTTCTCGTCCACTCTTGACAGCAACATGCCACCCACTTCGGTATTGAACACCATATATTTCCACTTTTGAAGTTTCAAATACGTTTGCATTGTCCGCTATCCCTACTACTTTCAAATACTCACGACCCTGACAATTTTTAACCAGAACTATTTGCCCCTTTGAACAAGTTATTTTTTCCTTGGGGCATCACCAGAACCCCAAATGATACATTGTGAAATTTGACTCAGCCGGATCATGCTAAGAGGTCAATTTTTGAAGTTGCAGCATTGAGATCCATATTTTTTGAATATGCTATGCTTTGCTTTGCTTCATAGCGCAGACATATTATGGATCTAAGTGGCCCAGACTTTATTAAACATTCCCCGTAATGCATCAAATGATGGAATTTGTTTATAAGTGCAACATTGGGAAATAGCTCCTTAAAACTTGAGACAAATTCCAATACCAAGTCCTGTAAGTAAGGAGCTTGAGATGGTGATGCGATTGGACTAAAGACTATTTCACTAATTCTATTCAAGAGAAGAACAAGATGCAGGTATTCGTCTCCTTTAGGTACTTTATCAAAGACCAAGAAAGGAAATATTCTCAAGAGACACCATGTCTGCACAGCTTTCTGCTGAATTGGGTTACCATTGTAAAAATGATTGAGAGTAAAATTAGGTGACGGCTTAATTTTCTTTTCTGGCATACCATACTGAAACATCTGTATTCGGTTGTTTAGCTCAGTCAAAGTCAGGTTATATCCATTCTCTTTCTTAATGAAACGCTTGATTACGTACTCAAGAATTACAGGTGCAATACCTTGCCAAATGTCATGCATTGAATCAAAAACGAAATTCTCTGCGCAGTGCCAAAAACGACTTCTATGTAATGCACTATTTTCTCTCAAACCCGTTTCAGTATCGGTCAATAGCTTTGATTTGACTTTCCTTTCTTGTTCATTATACAATTCTCTCGTTCTTGGATTTTTAATTGCTACTTTTCCTCTAAGGAGATCAGACCTGTGTATCATGCATAAACGACAGAAGTGGTTAGCAGAAGGACCCAAGAATCCGAACATCTGATGTACAGCTAAGCCATCAGCAACCACACAAGCTATAGTGGCCCTCAATACAAACGGCTCTCCATCAAAACTTACCATAACCCCTTCTTCACTTTCTAGCTTATTTAAATCATCAAGAAATGGGCTTAAGATTTCCTTAAAACCATATTTAGTAACATCAGCTGTGTAGCAAAGTCCCAAAACTTGAACTCCTCCCATAAATGATTGCAGATGAGGAGGCAAATTTTGAATAGTGAAATAAAATGCTCCTAATTTGTGAGCTGATGTTTTACTTCCTAGAGGATTGTTGACAAGTATATCATCATAGTATAATTGGATTCTTAATGCTTGTGGATATCTCTAAAAAAATGGATTTTTTTTGAAGCTCTCCCCATCTCTAAAACCCCTCATAAATCCATCTAAAGAAGAAGATTCTTCTTCAATGTATTTTCTAACACTTGAATGAGAAAGTATTAATTTAAGACTCTCAATTATTGGAACATATTGAAATCTTTCAATAACCAACTTTGGTTCGTATTCACCAGATTGTCTATTCAGCACTGATTCACAACGATCTCCAAGCGGAATCTCAACGGAGTCTACCAACCTATAATACATTTTTAAAGCTTTCAGTTGCTGTTCAATGGATGAAAATTTGTCAAAAGGAGCAAAAATCTCAAACTTAAAGAGTAAACTCTCAATATCAGGCTGATCCAATGATATACCCTTACTTGAAAAATAATTCATAACTTCTTGCTGAAAATAATTTGCAATGTTGCAAACAAAAACCTCTGCTGCCGTAAAAGCTTGAGTCAAACTGGCCCCTGTGATAAATGCTTTCGATCTAAGATGAGCAACCATTTTTGCAGCCTCTTCTGATACACTGAACACTTTTTGAAGTCCATCTTTAGAGTTGTTACCCTCAGGCACACTACAATAACTATCTTGCTCAGGGTCTTCATTAGAGTCTAACTCTATACGATTTTGAAATAAAGATGACTCGTTATTTCTATTCTTTAAAATTAGGTGTTTAACACGAAGATGTCTAACCAAACTATTAAAATTTCTAAACACACATTGACATTCATCTTGTCCACATCGATATCCTAAACTATAGGGAGCTGACACAGACAAACTATGTGAATGTCTTAAATGCGCTGTGAAATGTTTCAATCCATTCGGAATAAATTTATGACACATTGAACAAGTGTAGCCTTTCATTCGTAACACAGTTTTTGTTTACAGGCCCAAAATTAACCAACCAACAGACATTTAAATAAATTCACAAGCCAAGATCTGAAATAAAATAATATTTTGTTTAGGAGCCTAAAATTAATCAACCACTAGACATATTCAAATAATTTAACAAGACCTGAAAGAAAATAACAAGAACAGTATTATTACGCTTAAATTACTTTTCTGTCTTACCAAACTGATACATACTCAATAAAACATTGATTGTGTTCTCAGTAACTCCTCTCTTTTGAAGATATATGGCCAAAGCCTCAGGGTCCATCATTGTATTCTGAAACAATTTGAAATGAATTTATTGGAAGTTAAAAACGAGCCAGACATGGGCACTTTTTATTTGATTAACAAATAAAAAATAATATTTGAAAATAAAATGTTATTCAAATACTTTTTTATTTATCATTTGCAAATAATATTTAAAAGTTAGTTGTCATAATAGGAACAAATCCAAATAATATATTCAAAAATAAATTATTTAGGAAAAAATTCAACTAATTATCTTTAAATAAACTTTAATTTGAATAACCAAAGAAAATAAATTTCAACTAATTTTAGAAAAAAATATTTTTTAAGCAATTTTTAATAGCAACTCATATATTCTTTGATAAATAATAAAAAACATTAGTAACATTAAATACATAACGAGTTTATAATGTATATATATATAAACAGCATGTATAATGACAGTTCTAGATGAAATTATCAATTTATTTGAAAATTTATATTGAGATTATTTGAAAATAATTTATTTGCAAATAATGTATTTTCAAATACTTTTTTTATTTGCATAGGGTCTCAATATAAATTGTCAAATAAATTTATAATTTCATCTAGAACTGTCATTATATATGCTCTTTATCCCAGTAAACACAAACTAACAGCAACGTAACATCAATGTTATAATTTCCTATATACTCAACAATGTAACTGTTACGTACAAGGCATGGTACAATTGCAGTTACATTATTGAGTGGGAAATTATAACATTGATGTTACGTTGCTGATGATTGGTCTTGACTGGATATATATATATATATATATTATAAACTGTAGCTCATTATGTATTTAATGTTACTAACGTTTTTTATTATTTATAAAAGAATATACATAAGTTGCTATTAAAAATTGCTTAAAAAATATTTTTTCTAAAATTAGTTGAAAATTATTTTTTTTGTTATTCAAATAAAAGTTTATTTGAAGATAATTATCTGAATTTTTTCCTAAATAATTTATTTTCGAATAAATTATTTGGATTTATTCTCATTATGACAACTAACTTTTATCAAATGCTAACTAACTTTTATCAAATGCTAACTAACTTTAATCAAATGCCCATATCTGAAACGAACTAAGTGATTCAAACGAAGAATAAAGACAGAATGTCCTCATATTTTATTTTTTCTTTAATAGCCAAAATTTACTCTGAAGCCTAATATATGATGCAACAAAGGGATAACAGATCTTGATGATTCTTCAAACATATAACTACATGAGAAATGTAATCTTCTTTTACGACATTTCTTTTCAATAAGCAGTAAATCTTTTATTAGTTTCGTTCAGTCAAAGATGAGGTTTAAGTATAAACGTTTCTCTGAACATTCTTTTAGCAAATTAACCTAACTAACGCTCTAAAATAAAAGGTAGAAATGTCGTGTGGTGAGGTTATACTTACCTCAGGAAACATGTTCGTTTTTTAGCACGATATTCACAAAAGCATTCACTAATATCCACAATTCTTTGAAATCTTCAGGTATAGACAAACAAATATAAGCGCCCGGCTTCTCCTTCCAACAAAGCATCCATCAACATGGCAAGTACAGTGACGTCATTACCGACGTAGTCAAACTCGCATCTGCGCACGTACTGAATGTAACATACTACTCGCCCACGAATGTTATAAAATAAACTTCATATGAAAGAAAAAAATTGTTATAAATTTTACGAACAATATTCTGCCGATGTACTCCCATAAATATCGTTCTGTTATTTTTTCGGAACGTGATGATAACTCACATAGTATAACACGTCACGCCTTCTGCGCAGGCGCGCGACTGAGCCACTCCGTTCAAGTGGATTTTCACTCGACTCGAGCTGCTCGGAGCCAGAGTGCTACAGTTCACTCCAACACTTCGAGTGAATAATTAAAGATATTTTCACTCGTAGAATTCGAGTCACAAATTTTACTCGCCTCGAGCGAAAAAAAGTGTAAAGTCACTCTGTTGAGAGTTGATAGTGCATTCACTCGAACCAAGAGTCAAGTTTTCACTCGGAAAAATTTAGAGAGTATATCTCAAGTATAATTACGGTTGTGTAATTGGCGTATCATTTTCTTTGAATAGAAAATTATAGATATTTTTAATAATACTGAATTTATTGATAAATTGTGCAAATAATTGTAATTCTAATTATTGCAATTCTCTATTTTATATATTGTGACGTGACGTTTTTTGCGTCCGTCACAAGGGCTGAAAAAGCCCGGCCGGGATCGGTCGCGCGGGCCTCCGCTCTCTCGATTTAGGGAGAGAGAGCGCGGCCTGAGCGCGGGATCGGACGCGATCCCGCGGTTGTCGTTGTATATTTTCTTTTGGCGTTTCGTATTTGACGAGAATTAGCTTAATAACGGTGGCAATCATGCGGTCGACGGGATCTCATTCGGCGAGAGACCAAAGGAGCAACGTTAACGTCAAGGACGAGGGGAGACCGGCACCGAAAAAGAGAGCACGCCCGGTAAGAATCACTGCATTACAAACCGAATTACTGCAATTAACAAAAGAACCGAAGCTGCCGCCCTTTTGTTTAATAATTACACTTCACAGGCTCGGAGGAAGCAATCGAAGGGAAGGCCACTCAAGCGCAAGGAGCGCGAGAGCCCCGAGGAGGAGCTACGGAACTGTATCCGAAGCGCGGGCCCGAATTTCTTTGCCGGATGAAGCACGATCGAGAAGGAAATCGACCGGAGATACATCCTATTAATAAAGAATAAGGAGCGCCAGATACAACCGCACACTGCCGCAATCAGTGCTTCCCGAGGCCTGAAGTTAAAAAGAAACGAGCGAGAGAAGACAGGGGCCGGAGATTAGAAGCGCGAAGGCCGCAAGGACCCTCACGGCCGCGACACGGCCCTGCGTAATTCGGGAGCGCCACACGTGGCCTTATCACATATTAATGTGCCGGCGTGTCTCCTGCGGGCCTTCCGTTCGTCACTGTTCGGCGGACTAGCAAATCGAGCGGAGGCCCTTTATCGATAAGCCATTAGAAGGAAGTTTCGAGAGTTCATACCGGTGAGACTGACGTCGACTAATTGTGAAGCTGCCAAATTACGAGTAAGGTTCGGATGAGTCGCGCCCTTGAGTCATCGCTGTCGTAAGTAAGGTTTTCGTATCGTTATTTTACCTGATTTTGGTTATTTCGAGTCATTGCGCAGTAGATCGGCGAAACGACTCATCCGAGCCGATGGATCCGCGTGAGTACTCTCTCTCCCAAGATCATTTGCCGCCGACAGTCAATATTTTGCGTCTTGTTAACTATTAATTTGTTCTTTTTCGCTATCGTGTGTAATTTTTGGTATTAATGAGCTCGTACACGTAACCGCCTTGTATATTGCGCGTCTGTAAAATCGTATGTTCGTTTCGTATAGTGTAGTAGCGGAATTATATGTGTCGCGTAAAAGTTCGTATCTTATTTCGTCGCTTCCGAGTTATTGTGTAAATTCGGGATATCGGTATTTTTCGCGTTATTAGATTGAAACGTTCGTCGCTGCCTTCAAGGCAGTTCAGTCAGCGTATAATTCCGATCGATAATACGAGTCGTACCGCGATATTGATCGAATATATCGACAAATATTATTGTCGCGGCGTATACGGCTGCTCTAAGCGCCTATTATATCTGGTTCGACTTTGTGAAAATTCGGCAATTTCACGCGGGCGAATTAATTGTCGGCTTACGACAAAATTTTCCTCGCTGCCGAGGCCCGGATAAGCCTCGAGTCGCGGTAAAACTCTTCGCCGAAGAATTGACTTTCGGCTCGCGCGTGAAACCCGATACTCTTGCGCTCGATTGCAAGAAACCTTTCGGCCGACAAACAGCTGGCCATAATATCACGAACTATATCTATTATTATTATTTCCTTTTTTATTATACTCTTCCTTAATATTTTTCAAATTCATCATTCTTTTTGTCAATCTCTTTTCAATAATAATATTCTCTCTGTCATTATCGGTTCCATTGTAATTCTTTTCTCGATTTCTACGATTTCTTATATTATATTCTTCTATATCCATTTATCTGTGCAATTTATTCGTGCCTATCTCGATTCTCTCCCGTCCCGTCCGCAAGGATCACCCCCCTCTACCAATTCCGTTGACTGAATAGCCGCGTATTTTCCGTCGCGATTTTCAACCGATGCAAAACTTGTGATTTTCGTAACGTTCGTTTTCGACGGCGCGGATTTTCGCGCCTGGCGCCCAACTTATGGTATAATTGTTTCGCTTTAGTTGTCGATCGGTTTCCGTACATCAGCAAAAGGGAGCACGCCTGGTAAGAACCACGAAACTTTACATCGAATTAATTCATTAAGAAAAGAACCGAAGCTGCCGCCTTTTAAATCATTGCAATTCACAGGCTCGGCGGAAGCATCCCAGGGGAAGGCCACTCGTGCGCGAGAAACGTGCAAACCCCGAAACCGAGAGACGGCACTGTGCCCGATACGCGGGCCCGAATTTCCTGGCATAATGCAGACCGATCGAAGAGGAAATCGATCGGGAAAACATTATGCAATTAAGGGACAAGGAGGGACGGGCACGTCCGTATACTGCCGCGAGAGACGTTTTCCAGAGCCTGGAGGAGAAGGAAAGCGAACAAGAAAATCGAGGGCCTGAAATGAAAGGAGCGAAGGCCGCGAGGATCATCAAAGCCGCGCCACGGCCCTGCGTAATACGGGAGCGCCACACGTGGCCTTATCAAATATTAATGTGCCGGCGTGTCTCCTGCGGGCCTTCCGTTCGTCACTGTTCGGCGGACTAGCGTAAGGAGCGGAGGCCCATTTTTCGCTGCGTTATAGCAAGAAGCTACGAGAAGCTACTACCGGTGAGACCGACGTCGCCTAATTTTGAAGCCACCAAGTATAAAGTAAAGTTCAGATGAGTCGCGCCATTGAATCATCGCTGTCGTAAGTAAGGTCTTGTATTTAATTTTCGTAATTCTTGTCTTTTGAGTAATTACGCAGCCAATCGGCGAATCGACTCATCTGAGCCAAAAGATCCGCGTGAGTACTCTCTCTCCCGAGATCATTTGCCGTCGACAGTCCTTAATTATCGTTTTCGTCTTTATTTCATTGTTGTTTTCGTGATTGAATATTTTTTGTGTCTAGCGAGCTCGTACACGTAACCGCTTCGTCTATTGCGCGTATTTAATGTTGTCGGTTATTTCATACTGCGCGTTATCGAAATTGTTTATGTCGCATAATATATTGTACGTCGCTCTCGAATATTCGCGTGAATCCGCGAGATTGTTATTCTCCGTGTTATCATATTATATTACTGTCGAAGCCCTTAAGGCCGTATTATCAGATTAGAATTCCGGTTAAATATACGAGTTATACCGCGAGGTTAATTGATTATATTTTCGAATATTATTATTGTGGCGAATACGGTTGCTACGAAGCCCCGTTATATATTTCCTTCGATATTGTAATTACTCGGTATTACACGCGGGCGAGCGCAAGTTAATTGTCGGCCTACGGAATAATTTTCTTCGCTACCGGGGCCCGGATAAGCTTCGAGTCGCGGTAAAATCATATCCGCCGCAGAATTGACTTTCGGCTCGCGCGTGAAACCCGATACCCTTGCG
Source organism: Lasius platythorax (assembly GCA_963971435.1). Taxonomy (NCBI): domain Eukaryota; kingdom Metazoa; phylum Arthropoda; class Insecta; order Hymenoptera; family Formicidae; genus Lasius; species Lasius platythorax. The sequence continues at coordinate 20,819,921 of OZ020537.1, read as the reverse complement.
CTCGGTCGCGAGAAGCCGTGCGGCCAATAAACATCAGGCCAGATTGTTATGAATTACATCTCTTACTATTACTGTTTCTCTTACAATATTCTTTTCCATATTATCTTCCCATTATATTTCTTTCACGACTTGTCATACACCATTTTTCTCAATATTACTTTTCCAATCATATTATTATTTTTCCAAGAAATCTTTAATACATTATATTTTCATCAAATTACTTCTTTGTGTAAGATTTACTCGTGCCTCTCTCGATTCTCTCCCGTCCCGCCCGAAAGAACCACCCCCTCTACCATTTTCGCAGTCTAAGTAGTCGCATATGTTCCGTCGCGATTTTCAACCGACGTATTCTTCGCGATTTTCTTACAGTTCATTTTGCGACGGCGCGGATTTTCGCGCTTGGCGCCCAACTTTGGTATAGTTTTCTCGCTTACGTACCGGTCGGTTTTCCCTATATCGCGCCGAAGGTGTGCCGCAAGTCTCTACTAACGACTCCTCGATTAATTATTTTCTTATTAAATGAAATAATCACGGTCACAATATATATGTATATGTGTGTGTGTGTGTATATAGATATGTATATGTGTACACACACACACACATATACAGGGTGTCCCGAAACTACCGCGAAATATTTTAAAGCCAGATTCTCTGGCCAATTTAGAAACGATTTTTCCTTATCGAATATGTCGAGGCTGTAATAGTTTTCAAACGGGAAATGATTATATTTCACGAATGACAGGGCTGGGATTTCTCGCGCTCAGGCACAGCAAAATGACAAGTGATAATAGTGCTCTTATGAATAGCACCCTTTTTCACGATAATATTGTATAAATTTGCAATAAGCATTGTCAAAATATTTTTTGCCGCTTTTCTATTGCATTAGTATATTTTTTTTACGAAAAATAAGTATAAGTACTAAAGACATCTTGAAGTTGATTCAAATAAACATTTCCGACATGTTTCAATTTCATCTGTCAAAGTGTCGATCAATATTAATGTCGATTAATATTAATCAATATTAATATTATTATCAATATTATCAATATTAACATTCAACAAATAAGTTATTAAATTACAAAAGGAACTTTAAATGACCATCATTACATTCAATACATAATTCTGCGCGTCGTAATAAACTATTTGTTGTCTTGGTGATCATTTCTTGTGTTATTGTAGCAACTGCTTCAATAATCCTTTCTTCTAGTTCGTCGCGAATATTAATTTGTTCTTTGTAAACATATTCTTTAATATGTTCCCATAAAGGATAGTCTAAAGGTTTTAAATCAGGTGACCTTGCTGGCCAACTTAAGGGACCACCGCGTCCTATCCATCTTCCTGGAAATTTTTCGTTCAAGGTCCTGCACACACATCTTGCATTATGTGGTGGTGCACCGTCTTGTTGGAAAATAAGTCTTTGTCTAATATTTAATGGAATATCTTCCAATAATTCCGGCAAATTGTTAGTCAAAAAATTATTGTAGATGTTGCCATCGATTCTTGCAGGCATTTCAAACGGTCCAATCTGTAATTTAATATTTAAAAAATACTACAATATTTGTTACATAAACAATAATACATACAATAAACAAAAATCGGATATATTCATAAAAATTAAAAAAATATGTACAATGAAAAATAACTTACTATTAAATTATTTTGTATACCGGCTCATAGATTTATACTAAAACGGTATTGGTAATTTCTAACATGGTACGCATGTGGATTTTCATTGCTCCAAATGTGGGAATTATGCATATTAAATGAACCCTCGCGTGTAAAACAACATTCATCGGTAAATAAAATTTTTTGAACAAAACCTGGTTCTTGCGCCAATAACCAGGTACAAAAATTGACTCTGCGTTCATAATCTTGTGGTAATAAATTTTGCACTTTTGTATAATGATACGCATGCATTTTGTTTTCCTTTAAAACAAGTTGCACTACGGTCTTAGAAATAGTTAATCTTCGACTTATCTGTCAGATACTTACAGACGGATCTTCTTCAATCATTAATAAAATTGCTTCTTCGTTTTCTGGCGTACGAGCGTCTCGTTCACGCCGGGCACCAATAGCTCTGCGTACAGGTAGTACAGATCCCGTTTCTCGTATTCGATTTATCAATCGCAAAATTACATCAGAATGTGGAGCTCTACGCTAAGGAAAGCGTATTGCATACTCCTGCGCGGCAATTCGAGCACTTTGACCGCATTCACCGTAAATTATTAACATATCACAATATTCGTTCGGAGTATAATCCATTTTAGTTTATAAGAAATAATAATTTTAATATTAAGAAAAAAAGTGTCACAATTGTTATTAACAAGAGAATGCAAAGAAAAAGAAATGACATGTGTTCAAAAGTCGAAGAATTCAAGCTCGCGCGTAGCATCGAGGCGGCGAGTCGTGCGCTTGGCACTGGTTGCTAGGCGCAACGAGAGATTTCTCTTCCTAACACAAAATATCAGAGGCGCTAACATCTGGTTTTTTTTGTCTGTCGTTGTCATGGCATGTTTGTGAATCGTCTTTCGTCAGTCTTCTTCGTCTTGTCGAGTCGTGTGTTTGGTGATAGCGCTCTCTTAAGGAATATCATACTAAAATCGAATCTAAACGGTTCCTTTGATTAAGAAAACGAATAAGAGAAATTTAATTATACGAGTGGTGTTTAAATGTCAAAATTATAAGAACATACAGGCGGTCTCGTGCCGTTCTCAGGGCCCTCTAATACAACAGGCGGTCTCGTACCGTGCTCAGGGCCCTCTCATACAATAGGCGGTCTCGTGCCATTCTCAGGGCCCTCTAATACAACAGGCGGTCTCGTACCGTGCTCAGGGCCCTCTCATACAATAGGCGGTCTCGTGCCGTTCTCAGGGCCCTCTAATACAACAGGCGGTCTCGTGCCGTGCTCTGAGCCCTCTCATGCAACAGGCGGTCTCGTGCCGTTCTCAGGGCCTTATCATACACCACAGTTTCATTTAAGGCGGAATGAGTCCGTTCTCAAGAGATTGCAGAGGTCTTATTAATTCAGATGGACGATAACGCACCATAAGACCCTCTCATCTCAACGTTCAAAGGCTGCGTCATCTCTAGAATGGATATTTAAATCATGCTACTGAAATAATTACGTGGATGATCCATTGACGCAGAATTCTTTATGCGAGTATTGTTTATACTTTAATGTATAGGCTTGATTTAATCAAGTTATCGAATCTCGTCTACTCCAGGTAACTCTAAGTACTCCAATAATTTAACATCATTAGTACATTTTTATTTATATTAATCTTTCATTGGTTCATGTCTACGTATTCTTATTTTTATATGTGAAATTCTTAAATTTATGGTTCCGCAACCAAGATTCTAAATGTTAATATTAATATTTCCGTTTTAATGGCTCCGCATTCAATTCTTTCAATTATTATTGTTTAATGGAGCTTATTTAGTTTCAAATTTGTACATATGTGTTCATCTGATATTTAGTTTATTATCTGTGCCAAATTTTGATATATGAATCTGTAATGTTTTCTTATGATAATGAAACTTTAATTCTATTCTTTTAATTTAGCGATATTTCATTTAAGGTCTGATTTTCATTTATGTTCTGATTTACATTTATGTTCTGATTTAATATTCATTCTTGTAATGCATTTACTTCCTTCATTAATTTTACTCAGCGTTATCTTAATTTATGTTTTTTAATTCACTATTTTTTATCGTAACGCAACTCCTTATTTAATTCTTTTATTAAGCGTTCCTATATTTGTTTCTTATCTAATACCTTTTATGATAATGTAATTACTTATTTCATATTTCTCTCATTCAACGTTACCAACTGTTCTATATTCATTATTGATTCATTATATGTATGAAATCTTTTTATATTATCTTGAATCTTGAAAAAGCATTTTTAAATCATTCTAATTTACTATTTGCGTTTCTTTTAATTATTCAATTAATCAGAATATTCGGCACTTCATACATGGTGTATTATACAAAATGTTTTATTTTATGAATTGTATGTATCGTTAAATTGTTGTATATATGTATATATGTTATGTCATTTAGTTTAATGAATTTCTTTTATGATTCTGAATTATATCTTATCCAGAACTAAGCTATCTGAATTTTAATTTGCATTTGCCCGGTATAACATGAGCAAACAAAACGCTCGCATGAAAACACACGCATGTAATTTTTTAAATTTTAATTATGAAACAGATTTTGAAGTTATTTGTATTTTTCGTCAATAATTATTTATAATCTATTTATTAATAACACAGGCACACAAAAAAACAAAAGTTGTATGTCCGAGAGACTAGACCCCCCTATCCCCTTGTTTTTTGGTGCTCTGAATCCGAATCCGAGGTCCGTTTAACTCCATCAGGTCCCAGTTTTTTATAACCTCATAAAATATGAAAATTTGGGGTAAATTCGACTTTGTACGGAGAAATCGTTCAACTCTTGGCTGGAATTTAATGAAAACGTTAACCGGTGATATATGTCAATGTGCTGAATCCATCACACCTACCTATACTATGAGATACCTTGCATACCTTCTTGAAATATGAGATCACAGCAAGAATGAAACTATATTTACCGTGAGTAGCGCACTCTTTTGCTTTTAAACGTTCTGTGCAAAGGCATTCGTTTTTTTCGCTTTCTCCCTCTTCGTGGTATATCTCTTTTCCAGTGTCCAATAGTAGTCAGCCATCATATTTTCATTCCACCTCCCTTGATATCGGCGTTCCATTTTTTTGATATCTTGATGGAATCGTTCTCCTTGCTCTTCGCTATAATCACTGAAATTTTTTGGGTACCAATCGAGGTGCGAATCCAAGAAATGTATTTTTAAATTTATCAGACATCCCAATTCTTTGAAGTTTTCAGTCACGTAGAGTCAATTTTTATATCTGGTTATTGGTATAAGAACTGGGTTTCGTTAAAAAAATTTTATTTACAATTGCTTTATGCGCGACGATTTATTTAATAAGCACAATTCCCACACTTGGAGCAACGAAAATCTACATACGTACCATTCAAAATTACCAACTCCGTTTTAATTTAAATCTATAGACCGGCATATAAAATAATATAATAGTTATGCATTAAGTGCCATAGTGGTCATTTCGAACATTTATTGTAAAATTTTTTTTATTTAATAATTTAAAATTTGTTAAATATTTCATTATGTTATTAATTACTTAAATATTATCTGTAATTTTATCTTTTCAATAGAAAACTATTCTCGTTTATGAATATTGCGTTCACAATTTATGCATAATTTATTGTAAAAATTTTATAAATGCCAAATAAACAAATGTTAAACTTATTTTTATTACATTTTATTTGTCACACACCGCGTAGCATAATGAACACCTTCATGGTGATAATATTGATCGACACTTTGACAGATGAAGTTGAAACATGTCGGAAATGTTTATTTGAATCAAATTCAAGATGTCCTTAGTCCTGATACTTATTATTCGTAAAAAAATATACTAATGCAATAGAAAAGCGGCAAAAAATATTTTGACAATGCTTATTGCAAATTTATACAATATTATCGTGAAAAAGGGCGCTATTCATAAGAGCACTATTATCACTTGTCATTTCGCTGTGCCTGAGTGCGCGAAATCCCAGCTCTGTCATTCGTGAAATATAATCGTTTCCCGTTTGAAAACTATTGTAGCCTCGACATTTTCGCTGAGGAAAAATCGTTTTTAAATTGGCCAGAGAATCTGCCTTTAAAATATCTCGCGGTAGTTTCCGGACACCCCGTATATATATATATATATATATATATATACAGGGGGATCCCGTTAGCCTACATTCCCGATTGCCAACTGCTTTGTTTGCGCACAAATTTTTGCCGACAGCTTCGTTTGTCGACATTCTCGATTGCCTACAGAGCGATTGCCTACAAGCATTATTGCACACATGAAATGCGCACATACACATTGCACACATGACATTATTGCGCACATACACATTGCACACATGACATTATTGCGCACATACGCATTGCACACATGACATCTTTGCGCACATACACATTGCACACATGACTTTATTGCGCACATACACATTGCACACATGACATTATTGCGCACATACACTTTGCACACATGACTTTATTGCACACATACACATTGCACACATAAAATAAGAAAATTAATCTTAACAATATTTATATTAAAACAGTTTTCTTTTTAAAAATTATATTTTTAAAATGTTAAAGATAATAAGGTTTAAATATAAATCAAAATGTTAAATACAAATTGATTTATTATATATGTATAGAAAAGACAAATTACAAAATTAAAAAATTACAAAAAACTTTATATACTATATATTATATGTATACTTTTATTATTATATCTAAATGTACAAAATTTAAAAAAATATAACTATACATTACAAAATTAAAAAAATATATAACTATTATATGCACATGTATACTATACATTACAAAATTAAAAAAAAAACAAAAATTAAAAAACAAAAAAATATAAAAAATGTTTAAAGAAGTAAAAATGACGTCAGGATCCGCTAGTGGTTATATGTATGCTTAAAAAATAACTTAAAAATTATAGTTAAAAATTATTGTTTTTCCATCAGGGCCTTCTCTTCTTCCCATTCCTCGCCCTTCTCTTCCCCTTCCTCCTCTTCCTCTTCTTCCAATTCCCTCTTCTCCACTTCCCCTTCCTCCTCCATCTCTTCTTCCCATTTCTTCTCTCCCTCTTCTCCTTTCTTCTCCTCTTCCTCTATTGTGATATCCGCGTCTCTGGCGAAATTCATGTTCTGCTTTTCTGCGCATCGACCATCTATATCTATAAAACATAGCAAGCAAATAAATTAAATAGAGGAGTATTTATATATATATATATATATATATATATATATATATATATATATATTAAATAGTCTTGATGGATCTGTCTCGTTTAAAATTATTGTAATTTAATATAATAATATAATAGAGTTATATATCATTTTTAAAAAGCTCCCCAGTTTGTACAAAAATTATAATTCTAAATATTTTTCTAAAAAGACAGCATTTACAAAGAAAATCTGCAATATACACAAATATTTATATACATATATACATATAATTATTATAACTTCTATAATTAATTGCAATATTTTAGTTATGAACGCGCGAGTTACATATTTTATTTATTTATTAGTAAATAAAAACGTATATTGTATATGTAACTATGCTTTTACTCTATTGGTAATATATATACGAAATTTAATCCGAAATTTAATAAACATACCTCGCATCGCGATCGGCGCGCCTTACACCAGCCCGATGCTGCCTGAAAGCATCATTTTCCATTTCTTCTTCATACTGCTGTTGCTGGTGCTGCTGCTGTTCTTGCAGCTCGTTGCTAGCGATGGATCTGAAAAATTTAATAATAAATAAATAAATGTGTATATATAATATAAATATGTGTGTGTATTACATATTTATACATTTATATTTACACATTTATATATTTATATATTTATCGCATGCACACAAAAATTTATGATACAATTTAGTATGTTTTTATATAAAATGTTATAATAAGAAAAATGAAAAGATAATATTTAATAACATAATTTAATAAAAGTCATATTAAACATTAAGATATATTGTTAATATAGTCCACAATAAGTGGAAATAAAAACTTCTTAAATATGAAACTGTTCGATTTTACAATATACTAATATTTTGAATAACATTTATCTTATTTTTAACTATATATATATACATATATTTTAATAATATTTTATTTTATATTTTAAGTAGGTTTTTTGACATATAATCTATTTTCTTCCTTAGATATAAAAATAATTATAATACTCTCTCTCACCCTCACTCTCTCGCTCTCCCTCTGTCTCGCGCGCGCTCTCTTTCGCTCTCTCTCTCTCTCTCTCTCTCTATCCTTCTCTCTCTCCCTCTCTCTCTCTGACTCTCCCTCTCTCTCCCTCTGACTCTCCCTCTCTCTCCCTCTGACTCTCCCCCCCCCATCTCTCTCTCTCTGACTATCCCTCTCTCTCTCTGCCTCTCCCTCTCTCTCTCTGTCTTTCCCTCCCTCTTTCTCTCTCTCTCCCCCTCTCTGTCTCTCTGTCTCTCCCTCTCTCTCCCTCTCCCTCTCTCCTTCCTCTCCCTTCCCTCTCTGTCTCTCCCTCTCTCTCTTCTCCCTCTCTCCTCTCTCTCTCCTCTCTCTCTCTGTCTCTCTCTCTCTCTCTCTCGTCTCTCCCTCTCTCTCTCTCTCTCCCTCTCTTCTCTCCCTCTCTCTCTCTGTCTCTCCTCTCTCTCTCTCTCTCTCTCTCTCTCCCTCTCTCTCTCTCTCTCTCTCTCTCTCTCTCTCTCTCTCTCTCTCTCTCTCTCTCTCTCTCTCTCTCTCTCTCTCTCTCTGTCTCTTCCTCTCTCTCTCTCTCTCTCTGTCTCTCCCTCTCTCTCTATTTCTCCCTCTCTCTCTGTCTGTCTCTCCCTCTCTCTCTCTGTCTCTCCCTCTCTCCCCCTCTCTTTCTGCCCCTCCCTTTATTTCCCCTCCCTCCCCCTCTCTCCCTCCCTCTCCATCGCTCCTTCCCTCTCCCTCTTTCCCTCCCTCACCCTCCATCCCTCCCTCTCCCTCTCTCCCTTTCCCTCTCTCCCTCCCCCCCCCTCTCTCTCTCTCTCTCTCTCTCTCTTTCCCTCCACCCCTCTCTCAGGTGAGTGCTTGCGGACGTGTTTCTTTCGTGCTCTGATTTCTTAAGTGATTTCTGCCGCTTTCTGCCCCCAGGGCTTCATTTTCTTTTTAGTATTACTTGTCAAGGGCTGCCTTTGCTTGATTCTCTTTGTCTGCTTCGCCTGCTCTGCTGTCAGCTGCGCTTTTCGTGATTTTTCTGGTCTTGATCGCCGAATTTCTCTGCTGTCAATTTCTGCCTGTCATCGTTCGTTGGGCCATGCGTCTGCGCAATCTCGCTCACCTGTAGTGTTGACGGTCGCGAAGGATGGAAACGCGAGCGGGAGCCGCGGGAGCGGGTGGCGCTCGGGCCAGGCGGGCCGGGGGCGACGTTAGGGGGGAGGACACTGGCGTAGATGTTGTGGGGACTGATGACAGTGGTGTAGCAAAGCGTGTGCTGGTCAAACGTTTCTCAAGCTCGAGCTTGACGGGTGTGCCCGTTAAATCTATTAACGTTATGAACGCGAATCGAATTAATGCGCTTAATGACCCTATAAATAAGCATTGTGATAATATTTTTAAATCTCTGCTATCTAGTAAAGAGTCTGTTGAAAGGAAGTCTGTTATAGAATCTGCTTTTCGCGTGTGCAGAGATGCTTTCTTGGAGGTCTCCGCAGCATATATCAATCTCTCTGATGGCCGTACCACTGATCAGAATCTCGCCACTTTAAACTTGAAACATGTCCTGGAGGAATTGAAGGGCGATCTAAAGGATCGTAACATCATCCCTAATTCTAATGAGGGTGCATCCGCGATCTGACACGATCCAACTCTTACGCATCGGCCGTGGTTTCTGCAGGGTCTAAGGTTCATGTTTCTCGAGGACCTACGGTCGAGTTAAAGGAATCCACAAGTTTTCTCATTGTTCCGGACGAAACGAATGGAGGAAAGTTTACTTCTTCTCAGAGCACCAGGGATGCCCTCTGTAAGGTACTGAACCCTGCTGAATGCGGACTTCGTGTCGAGAAAGTTACGCTCGCTCCTAATAACAGCGTCAAGGTAACTGCCATCTCTCCAGATATTGCCAAGATTAAGGCACATCCTGGGTTGGCGGAGGCCGGACTCAGAGTCTGCGAGGACATTAAATCGCTTCCTAGGCTAGTAATTCATGGAGTACCTGTCGATATGCGTCCGAAAGACATAAAGAGCAATCTTATCGCGCAGAACCTGAACGGCTTTCACGAGAATGAGGTGAAGATAGTTTATGTTTACTCGCCAAAGCAAAATAGACGCACTACTAGTTGCGTTATCGAGGTTTCTCCCGCCATACGCAGGGCCCTCTTCAAATGCGGCCGAATTTATCTGCGTTTCTCGGCGTGTGGCTTTGCGGGTCCGAGTACTGCAGTGCTTTAAGTGCCTCGCTTTCGGACACCTTGCCAGGGATTGCGTGGTTGCGCGCTCCTGCAGTCATTGTGCTGGGCCTCATGAATCCAGGGAATGCACGAAGAGAGATCTGCCACCCAAATGTAAAAATTGTTATGTGCATAATGGTCCTACTACGCTGAATTCTACACACTCAGCGCTTGATGCGAAAAAATGCTCTATTCTCGGCAAGCGAATCAAGGACAGGATTGCCAATACTAACTATGGATAACTCAGGAACAGTTTCTGAGGACCTGAGGGTGTGTCACGTTAACTGTCAGTCTCTTCTCGCACATTTTGATGAATTTCGTCACTTTTTCAGCGACTCTGGCTATCATGTCATCTGTGTCTGAAACATGGCTGAAGCCGAGTGTGCCGGATGCAATGGCTAGCCTGCCGGGCTACATGTTGCTCAGATAGACGCGAGAGAGCAGAAGGAGGTGTGGGTATTTACATATCTGATGCTCTCAGCGTTTCGGTTCTTAAGTATTCGGATTCTTCTTCTTCTGGTGAGAGGGGACCAAAGTTCATCATAGTGGATGTGGGGCTTGATGGCTCTTCGTGGCTGCTCTTGGCTTCTGTGTACAGACCGCCGAACATTGGGCATCTTCAGGATTTTTTTAATCTGTTCATGGAGCTGCAAATCAACTATAGGCACTCAATAATCATGGGCGACTTTAATACCGATATGAATGTAATTTCCTACGACAGAGTCAACAAGTCAACACCTTCGTCTACTCATCCAGCCTCTTTCTGGTGCCATATCAGGCCACCCACAACCTGAGAAGCTCTAGCTCTTTCATTGACCTCTGTATTGTCGATGACTCAACCAAGGTAAAGGGATACGGTCAAAGGGATGTCTCTTTCCTGTCTGCGCACGATCTCATTCACATCACCTATGATATTAAATTATTGAGACGGGTGAGTAGGCTTGTAACCTGCAGAGATTTTAGGAACTTCAATGAAGAATTTTTCCGTCAAGATGTCCTGGACATAGACTGGTCCTTTCTCTTTGCGTCTAACAACATTGATGAGAAGATCCACGTTTTCAACACTCAGCTGCTCCGCTGCTTTGACATGTATGCGCCACTGAAAAGGATTTTCTATCGGAACCTACCTGCGCCATGGCTAACTAATGAGATCAAGGATGCGATGAGGGCGAGAGACCTTGCTAGAAGAGTGTGGAGAAGATGTAGAAATGATGCCAATTACAACATGTTCAAGACCAAGCGCAATCTGGCTCAAAACCTCGTACGTTCTGCGAAACGTGCCTACTATCTGAATGCCTTTAGCCACATGAGGAACGCTCCATCCGTCTGGGGCAGACTTAGACACCTGGGCCTGGTTAAAGCTAGAGCAAATACTCAAAGACTTTCTTGTACTACTGAGGAGCTAAACAGGTTTTTCACAGAAATCCCGGTTGGATGTGAGGTCAACGATGTTTCTGATGAGGATACGCCCGAGTTGGACTGTGACTTTGACGAGAGCAGGCTTTACCGGGACTACGTTACTCCGTCTACTATTCGAAGGATTCTACTCAGAGCCGGATCCGGTGCCACTGGATGCGATGGAGTTTCTCCGGTCTTGATAAGGACGGCATTACCTTGCATCATGCCCATCGTCGAACATCTCTTTAACTTCTCCCTCACGCAGGAGGTTTTTCCGGATTTATGGAAAATGGCTCTCGTTTGCCCGATTCCCAAAATTAAGAATCCAACTGAGGTGCAGCACTACAGACCGATATCAATCCTGCCTGCCCTGTCGAAGGTTCTTGAGAGAGTGGTCTGCGATCAGATTTGCAATTACCTCTCCGAACGCAATCTCCTGGATCGACGTCAGTTCGCCTATCGTAAGCATTACTCGACGCAGACATGCCTCATTAGAATGCTTGATGAAGTCAGGCTAGCGGCTGACAACAGGATGGTCACAATATCTGTCTCCTTCGATCTCTCAAAGGCTTTTGATCGAGTACAATATCTCATTCTTATTAATAAGCTCAAGAAGCTGAATTTCTCTCCGGGAGTGCTAAGATGGATCTACTCTTATTTGACTCGAAGATCTCAAGTGGTTCGCGACAGCGCTAATAACTGTGTGTCCTCTCTAGCACGCACACTGATGGGTGTGCCTTAGGGCTCAGTTCTTGGTCCACTGCTGTTCTCGTTATATCTTTCAGACATTGGACATGTTTTTAGTCACTGCGAATATAATATTTACGTCGATGATTTACAAATATACCATCATTGCAAGCCTTTCGATCTTAACATGGGAATTCGCAGAGTTAATGATGATGTCGAAGCCATCATCGCATGGGTCGCCACCAACAGGTTGCTTTTGAACGCAAACAAAACGCAGTCAATTATCTTCGGTACATCGAGATACATAAATGCGATTGATTTGAACACTGTACCCAATGTCGTAGTCGCCGGTTTATCCGTTGCTTATGCTACACACATCAAGTACCTGAGCGTTTGGATTTCCAATAACCTGTCATGGGATCGGCATGTCTCCTATACCACGGGTAAAATTCGATCTATATTGCACAGGCTCAAGCTGTGCAGGCATCTCTTACCTGACGAATTAAAGATCAGACTTGTTACCTCCCTTGTCTTTCCTCATATTGACTACTGCTGCGCTGCTCTCACTAACATTACGGCGGAACTAGGCCTTAAACAATATCGAGCAGTGAATGTCTGCATCAGATTCTGTTTTCGTGTTGCTTTTGACGCTAATATCTCTCCCTATTATACTAAATTGCGCTGGCTCAAGGTCGGCTGCAGGAGAGACTACCTTGTGCTTTGCCTTCTATGCAGTGTTCTGAAATACAGGCAGCCTGATCTTCTTTCCGAGCTGTTCACGTATAGAGCGGCGGCAGCTTGCAGAGCCACCAGGACTGCCGATGACTTACTGCTGGTTCCTCTCTGTCGCACAGAATTCTATAGGCGTTCTTACAGGCTTACTGCGACCAGGCTCTGGAACAGTCTTCCGCGATGCCTACGGTTCTCGTTGACCATGGGGAATCGCAAATGCGAACTCTATGACTACTTTCTTAATTTTTCAACTGGTACAAGTTGATCGCAACCACGGCTCACTAACTTAAAGCCGCCGCAGTACAGCGATAGTCACCTGAAATGTGACTTAAGTCTTTCGGCTTTGTTATTACTATTTTCTGCTCTTACTGTATTTGCACATTTTGTATACATTGTATATTTCCTTTTGTATTGTATCTTAATATAATTACTTACAGTATATAACAATATGCGGACATGCGTTATAATGATTATGTAAAACTTTTTTTGCATCTTTGCAGTCGTCATATCTTACCCACTTGTTATTTTTTCGATAACATATTGCTGTGTAATGTCCTATGTCAGAATCTATAGATTGTCTAGTTTGTATCATTGGTGATTTAAAATCGATTGTACCAACTAAAGAATACGCCTGTTCCAAAAAGGATAGATTTAATTCTGTTGGAAGTTCTTCCAGTGAAATTCGTTGTTCATCTGTATTTTCTGAATATAATTCAAAAATAATAAATTGTCCTGTAAATTAAATTATATATAATTAGCAAAAATGGAAATGAGAAAATATATAATGCAGGATTCACACCGCATCCGATATCCGACGTACGACGTCCGATAGCCAATAAGAAAATTTGATTTCTAGAAATCAAATTTTTTTATTGGCTATCGGACGTGGTGTGAATCCTGCATAATAAATAGAATAGAAAAAATATAAATTGTTATACGTATATGTACCTATATAAGAAATAATTGTTGTTTCAAAGCCGTTACAATCTTTCTGACAGCAAGGTCGTGTTCCTTCAATAGTAATTTCACTTTCTATGCGGTTAAATTCTTTTCGTTGTAATAATCCAAGTTCAACTTGAACCAGTGGTAATATTTTCTCTCTGGTAGGACAACTGCAACTGCATCTCGATATTTCTTTGAATGATGGATAGTTCTTAAATAATTCCCTGCACAAAAAAGCAACTGTAACTTCACAATTAATCAATATACAGTCATTACGTAAATTTGAACTTTTAAAAATTTCGCGTAATATTAACGCACGAAGTCTGTAAGAAGATCTTTTTATTCCATGCATTACTATATCAAGCACAAGTTTAAAAAATATATTACTGCATTCTTTATGTATTAAATCTTTAATATTACTTTTATCAAAATAAGCTGAAATGAAAAGTTGTAATATGCTATCAAATGCACAAGTAATAAAAAAATATTTTTCATTTCCTATTTTTACAGCTTTTATCGATAAGTTACCACCATTTTTTATAATTGGTATTTTTTGAAGTTTTTCTAATAAAAAGTCTTGTTCCGGATTGCCTCGTTGAAGATATCTGCCTCTGGACGAAGTTTTAGCTAACTTTGCAAGTCCTCTCCAATCTTCTATTTCTCTTGCTGCTAGTATTTCATTTGCATTACCAGATGTTTCACATTTTTTGCAAATGCGTTTCTGTCCATATCCTTCTTCTCCAATTGGCGTAGAACAAGCATCAATGGCATGAACGCTTTTATGACAAATACAACATACATGCGCATCAGTAGGCTTGTCTCCATTTGCACACACAGGACATTCGACATTAATTTCCATATTGATATCATTAGTCTCTTCTATTTCTCTTGTTACTAATATTTCATCTGCGTTACTAGATGTTTCACATTTTTTGCAAATGCGTTTCTGTCCATATCCTTCTTCCCCAATTGGCGTAGAACAAGCATCAATGGCATGAACGCTTTTATGGCAAATATAACATACATGCGCACCAGTAGGCTCGTCTCCATTTGCACACACAGGACATTCGACATTAATTTCCATATTGATATCATTAGACTCTGGAAATTGTTTTGATATAGGTGTTGGAATTTCTTCTACAATTTTTTCTGTTGTCTCTCCTGTTTCTGTATTTTTGTCCTGAAACATTGCATTTATTACTTTTACATGACCGCTAAGAATCTTAACATGTTTTGTTATATATAAATCAGCGCGCATCGGTGTTTGTTCATTTTTAAAAAATATATTTTTTATGATATGAAAATCTCCTTCAACAGATGCACTGCTTGCTGGTATTCTTCCAAATCCAAATTTATCACGGCATATGCAGGACCATAATGGTAAATATCTTATGTCTGCTATTAATCTATCAGCGAACGCAGGCATGTAATGTGCATTTTCTCGATCACCCATGTCAGTAATTTTCATTTGTATTTTCTCATCTATAGATTTTGCCCAATGGTGCCATCCGTTTGTTGCATCCTCCTCATGATCTTCATTGTCAGTATTCGAATCTTCTATTTCTAAAAACTGTGTTTCCTCATCAGCTGACATAAAACGTTTTACTTTCATTTTATGTTCTTCGCACATTGTTGGTTTATTTTGTTGGGTGTAGCCTTCAGTTTCACTCCTAGAAATTATTAAAAGAGAAGTTAAAATTTCTTCAGCCGTTTTTATATCACGACATAAAATCAATTGTCCTAACAAAGATAAATAAAATTTTTTAATTCTCGGCCGTAAATTTTTTAAAAAGTTGCTATATTTTTTTATAAAATGCGCTACATCAATCCGTATGTAACACGTTGGCAATTGGTCATCCTTGCATGCATCAGAGTACTTTTCTAGAGTTAAATGTCCTGCAAAAGAACGGATGGCTGCTGTCAAAAGTGCCCTTGAAAAATCGCAAACGACTTCTCGTGGATGAGGTGCACCTAAACGGATCCACTCTGATAACCAAAATTGAATCGCATTGGTATTATGACTCTCCGACAACATTTGACAAACTGGAAAAAGACCACTTCTTTCACAATTAATAACAGAATTATAAAGAAATATATGTTTCGATTTAGATCGATGAGGTCTCTTAATTTTTTTATTAAACTACCAGTTGCATCAATATAAATACAAGCTGGCTCAGACATTGCATATGATCTATACACATTTATTTGATAATTAGACCAATAATGTATAAAAAATGGACTTAAGCCAATATTATGTATAATATCTCGTAAAGATCCTAACTGCATTAATAATAATGCTTTCAGAGGATCATTGTCAAGATATTCTTCTTCTATTATTGTTCAAAACGACTTAAAATTAATTTATTGTTAACATCTCATTTGATTATGAGATTAATTTCTTTCTCATCGAACTTTTCGGTCAGCATCGATATCTTGGCAAAAAATAAATCTGAGCGTGACTTTCGTTGTTGTTCTGCCTTGTGTTCTTCATAACAAAACTGTCAATATTATAGATCATAAATCATCAAACATTGATAAACATCGACAGAGGAAGCATCTTTTGCCAGTAGACAACAACGAAAATCACCCTACAAAACAAACTTTGCCGATCTCGAGAAATCTGGACCTTTCCAGAAGAAACTGCCTATATTAACTCGAACGCCGCGCAAATCC
Source organism: Lasius platythorax (assembly GCA_963971435.1). Classification (NCBI taxonomy): domain Eukaryota; kingdom Metazoa; phylum Arthropoda; class Insecta; order Hymenoptera; family Formicidae; genus Lasius; species Lasius platythorax. The sequence goes on along the minus strand of OZ020537.1, from coordinate 20,803,423 downwards.
GGGCAGACCGCTTTTATACTCGCAGCCTTTCGCAGTAAAAATTCGTCTCAGCATTTCGCAGATTTATAGAAGTCGCTTGCTTCTCAAAGCCCGACCGTTCGCGCTCGCGAATCGCGCTATCAGTTGATTGCATTAACTAATTAATAATAGACCGCTGTAAATATATTTGTATATATATATTCCATTTCTTTTTTTTGATTTGTAGTTTAATAAATTTGTGAATGTACATTACGTGCTAAGAGATATAATTTTGTGCCGTCTATCAAACAATTATTTTCTTTTTTGCAACTCGCAAAACATTTGTGCTAAATAAATGTGGAGGTTCCTGGATATCGCTTGTACTCATTAATTCTTCAGCTAATTCTGTTCGATAGGCCATTGCTGTAGTTGTTTTCAATTTCTCCGCGATTTTATCTCTAATAGGACGTCTAAGATATCGTTTTCCACAACGACTTTTACCCTCAATAAAAGTACAAACAATTTTTGTTAAATCATTTGCAGTAGAATTATCTATATCGCATCTCATTATAGCACCGCATTTGCACGTACCATTTGCATATCCATATTCCCCATTACATAATAATTTATGATTTTTTAAATTAAAACCACAAGTTATTTTAGTAGCTGCCCAAATTTTTTCATTAAATATATGTTGCCACATTCCAGGTTGTAATATTGTATACTCACGTATAGATTCTGGCTTACCTTTATCTCTTCGCCGATATATTTTACGCATAATCAATGACATAAATGCTTCTTTGGGTATCGTTATTATGAATGTACTTGCATTGCCTGCTTTGCTGACGTCGAGTGATTTTGTAGTATTGGCTGAATTGGCTGATGAATCTGCTGCGGCGCTTAAATATGTTTCCTCGACATTTTCAATCACAGGCGGAGGTGTCGCAGGACGAATTAATATATCTTTTAAGCCGGATTTATTGCATGTCACATATGTATATAATGAACCAGGTGTAGTGGCATAATTCATTTCCTTTGCCAATGTAACCCAAACAGAATCCAACTTCGAAACAATAGTACCCTTCGCTGTTATAAGCCTATCTTTGTATTGCGAAACTTTCTGCTTTAATAATTCCATATCTATTTTCTCTGGTCTTCCGACACGAGGCATCTTGATTTAAATTGTAATGCACAATACAATATTTAACACAATATTCAACAAAGTTGTTAGAGAAAATCGCACAACGTATTAATAACGCGTACACGAGAGCAAAGAAAAATGCTTTCTACAGATGCTCACTGCTCGAGATCTCACGGAAAACTGTTCAAACCAGTACATATAATCTATATGTTTTGACTGCGAAGTCGCACTTTTATTCGCGCGGTGCGGCGTCCTTTGATTCGAGGCGCGCGTCGGCACTTAAAAGATTAGAGCATGTGAGCACGTGTGCGACCGAAACTGCGAAGACAAAGGTGTCTCATATTACAGCGTTTAAAAATCTTCACGTCTAGTTTTTCTTATTTTTGTCAATTAGATCATGCTTTATATGTAAATGACTCGCAAAACCGATGATTTAAAAACGCAATGACTTACTAAAATTTAAAAGCCATATTATTTTATAATACACATACTTTTTGTATTATAAAACAATACGACTAACTTGAATTAAAATTGTAATTTAAAAAATTATTTTATAACAATAAGTTTTTGTCGCATTTTAATTGTCGACAAAAATATTGTCATATATATTAGATAAAAAATAGTATATTAAATAAATTCGATACTGCATATCTTAATAGCAATTAATTAAAGTAACATTTTGAGACCAAAATCATTGCGGTAATTAATTGCGTTCATGCAGTTTACTCTTGGAGGCAAGCCGGCACCGCCACCCGACTTTCGAGTCGATTTTTCTAAGTCATACGTGGAGCAATAAATTCGATACTGCATATCTTAATGGCAATTAATTAAAGTAACATTTTGAGACCAAAATCATTGCGGTAATTAATTGCGTTCATGCAGTTTACTCTTAAAGGCAAGCCGGCACCGCCACCCGACTTTCGAGTCGATTTTTCTAAGTCAAACGTAGAGCAATAAATTCGATACTGCATATCTTAATGGCAATTAATTAAAGTAACATTTTGAGACCAAAATCATTGCGGTAATTAATTGCGTTTATGCAGTTTACTCTTAAAGGCAAGCCGGCACCGCCACCCGACTTTCGAGTCGATTTTTCTAAGTCAAACGTGGAGCAATAAATTCGATACTGCATATCTTAATGGCAATTAATTAAAGTAACATTTTGAGACCAAAATCATTGCGGTAATTAATTGCGTTCATGCAGTTTACTCTTAAAGGCAAGCCGGCACCGCCACCCGACTTTCGAGTCGATTTTTCTAAGTCAAACGTGGAGCAATAAATTCGACACTGCATATCTCGAGAGCAATAAATTAAAGAAACATTTTGAGACCAAAATCATTTTAGTAATTAATTGCGTTAATGTACTTTACTCTTTTGGTATGTTATATTAGTGAAATTTGAAATAAACTAACTAAAAATTTAAAATTTTCAAAATCTGTTTGCAGTATCTTAGAGCAATTAATTAGTAATTAATTCTGATGTGTTTGTTTTTTAATTTTTGACTCGCTATAAGTATTTTACGGAGGTGGGGGTGCTAGCTTAATGGCAAGCTAGCACCCCCATCTTTGATTTTATTTTCCTGCTAATGGGTAGAAGCAAAAAATTCGCGCTTAGGGCAATAAATTAGCAACAAATTAGCACTTAATTATGCACTATATCCGGACCCGATTTTTAGTGGTGGGGGTGTCAGGATAATAGAGGTTGTATACCCAAATTTTAGTTGATCAACGCGACGCCGATTATCAACGTATTCTTTGGCGACCCGATGTCGACACTCCGATCGAAGACTATCAGTTGATAACCGTGATTTACGGTACAGCAAGCGCGCCTTATTTGGCTCTCCGCGTCTTAAACCAACTCGCTGTCGATGACGGCGATGACTTTCCTCTCGCGGTGCCAGTTCTTCAACATAACACTTATGTTGATGTTCAAACAATTCAATTAATTATCATGTACTTCGTTTATTTTATGCTCATCGCCTTTAAATCTAATTCTTGTTATTCTCAATCCAGCGATTTCTCGACGAGCGGTATTTACCTTTTTTTCGTACTTCGCACGTCTTACCGCGCGTCTCGCATCATCACAAGGCGTTCCCGATCAGCTGTTCGATCCGACAAAATCTCGAGACCTTGACACACATATTTTCGCCGAATTTATATAGTCAGCGATCGACCGTATTCGGAGAATCATCTCTCGCAAAAAGCGCTTTACTTATACTCGTGTTCTTATTCTCCGCGATCGATACCATCTGCTTTTCGAAATCTAATCGTGTAATCATCTTCAAGTTCATTATTAGTGATTAATAAATTGCATTTGCATTTAGTGATTCAGTAATAATTTACCTAATTCAATCTGCGCACGCTTTATCAATAAACAGTTGATGATTGCGTTTTTGGCGCGGACGATGTACCGCTCGCTCGTCAGACAAAGGATCAACTTGTATTCTTACTCAATAGAGCAGGCTTTCAACTTCGCAAGTGGGTAAGCAACAATCATTCGTTGCTTGCTGACATCGATCCTAATGATCATGGTCTCGCGCAATTCAAGACCCTGCAAACGGACGATTCTCTCAAAGTCCTGGGTCTCAAATGGAATCCACACTCTGACGCGTTTCAATTTGAGATATCGCTGTCAAACGGTGTTCCTGCGACAAAACGCGCCGTTTTATCTACAATCGCTGCCATATTTGATCCACTCGGGTGGCTAGCCCCCGTCGTCATAACCGCAAAGATCTTTATGCAGAAATTGTGGGCGTCGCGGTGTGAGTGGGACGCAGTGCTTCCCGAGAAGCTGTTTGCCGCATGGCGTAACTTCTACGCGCACCTATCGACTCTGCGAGAGGTTTCAATTCCGAGATGGACCGAGTACGGGTCCGATACGGTTTCAGCGGAAATTTATGGGTTTGCTGACGCGTCTACTGCCGCGTATGGGGCTGTCGTTTATTTGAAACTGATCAAACTCGATGGATCAGTCCAAATCACGTTAATAAGTGCGAAATCCAGAGTAGCTCCGCTCAAACCTATGACTGTTCCGCGGTTGGAACTATGCGCGACGGTATTATTAGCTCGCCTAATTGTATTCGTGCGATCTCTGCTCGATTCTCCTTCAATGATTTGTCACTGTTGGACAGACTCCACAGTCGCACTAGCGTGGCTCAAGCAATCTCCATCTCGCTGGAAGGTTTTCGTGGCCAATAGGGTCCACGAGGTTCAAAGTCAAATTCCGGACGCAATATGGCATCACGTTGCCTCACAGCAAAATCCTGCAGATCTCACGTCACGAGGCGTCAATCCGGCCGACATAAGAGAGCAGTCTTTATGGTGGCAAGGCCCCGCGTGGCTTAAGTTGTCGTCGACTCAATGGCCGGAGGAAACTGGCTCTGCATCAGCAGAATCGCTGCCGGAAGTGCGCGTTCATGTACATCTCGCTCAAACACCCAACGAATGGGAATTAATGACGCGGTTTTCTTCTTGAACGAAATTACTTCGAGTCACCGCGTTATTCGATTCACGCAACGCATTCGGCATCGCCGGTCACAGCAACTGGCAAGCCACGAAGCTCAGGTGAAAGTCACCGAAGTATCGCTGTCGCTAGAACCGGATGAAATCGACTCCGCGCGAAAATTTTGGTTGAAGTATATTCAACAGCAGCTGTTTTCGAAAGAGCGGTTACTTTTAAAAAACGGTCAGTCCGTGCAAAAGGGTAGCAAACTAGCTTCCTTAAATCCGTTTATCGACAACGATGATTTAATTCGAGTTGGCGGTCGGCTCTGCCATTCCGAACTCGCCGAAAAAACGAAGCATCCAATCGTGCTCGCATCGCATCCATTGGTCTCGTCTCTTATCCGTCACATTCATCTACAAGCTGTGCACGCCGGGCCGCAATTAACGCTGTCGATGCTTCGCGAAGAATTCTGGTTATTACGCGCTCGCCAAACCGTATGTTCAGTTCTTTACCGCTGCATCGCCTGCACTCGCGAAAAGGCAACAGTCGTTCACGAGTTAATGGGCAACCTACCGGATTATCGAGTTCGCCCTGTTGCTCGCGTTTTTTCTCATTGTGGACTCTATTATGCCGGACCCATTCAAATACCGTTGATGCCTGAACGAGGACACAAATCGCGAAAGGCGTATATCGCGGTATTTATCTGTATGACCGTCAAAGCGACTCATCTTGAGTTAGTAGGCGACTTGTCGACGTCTGCTTTCTTGGCTGCTTTCGATCGGTTCTGTGCTCGTCGAGGTATTCCTATCGCAATGTACTCGGACAACGCAACGAATTTTCAGGGCGTTCAACGCGAACTCGCTACCGCGTGGCATACGGCTACTCACGATCCGAATATCTTAAACAAATTCGCGGAGAGAGGCATCAAATGGAGATTCATTCCTCCGTCCTCTCCACATTTCGGTGGATTATGGGAGGCCTGCGTTCGGAGCGTTAAGTTTCATCTAAAACGCGTAATCGGTGCTCATACGCTCACCATCGAAGAGATGAGCACATTATTATGTAAAGTCGAAGCGTGCTTAAACTCACGGCCGCTCGGGCAGATGTCGGAAAATTACAATGATTATAACGCGCTCACTCCGAGCCACTTTCTAATTGGTTCCTCGCTTCTGAATGTACCCGAAGCGTCTCTACTCGACGAAAAGGAAACGCGTCTCACCCGATGGCAACTCATCCGTCAAATGCTCGATAGTTTGTGAAAGCAATAGTCGCAGGACTATCTGCACACGTTGCAACAACGTCCAAAGTGACGTGAAGTTCAAAAATTAGCCCGGGTCGGGCGCCTAGTACGGTTGCGCAATCCGCTAGCGCCTCCCTGCGCCTGGGAGCTCGGGAGAATCGAGGAATGCTATCCTGGAAACGATGGATTAGTCCGGGTAGTTACTGTCAAAACAGCTCGCTCAAAATACAAGCGAGCCATTACAAAATTGTGCTTTCTACCGATTGATGTAAATCTTACCCATGAGTCTTCGGAGGACATTCCACGACCAAACTCTGCTTATGTACATAAAGATTAATTTACGTTATGGAGTTTCTTTGTAAATAGGTGTTGTTATAAATGTAAATAAATGTAGTGTTAAGTTGCGCACTCATGCACCAATCAACCTCGTCACGGCGGGCGGCGCGATTCCGATTTAAATCTTTCGGATATTATATCCGAGGCGGGCGGTATGTTCCGTCTTGTTCGAATTACATGAAGGGGCGCCTGTTAATCACGTGTTTCGTGCGTGATTCCGCGCCGCTGTTTAGTTGTCGCGGATCCAGGACCAATTCGATAATCCTGGCGCCACCCTTGCTCGGTATTCCGAACCGCGAGCGCTCCACCCCGCGCCGGATGTCGTCAGCCTAGTATGTCGCGCATGATCCTGCCGATTAACCAATATCGCGGTCGATTGATCGCGCTGGCAATCAATCATTGGCCGATAAGAATTCGCGAGCGCGGACTTCCGCCTTCTTCCCCGTTACGAGCGTTCGCATCATTAGAGAGTCTTGTACCGCAGCAAGAGGCACGTGTGAGCGCTAGCAAATTTCGCAAAGTCGCCCTTCGGTTAAATGTCCGTCAATAGTTATCGGGCTTCGCTAGATGTGACGAGCATTGTCACCGCATCGTTGTCGCATTCTTTGACATCAAGACAATTCAGCAACGCGCGAGAATCAGTAATTCTATTCGGTGCCGGTTAACGACCAGTGCTAAACGGCGAAGCTTCGACCGCGAGGATCCACTCGACCCTCGACCGAAGCTGAACATTCGCGAGATCTGCTCATACGGAGTTACACGCGGTGCTCCGTTACTTATTGTGATCATTTGATTTCATCAAGGTGTCGTGTTATTTATGTGCGGCCTTTTCACTCGCAGTCGTTCGCAAGGAACATTCTCGCCATTATCGTGCTCACACGTGGCCCGTTACCACTCTGTACAATTTGTTATTGACGCTATCGCGAATAAAGCCTGTGTTGTCTAAACCTCAGTGCCGAGTTGAATCATTCCCCTGCCCGCGCGCCGTCTCCCAATCGGGAGAGAATCTGCCGCATTTTCACACACAGGTAATTCATGAACCTAAAATAACAGACCATGCGTGGTTAACAGTTGAACTTAATGCGAGTAAAATTGATAATAAATGCAGAGAATTTAATGCTAGGAATTTTAAAGAATTTAATGTAGATGAATTTATTAAATTAGTGGAAAATAATTTAGAAAAAAGCCAAGATATAGATGTCAGTGTGAGAGCAAAGAAACTTGTTGATAATGTAGTAGATGCATTGGACGCTACAGCGCCTAAGAAAAAATTTAGAATTCCAAAAATATAGGAAGGTAAAAAATGGTTTTCGGATGAAATAAGAGAAGCAGCGACTAAAAGGGATGAGGCGTACAGTAGAGTGTTGTATGACGATATGAACGAAAATTGGTTACAGTTTAGAATCGAAAGAAATGCAGTGGTTAAGCTAATCAGGACAAAAAAGAAAGAATATTATGAAAATATAATAGATCATAAAAAGGGAAATCCGACATCTATGTGGAAAACCCTGAAAGAAATAATAAGAAGCGAACCAACGAGTACAAAGGAAATAGAGAATATAGATTTTGAAATATTAAATAATACTGAAGGGTGCAATATAGATGATAAATTTAATTTATATTATATACAGAGTATTGATAACATAGTAAAATCTATAAATAGAGGTAACTTAGGAAGTCCGGGTAAAAGAATTATTTTTGTTCTTGAAAGCGAGGGAATTATGGAAAATTTTGAGATGATTAGAATAGAGCATTTACAAAAAATTGTTATGGAACTACCAAAAAAGAGAGGTACGGGAAAGGGAATAACTAGTGATATACTTAAAGCAGTATTTTATGTAATAAAAGAGGAATTTGTTGATATAATAAATAACTCTTTGAGGGAAGGTTGCTGTCCAGAAGGTTGGAAAACGTCTACGATAATACCGATTCCAAAAATAGAGAAAGCTAGGAAAGCAAGTGAGTTTAGGCCTATAAATATGTTACCAATATTCGAGAAAGTATTAGAATTAGTAGTTAAAAAACAAATTGACGTTTTTTGAAGATAATTGTATCATAACAGAGCATCAATCGGGTTTTAGAAAACAGTATTCGTGTGAAACAGCGATTCAAACAGTCATTGACGAATGGAAATTGATAGTTAGTGAAGCAAAAATGGTGGGGGTAATTTTCATGGATCTCAAGCGGGCATTTGAAACAATAGATAGGGAAAGATTGTTAGAAAAATTATATCAATACGGAATTAGAGGAACAGCTTTAGAATGATTAAGATCATATTTAAAAAATAGAACACAACAGGTACGATTTAATAATGAATGGTCTACATTATTGGCCACAGAATATGGAGTACCACAGGGATCTGTATTAGGACCTTTGTTATTTATAATATAAATATATTTATAACATAAATAATATAATTAAAGTCTGCTCGGAAGGATGTAACATAAAAATGTTTGCGGATGATACGCTGGTGTATGTGACTGGAGAGAGTAGTGCGGAATTAGAAAGAAAAATGAATATAGCATTTGTTACAGTGGAAAAATGGATGAATACAAATAAATTAAAAATGAATGCAGGAAAAACGAAATATATGACAGTTAGAAGTATAAGAAAAGAACCGAGAGGTAACATTACATTGAAATGTTTGGATGGAACTGAAATAGAGCGTATAAAAAGAATGAAATATCTAGGCATAATTATTGACGATAGACTAAGATTTAAGGACCACTGTGATTATATGCTAAAGAAAATAAGGAAAAAAGTGAGTTTTTAAAATAGAATAGGTAATTACATATCGGTATATACTAGATGTACATATATATATTATATATTAAGTTAAACCAGATATATTTGATTTTTTTGTGAAGATGAAAACCATTTTTAGAAGTTCTTTTCCTTTCATTAAAATAAAAACAAAAATTTAAAACAATATTTTAATAGTCAATTTTCTAAGATAAATTATAATATTTTAGATTGTCATAATTTAAAAAACAAAATTATATCTAAGTATACTATATTAAGGTTACAAATAGCGAACAAAAAGAAACTATTAAAAAGGCGATCATACAACAGCAAAACAATGGCAATGCATTGTAATCTTAAATAAATAATATAATCCCATTTTATTTAACACTTGATTTTCATTATTTCAAAATTTACTATAAAAGTTACTAGTTTGCTGCATAATGCCGGACGTTGTCCAGACTCTCCCTTGAGGGTCTCTAGTCGTAGTCGGATGTCTCTAGTTGCTAGTCGGATATTGTATGTCGGATATAATGACATTCTACAATCGAGTCGCAAGTCACATTATTAAGTGTTGAAATTATAATAATAATGGATATTACAACTTTGGGAATTTATTCAAATTTTTTATTAATTTGAACACAAATAATAAAAATGAGAATAATATTGAAAAGAAGGCGTAGAATAGTAAGAAGATGGTGGGTAAAACCTCATCTTTATACAAATATCAGACATGAACTTGGCGCTCACCAAAAATTGTTTATGTATTTTCAAACAAATGATGATGAAGAATTTTATAATTTTACAAGAATGTCAGTACAACAATTTAATTATTTGCATGATCTTTTAAAACCAATTTTTAAAAAAAGAAGTCGGAGAGAACCGTTGCCTACAGAAGTACGTGTTGCTGTGACGTTGAGGTTAGTTTAATGACTATTCTTTATTGTAATTATAATTAATTGTGACTTATTTATATTTTATTTATTCTGTAAATTATGAAATTTAATAATTTTCAAATTATTTTCAGTTTTCTGGCTCATGGTGATAGCGCGGCCACTACATCCTTATTTTTTCGAATAGGCAAATCAACTTTATATAACATAATTGAAGTATGTAATGCTATATGGAAAATATTACAGTCTACACATATATATATATAGGGTGGGGCACCTAACTTGCACACCTCGAAAAACTTGTAAATTATAAGTTGTACAAATAATAGTTATATACAAAAGTTGCATTATTTCGAGGGGGTCATTACATAGTGTATAAATTTTTTTTATAAGTGGAGGCATTTAAAAAATTTCAAGGTCAACTTTGTTTTTTTAAATGGAATGTTATATTTTTTGTTCCACTGTTAGAAGGTACGTAATTTTGCGTTCAAATGTATTATCATTGATTGGCCTAAACCTAATAGATAACGAGATATTCAAGGAAACAAAAAGTAACAACGAGTTGGAAATTTAATATCTTAGATGAATGTAGTAAGCTGAATAAGCCAGTGACAAACAACATATTAATAGTTTATTATTAATAATAGCTCATTATTAATATTACAGTTATCCTTAAATTAGATGCTCGAATTGGTGCCCGTTAACATTAATACAATGATGTAATCTGTTAATCAATGACGAAACAGCACTCTGAATTGTTTCTGAACTAAGTCTATTGCACGTTTCGAGAATTTGATCTTTCATATTCTCTACCGTTGTGGGTGGCTCACGATACATCTTTCAATGTACCCCACAAGAAATAATCTAGTGGCGTTAGGTCTGGTGAACGAGGTGGCCATAAAACTTCTCCATCACGACCTATCCATCGATTTGGAAATTGTTTATGCAACGCTTCTCTTGACACTCGTGCGTAATGTACAGGGCAACCATCATGCATGTACCACATTTCTAAACGAATATTTAGTGGTACATACTCCAATAACGTTGGTAAGATCTCCGTTACAAAAGTTGCGTATTTTTGTCCCGTTAATTGTCATCAATAAAGTATGGTCCAATAATTTGATTGCCGAGTATGCCACACCACACATTAATGCTCCATCGTCGTTGGTGATCAATTTCTCTCATCCAGTGAGGGTTCTCTGGTGCCCAATAATGCATGTTTCTTAAATTAACTTGTCCGTAATTGGTAAACGTAGCTTCATCCGTAAATAAAACACGTTGTAAAAAACGATCATTATTTTGCATTTGATGCAGGAACCACTGGCAAAATCGAACACGGTTTTCAAAGTCTGTTCCATGTAGCTCTTGGTGAAGTGATAGATGATACGGATGAAATTTGTGAGCGTGAAGAATTCGGAGTATACTTCGTCTACTAATTCCAGACTGTAGTGCAATCTTTCGTGTGCCAACATGCGGATTGTACATTACGTTTGCTAAGACAGCAACAGTATTTTCTTCACTGGTAACAGTTTTCGTACGATTACGCTTGGTAACATTAAAACTACCAGTTTCTCGAAGAGATTGACAAAGTCTGCGAAATATCCATCGAGATGGCTGATTTCGTTCAGGATATTTTTTAGCATACATAATTTTAGCTCTTGTTGCATTTTCATCCCACATTTTTACGGCCGTAACACAGAGAATAACAATCTCGCGGATTCACGCGAATATTCGAGAGCGATGAAAAAAGTACAATATATTACGCGACATATACAATTTCGATAACGCGCAATACGAAATAACCGACAACATTAGATATGCGCAATAGACAATGCGGTTTCGTGTACGAGCTCGCTAGACACAAAAAAATATTCAATTACGATAACAACAATGAAATAAAGACGAAAACGATAATTAAGGACTGTCGGCGGCAAATGATCTCGGGAGAGAGAGTACTCACGCGGATCCTTTGGCTCAGATGAGTCGATTCGCTGATCGGCTGCGTAATTACTCAAAAAGACAAGAATTGCGAAAATTAAATACAAGACCTTACTTACGACAGCGATGATTCAATGGCGCGACTCATCTGAACCTTACTCTTTACTTGGTGGCTTCACAATTTGGCGACGTCGGTCTCACCGGTAATCTCGTCGTAGATTTTTATCAACGCAGCGAAAAATGGGCCTCCGCTCTATACGCCGGTCCGCCGAACAGTGACGAACGGAAGGCCCGCAGGAGACACGCCGGCACATTAATTTTTGATAATGCCACGTGTGGCGCTCCCGGATTACGCAGGGCCGTGGCGCGGCCTTGATGATCCTCGCGGCCTTTGCTTCTTTTATTTCCGGCCTCCCATTTTCTTGTCCGCTTTCCTTTGCCTCCAGACTCCGTAAAATGTCTCTTGCGGCAGTATACGGACGTACCCGTCCCTCTTTGTCCTTTATTTGCAGAATGATTTTCCCGATCGATTTCTTCTTCGATCGTTCTTTATAATGTCAGGAAATTCGGGCACAGTGCCGTCTCTCCGTTTCGGGGCTCGCACGCTTCTCGTGCACGAGTAGCCTTTCCCAGGGATGCTTTCTCAGAGCTTGTGAAGTGCAATGATTTAAAAGGCGGCAGCTTCGGTTCTGTTATATAATACAGTAACATGGTTAATTTTGTGGTTCTTACCGGGCGTGCTCCTTGTTGCGGTGTCGGGGCCTCCCCTCGTCCTCGACCTTAATTGTGCTTTTCTTGTCACTGGATGAGATCCCGCCGACCTTATGCGTTGGCCACCGTAACCTTAAGATAATTTCTCTAAATACTACACGGAAAAATTGGCGAAAACCGCGGGATCGCGTCCGATCCCACGCTCAGGCCGCGCTCTCTTTTCCTAAGTCGAGAGAGCGGAGGCCCGCGCGACCGATCCCGGCCGGGCTTATCAGCCCTTGTGACGGACGTACAAAACGTCACGTCACAACGTACAAACACCATTACATCGCTCGCGCGGACGCACCGCAGAGAGAAAGAATAGAAGGAGATCAACAATTACGCTATCCTTGTTCTTCTATCGTGCCGAAGATACACCCGAGATACGGCCTGAAAATGCTTTCTGGCCCCTCGTGGTAGAAAGCAGTAATGTAACAAAGCTAAAAACGCTCATTTTTTATAAATTTAATATTTGCTTATGCACATATGTACGTATAGATATACCAATATTACTATAGTATCTAAAAATTATATGTATGTTTCAAAATAGTATTGAGCAGGATGTTCTAAGGGCAGTGATAATGTCTGTAATAATCACTCACGACAATTAAAGCAAATACACAAAAGATTTATTATATGCACGTTATAACAATGTGAAAGAGCGGATAGCTAACAGTTATATGTATATACGTATATGTATCCGCGACAGGAGAAACAAGCGTTTAGTGATTCAGGAGAGCGGTCGATAAAAAAATCAAGTTAGTCGGTAACGATCGTGAGCGCCATGGGTAGAGTTGTCTGACTCCCGTAACACACGAGTATTTGAATCCTCAACACGCCCCCTCAAATCGAGCATGGTATCACTCTGTAAGTGTTCGTTTTATTCCAAGAAGATCCATACATTTGAAATGCTTCTCTCTCGGCAGTCCTTTCGTCAAGATGTCCGCAGGCATGTCCTCTGTCCTCAAATATTTTAGCTCAATGAGGTCATCTTTAAGCACATCTCGAACAAAATGATGCCTTAGATCAATGTGTTTTGACCTCGAATGATAGACCGATTTCTCCGCTAGTAATTGTGCTCCCCGGTTATCGCAGGAAATCGAAATCTTGTTTACCTCATAAATTCCGATCTCTTTTAGCAGTTTACGCAGGTACAGAGCCTCCTTCGTAGCCTCCGTCAGAGACATGTACTCAGCCTCCGTTGAAGAAAGTGCAACCGTCCGCTGCTTCCGGGATTCCCAATTTACGGCTGCACCGCTGAGTGTAAACGCATAGCCAGTGTAAGATCTCCGATCCAATGGACAACCGGCCCAGTCTGCATCCGTGAATCCATTCAGTTCCTTACATCCTTTGCGATAGATGATGCCATGGTTTGCAGTGTTCTTCAGGTATCGCAATACCCGCTTTCCTGCGACCCAATGTTGCTTTCCGTGGCAGGAGATGAATTGACTCAAGGAACTTACGATGTATGCTATGTCAGGCCTTGTTCCTACGGCAAGATAATTCAAAGCCCCTACGAGCTCACGGTAGGGCCTTTTCTCCGATTCTTCATCCTCGCTGTCCGTATTTTGTCCTAATTTGGCACTCGGATCCGTGGGTGTCTGGACTGGATTTGAATTCCCCAAACCTCCGAATAATCTCGTTGATGTATCCGGTTTGTGATGTAATTGATTTGATGTAATCCTTGCCTCTTTCAATTTCAATTCCGAGAGAATAATGGGCTTCACCAAGGTCCTTGACATCGAAATTTTTCTGTAAACCTTCTAGCAAGAATTTTAGAGTTACTTTGCGACGGTACGCAATCAAAATATCGTCTACGTACACAAGCGCCAGCAACGTCTCTCCGCCTCGTTTGGTGACGTAGACACAAGGGTCGGCGGTAGTCGGCTTCAATCCCAGCTGATGAAGTCGTCCATCGAGTGTTCGATACCACTGTCGCCCGGCCTGTTTCAAATTGTACAGTGCCTTATTTAACTTGCATACCCTGTTGCCGCTCCGTAAGTCCTGAACCATCTTCCTGGCTTTTCTTCCTACAGGATCGTGCTCGCCTCTTCTGTTGATGATTTCCTGCAAAAACTCGGCCAGCAATTTAGGACTTTCCATGTAGAGTTTCTCCTCAACCTCTCCATTTAGGTACGCGGTGGTTATGTCCAGCTGGCGCACCTTTAGGTCGAGTTGAACAGCCAAGGCCATCAGCAGGCGTACAGAGCTGAGTCTTGCTACGGGAGCAAATGTGTCGTGGTAGTCGATTCCCGGGCGTTGAGAGAATCCTTAAGCTACAGCGCGGGCCTTTCTCTTGTCGATGGTACCGTCTGGCCTATACTTGTTCCTGAGAATCGTCCTGCAACCAATCACACCATGATTTTTAGGTCGATCGACAATGTTTCAAGTGTCATTCTTAACTAGACACTCTATCTCAGTCAGTATTGCCTCCTTCCATTCGACGGCATCAAGACCCTGCAGAGCCTGATTCCAAGGGGTCTCAGCAATGTTTGCAGAGTCTTCAGTTGGTTCATCGTCCGTAATTGACTCGTTATCGGATCCGGGTATGTTCTCTTGACTGTCGCGACTTTCCACCAGATTGTACCTCTTCTTCGGCCGTCCTCTTTGACCGGTGAGGACCTTCGCCGGTCTGCCAGGTCCGCGCTTGGTATTTGTTACGTTGTTTCTCTCTGGAATCTCTTCAGTCTCCGCCTCGACAACCGGCTCCTCGACTCTTCTCTCGGCAACAGGGCCTTCAGTTTCGTTTCCGGCAACAGGATTTTCAGCTTCTTCCTCGACGACTGGGTTGAAATTGAACGTTACAAGATCAAGTGGACATCCTTCCTCCGTCTCTTCGTTCTCTACTTCGTCCTCATCGCAAGCTCCCTTGGATTCTGTAACTCCAAAAAACTTTACGTCACGCGAGATTCTAATTCTTTGTTCGCTAGGCACCCATACGCGGTATCCTTTTGCTGAGGTGTCGTATCCGACGAAGAAACATTTGATTCCTCTAGGGTCAAATTTTCCCTTGCTAGGATCCTTATCCAGGACGTATGCCAACTCCCCGAAAGTTCTGAAGTTCTCGACGTTCGGACGCTTCTTGTGCCATGTTTCAAAAGGGGTCTTGCCGTGAAGTACATTCGTTATGCACCTGTTTCTCACGTAATTTGCCGTCATTATTGCCTCCGCCCAGAACGAGCGCGGCAATCCGGATTGCGTCACCATGCAGCGTGCCATCTCGACGAGGGTCCGATTCTTCCTCTCGGCTACGCCGTTCTGCTGTGGAGTGTGTGGGGTCGTCAATCTTCTTCCGATACCTTCTTCCTTCAGGTAGCCGTTGAACTCTTTGTTGCAAAACTCTTTTCCGTTGTCGGACTGAAGACATTTTATTTTTCTTCCTGTCTGCTTCTCGACGAACTTCTTAAATTCCTTGAAAGTCCGCAGAGCGTCACTCTTATTCCGCAAGAAATATACCGCAGTCCATCTGGAACAGTCGTCTGTAAACGTAATAAAATACTTAGCTTTCCCTCTTGATTCGGTTCTCATCGGTCCACAGACATCGGTATGTATGATGTCGAGGACATCTGTGTTCTTCTGCGATGATTTCGGAAAGCTCGATACTGTAAATTTTCCGCTGGAACAGACTTCACATGGAGGCAGCTTCTCGCCTTTTTTAATCTTCATTCCGAGAACTGCTCCTCTTTGGTGCATTTCAAGAAGATCGCTCTCGTTCAGGTGGCCGAGCCTCTCATGCCATACTTGCAGTTGCGATTTCTTCATGTTTGTTGATGATATGCAGGCTAGCTGTTCCGGTGACTCTCGCACGTAATAGAGATCGCCGATCCTGTTAGCAATTAACAAAATGTCGCGATTTTTCTTCTTTCTTATCTCGGCCCGATTCTTATCGAATGTCACAGTACACTCAGCGTCGACGATTTTTGCCACCGACATTAAGTTGCTCCGGAGATCTGGGACGTGCAGGGTATTTTCCAGCCGTATCCCTTTGACAGTTTCGCCGTTTGTAGTTTCGATTTTGACAGTACCTTTTCCCTTCACTTCCGCCGACGCGTGGCTGGCCAGATTCAGCGTGGCATTTTTTGTGTCGAAGAGTCGGGTAAAACGCCCTCCGTCGTTACAAAGATGGGATGTACAGCCACTGTCCAAGCACCACCGGGCCTTCCTTTCGTCGCAATCTGTGCGACAAGAGATATTCACAGACTGCAGCGCAAAAAATGATTCATCTTCAGCAGCCTTAGCGTTCTCTTTCTTGTCGGGGCACTCAGCAGCTTTGTGTCCTACCTTCCTGCAATTGTGACATTTGTACTTGAAGGTTCCGTCGGCCGATGTAGTTTCTTTCTTGTCCGGCTTCTTCTTTTTCGGTTTTTGTCGTGTCCTCCGTGCGAAGAGGGCGTCATCGTGGTCGTTATTTCCAGTCTTCTCTGTCCTCGATGTATCCTCGTCTAAGATTTTTATCTTTAGTGCTTCAGGGTCGGGCAAGTTGTCTCGATTCTATGGCGCATCGAAAATTGTCGAAATTCTCGGGTAGGCTGTGCAAAAGCATGATAGATTGCAGTTCGTCGCCAATTTCAATATTTAATTCCGAGAGTTTATTGACGATGTCAAAAAATTCATCAATATGTACGCGTACGTTGCCGCTTACCTTGAGTCGATGCGTTATGAGTCGTTTCCATAAAGAAGCCTTTTTGGCAGGCCCCTTTGACTAAAAAATCGATTCTAGTTCAGCCAGATGTCGCGCGCAGTTTCGCAATTTTTTACCTGCTTGAGTTCCGCATCGTTGATAGCGAGATACAAATCCGCCTTTGCCTTCTCGTCTTCGTCCTTCCACGCTGCTACTGCCTGCGAATTGTCCGCCGTGGATTCCGGTCTCGGATTCCGTCCGCTGGCGTATGGCCACGTTTTATTTCTGACCATTATTGCTTGGATACGAAGTTTCCACGTATCGTAATTATCTCTTGACAATAAAAGAATTCGTGTCGTGTTTCCCGAAAATTTAATGGCTTCTTCTGTAGGCGTCGATTATTCCACCTAACCTCAAAACTGCACGTGCGTGGTCTTTCGGTCAAAGATTCTTGATTATTTCACTACAGACATCGGTCTGGGCCCATAACCTATTGAGCAGAATGTTCTAAGGACAGTGATAATGTCTGTAATAATCACTCACGACATTTAAAGCAAATACACAAAAGATTTATTATATGCACGTTTTAACAATGTGAAAGAGCGGATAGCTAACAGTTATATGTATATATGTATATGTATCCGCGACAGGAGACAAGCGTTCAGTGATTCAGGAGAGCGGTCGATAAAAAAATCAAGTTAGTCGGTAACGATCGTGAGCGCCATGGGTAGAGTTGTCTGACTCCCGTAACACACGAGTATTTGAATCCTCAACAAATAGTATGATGAATAATAACAATAAAATAATAGAAGAGAGAGAAAGGGAGGAGGAAAGAGGGGGTGGGAGAGGGAGGGGAAAGAGGGGAAGGGGGAGTTTGGGTGGGTGGGGTGGGGAGAGGGAAAGGGCGGGAGGGGGAGAGGGAGACCCATATACAGTAAAAACGGGCGCTTATTAGGCTTGGCAATAAATGCTTTCTCACTTTTGTTGCTTTATCATCGATATTTTATATGTATCATCAACGCGATAGAGCGATGAGGAGAGCAAGATTATTAATTTATATTGAATTTAACGGGCTAAATGAGAGCCAAGCGCTGTAAGAGGTGCGCAAATAAGTCTTATTTCTTTTTGGTTATTGTATAAAAAACCTTTTATTAAAAACGTACGTTTCGGTCCTCCTTTCGGACCATCATCAGCAATGTCAATAATTAACTGTCAATAAACAAAGAAAGATATGAAATACTAATACAGAATATATTATACAAAATAGTCGTCGACAATTAAAATTTTAGAGAAGCGTGGATAATTAATTCTTTTATCGGCGTTTGTGTTGCGGATTATAATTTTTTCATAAAAATTGATTTACGTACATGGAGTGTTCGTGAGTTTGCTTATCCACAGTCATCACTGACCTCACGATCTATTCAACAAAATAATTCCTCTCCCGGTTCCAGTCGTGGAGGAAACATTGCCGTGAGTCTTTAGGGTTGTAACCATTTTGACTGTAACTTTGTGTGAGAATTAATTGCTCGGTTTGCGGCTTAGTTTGATTGTTAGTTAAATCTATATATTGATGGAGAGGTATTTTACTTCATCGAGCGGTGACAGGACCGTGAGCCGTGGGAGACGGTACACAACTGTCGGTTAACATATGTCAAAATTTAGTCGTCGCGTGACATTGTGCGTGCGTGTATAAACAATGTGGATGTCGAGGTGATTAATCTGTCGGTCTAATGATGTGATCTGGCGCGCGGTGATTTTAATTTTTTGACATTCTCTCCATTGTCGTGAGATAAGCCTGATGGAGGCCTTCGGTGTCGGTTTGTAGATTAAGGCTGTTTTTTGCCTCTTTATAAATATCATCTCCGACATCAAATCCGTTTTTTGTATGTGCTTTCCTCATCCAGGATTTCCACCTCTTCCCATGCGAATTCGTGACCATTTAGCCTGTGATCCGTGATGACAGAGTGTTGTGAAGTTCTTTTATTAATATGATTGCGGTGCTCTGTGATGCGAGTTTTTAGTAGCCTGACTGTTTGGCTTACGTACGAGGCATCACAATCTTTGCATGATATTTTATATACTAAGTTGTTATGTGGTTCTTTTGGCAATATATCTTTTTGTACGTGAATGTACTTCCTTAGCTTATTCATGCTAGTATAGGACAGTTTTGTTTGTAGATCACGTATTACAGGTCCAAATCGCTCCGAAATTGTCGGTATGTACGGGATGTTGAAGTAACTCAAGTTAATCAAGTTATTTATGTCAATGGAATTCGCAATGCTCGAGTTTTCGTTTTTCTTATTATGTAATGAAATTAATTTTTTGAGTCTTTCATGTAAAGTCTCAAATATGAATTCCTATACTAGCATGAATAAGCTAAGGAAGTACATTCGCGTACAAAAAGATATATTGCCAAAAGAACCACATAACAACTTAGTATATAAAATATCATGCAAAGATTGTGATGCCTCGTACGTAAGCCAAACAGTCAGGCTACTAAAAACTCGCATCACAGAGCACCGCAATCATATTAATAAAAGAACTTCACAACACTCTGTCATCACGGATCACAGGCTAAATGGTCACGAATTCGCATGGGAAGAGGTGGAAATCCTGGATGAGGAAAGCACATACAAAAAACGTTTGATGTCGGAGATGATATTTATAAAGAGGCAAAAAACAGCCTTAATCTACAAACCGACACCGAAGGCCTCCATCAGGCTTATCTCACGACAGTGGAGAGAATGTCAAAAATTTAAAATCACCGCGCGCCAGATCACATCATTAGACCGACAGATTAATCACCTCGACATCCACATTGTTTATACACGCACGCACAATGTCACGCGACGACTAAATTTTGACATATGTTAACCGACAGTTGTGTACCGTCTCCCACGGCTCACGGTCCTGTCACCGCTCGATGAAGTAAAATACCTCTCCATCAATATATAGATTTAACTAACAATCAAACTAAGCCGCAAACCGAGCAATTAATTCTCACACAAAGTTACAGTCAAAATGGTTACAACCCTAAAGACTCACGGCAATGTTTCCTTCACGACTGGAACCGGGAGAGGAATTATTTCGTTGAATAGATCGTGAGGTCAGTGATGACTGTGGATAAGCAAACTCACGAACACTCCATGTACGTAAATCAATTTTTATGAAAAAATTATAATCCGCAACACAAACGCCGATAAAAGAATTAATTATCCACGCTTCTCTAAAATTTTAATTGTCGACGACTATTTTGTATAATATATTCTGTATTAGTATTTCATATCTTTCTTTGTTTATTGACAGTTAATTATTGACATCGCTGATGATGGTCCGAAAGGAGGACCGAAACGTACGTTTTTAATAAAAGGTTTTTTATACAATAACCAAAAAGAAATAAGACTTATTTGCGCACCTCTTACAGCGCTTGGCTCTCATTTAGCCCGTTATATTCAATATATTTTATAACAGAGCCTATTATTTACATTGTAAGATTTTATTAATGCTTTGTTGACATTATCTTTCAGGAATCGCTCATTTATAGATCGACAAGTATGTTATCTTAATTTCTTTTCGATTATATTGATGTAAGGACACTCTGCTATAATATATGTATATATATATATATATATTTATACACAGATCGATTATTTCGGGGACATTTTTTTTTAGTTGTATACAATGTGTAATTAGCTATTGATTAGTGTATTATAAATGTATTCAATGTATGATACATAATAATGGATATACGTACAGATAAGTATATAGTGATTATTTCGGGGACTATAGATGTATATTGATTTCTTTGGGGACATTAGATGTATATTGATTACTTTGGGGTATTTTATATTCTGAATATAAACTTATTCTAAATATGACTTAAAAAAGGACAGAGACACCCTAACAGCACAGGTAGATTCTGAGAACAATCTGAGATTATCGCAAAAGTATATTGTGATAATCTGAAAACAATCGCATTACGTACTGCGATTGACGAAGTACTACGTACGAACATTCGAATGTCCGCGGTACCTTCTTCCATAGAATTTCGCCGCGAATGTCTACAGCTTGAGAGCAGTTTCAGGGAATGACGAAAACGGGAAAGTTTCAGTGGATCACTTATATGCACGCACACATATATCCAACCAAGCGCTCGCGCTCACATAGGTTAGGGTTAGGTTGTGACCGGACGTGAAAGAATCAAGTATAATTTACGCCTTTCATCGGCAATAAGTGTATTCCGTCGCGACTTTTCGCGAGAATTTTACAGAATATGCGAATATGCAAGTTTCGTGAGGCTCTCTCACCTGGAATAATTATCACGGTCGCCAGCCCGTTTTACCCTCCAACAGGCAAGGTAAAGTAATGTGTAAGAAGCGTGCAGCTTGCGGTGAGTATCCTCCGGGCCTTCCTCGACGAGTCCGCTCTCACTGCCGGATCCGGAGGACAAGGAGGAGACGCCTGCTCCCGTTTTCGCCGAGTCCTTCCGCCTACGTCGGATTACGGTGCGAGTAAAGAACTCTCGGATAGATATCACAATATTTATTCGTTTCACCAGGAAACAGTTTCCCGTAGGAATACAAAATCTTTACAAAAGTTCCCGTAGGATATCGCGAACACGGTCGCCTCTTCGAGCGAGCGCGATCCGAGCGCGTTCATTAACAATTGCTTTCGTTCGCGTCGCGGGCGAGAAGCTTTCGCTCGACTAACGTTTACCACAGCGAGGAACGACGTAAAACTTCGCCTTTTAACGTGGCGCGAGTCACCGATCGGACGATACGGCACTTTCGCGAGGAACTATGTAAAACTTCGCGTTGTTAACAAAGACCGCCAGGCCGACTCTCCTTGGCCACGCCCCGACTGGCCGAACTACTTGTGCGAAATAACGAGGACGACGGTCCCCGGGCCGACGTGTTACCTTGTGCGGTTTTCAACTCCGACTGACCTCGAGAAGTGGTCTCAGCTCTCGCTCGTGGGGTCGCGCGATCTCTCCCACTACTCCGATCTCGATGCGCGCGACCGTTTTCCCCACTACGGGGCGCGTGACGTCAAGACACGCGATGTTGACCCGGTGATGTCAACCCTGACCCGCACCCGGTCAACCCACATCCGATCGCCCACTCTCGACCCCGACCATGTTGATCCTTGTTTTACATTTGCTGAGTGTTCCGATTCCTTACAGTATCTTTTTCTACTTCCTCCTATACTATCGATTCGTGGAACAAGGATCAAGAGAATCGCGTAAGCAATTATCTGAGGTAGGTAAAATGTAAATCGAACAATTCATTCTTTTTATGTCGGTTAATAAAATCAAAAGAGGGAGTCGAGCGGCGACGAGACGATCACCGATTATATTACGCGCCCGAAACAAAACGAAGTACGCGTGACTATACGATAAATAAATAAACTCTATTCCAATAAAGAAAAGCACGGCTCGCGCGACGATGTACGCATCCTAAGAGAAAGTATAAATATGCTACGCTCGAGGAATGCGCACACGGCCACACGAGCGAACTGAACGCGTGTATAAATTGTCACATATATGTATTTCGATAAAATAAAATAAATAAGTATAAAGCGTTCCCCGCCAAACGTACATACATATGACTTGAGTCGTTCGGTAAATAAATCATCAATATAAACACATTAGCGTTAAACAACATCCGCGCGCAAGAGATTCCGTCTCAAAATGAGATATAGTGCAATAAATAGAACAATTAATACGTAAGTATAAAATAAAGAATTCGCGCAAAACAAAAATCAAAACTTATCGCTAGGCATAACTATATATCTATATACATTACTCTCGATAACTCCATTCAGGTACGCACGATTCATACTGCGCTCTATAACGGTTAATAACTAAAACAAACTAATGCGATAACGCGTCTAATATAATAACATAAACTACACTAATTTGTCCTTGACATCGTGTCGCGCCTTACCGAGTGAGGACGACAACGAGCGCGTTACAACGCCGCGGATGGAAGAACGTCATATCCGGTCCACGACGACTCGCGGCTGCTCCTCGGCGCCTGCCTGCCGGCGCCGGTTAGTCCGGGATTCCTCCGCGTCCCGGTTATTCCCGCCGCCACGAGGGGTAGATGTCGATGCAGCCTCCGGTTGCAAGGTTAGGATTAAGTTAGGCGATTTCTTGATTTTTTTGCAAAATTTTATTTCGGAATGTAAAACCTTATGTCGAGAAACGGATTATGGCGCAAGTCCGAGGTTGATACGTAACGTCGTTCGCTTATTTTGAGGTTAGAAGTGCCCCAGTAAATAACTCTGCAACGGTTGGTGGGAGGGGGTTGGCACCTGAGGGGGGTCGATTTGCCTCCTCGAGATCTTTCTTTTCGGTCGTATACCCCACCCCCTCAGACCCCTCGTTTAGGCTCGGTATACTTGGTCAAAAAATGGTAAATTTTTTTTCGTCAGAATGTAAAACCTTATGTCGCGAAACGGATTTCGGTGCAAGTCCGAGGTCGATATCTAACATCGTTTGCTTATTATAGAAGTTTGAAGTGCCCCGATGGATATCTCGGCAAGGGTTAGTAGGAGAGGGTTGGCACCCGAGGGGGGTGGATTCGTCTCTTCGAGATCTTTCTTTTCAGTCGTATACCTCACCCCCTCAGACCCACCGTTTAGGCTCTGTATACTTGGAGCGGGGTGTGAAATTGACGAAGTTCCACGGGGTTGTACTGGATGTCGAAAATCGACGAAAAATGTACTATACCAGTCGATAGAAAATCGAAAATTATAGATTTCGGACCCACATTTTTTTTATTAATTCACAATTTCTTTTTTTTTTCCCCAATTCCCTCAGGTGTGTCAAATATCGACCAAAATAACCATATACCAAACGATAGAGAATCGAAAATTATGCATTTCGGACCCACATTTTTTCGATTTTTTCGAAATTTTCTTTATTTTTTCTCGATTCATGAAATTTTTAAATTATTTTCTAAGTTTTCGACCCCTCGAAAAGTGGCCAAAAATGAAGGGGTCGAAAAAATTCGAACTACAAACGTATATATAAAAATGACGGGATTTCTTGGCGAACACTCTAGGAGGGTTCGGGGGGGCGAAGCCCCCCCGATGGGGGTCGGGGGGCGAAGCCCCCCAGTCGGCGGGTACGGGAGCAGACGGGAAAGGGGGTGCAGGGGGGAGGGGCGGAGCCCGCCTATGACATTCCAACGATTTCAGAAACAGAGATATACGACCCCGTAAACGGTATAATTATGGATATAATATATGGTTAGGACGGCAAAAATATATCGACACCGAGTCAGGAGGGTGGATTCCGGGTCAGGACGGGAAGTCCACCGACACCTACTCAGATCGGTTGGGTTAGGGTTAGGGTTAAGGTTAGGTTGTGACCGGACAATAGACGAGAATTTACTTCGGATGAGACTTTGAATTGGTTCTCTTACCTTTATTTAACGGTCGCCAACTTGTTTCACCATTAACAAGCAAGGTTTCTTTGCTCTCCTTTGTTTTCAAGGTCCCCTTTGTCTCCGGGTAGTCCTTGTTCCCAGGATAGTCTTTGTTTTAGTTAGCCACGCCCCCGATCCTTTGTGTTGCGATCGCGTGCCTAACGGCTGTTTTCGGCTCCGCCCACTTCCTTTGTGCCACAGTCGCGTGTTTCAACGGCTTTTATGGCTCCTCCCACTTCCTTTGTTCCACTCAGCTTACTGCGTCACACGTCGTACTTGTCACGACTGGTCTTTCCCCCACTCCTCTTACCTTTCGAGCTATTTCCCGCTAATTACCACTTTTAATTGCCGTTTTCAGGATCCCGTTATGCTGTCCACGTTCACGAGGAGTCAGCGGATCACTAGGCTTCGAGGAAGAGCCAGGAACTCGTCACACTCCCGGACAGGTAAGTAATTTAGACACTTTATTTTAATTTTTGATTAAAATATATTTAATGTTTAATATATAAATGTTTATTTATACACATAAACGCACCGAGCTTCACAATTACGCACCAGGACACTTGGTAACACCTGGTTGTCCTTCGAACGCGTCAACGCACTAAAATTAACATTTACGACGCGTTAATTAATCACAGACTTAATTACGCGCTATCACGCGCATTCGCTAGTTAACTAAAACGATATTAACTGGAAAGAACTGGAAATGACGCACTATTGCGTCGTTGCGATATATTGCGCAATATCTTTAGAGAACGTGAGCGTGAGCTCCTTATACTGGCAAGCCCGAGTACGAAAACGAACGCCTCGACTGACGCTCTGCATCGCCTTTTATATCTGCTCCCCCACTCCGTCGCATTGCCTCGAGCCGCCGCTCGCCGCTCGCGCATGCGCTCCGAGTTGGTTGTCTTCGTTCCGTACATTCTCGGTGGAACAAAGGATACCGCACAATACGGCATACATACGCGCATTTCACGCGCTAACAAAAGATTCTTTATACGAAAATACATATACAAGCGTTTTCGCGCTAATAAAGGAATAATCAATATATACACGCGTTGTCGTGGTAACAAAGAAATCCTGAATACGCGCGGTATCACGCTAACAAAGGAATAATAGTAATAAATACATACGCGCGTCTTCGCGCTGACAAAAGAAAAGTGAACACAACCGCGCGTCATCGCGCTAACAAAAGAATAATGAGTCCACACGCGCATCATCGCGCTGACAAAGGAATAATGAATATAAACGCGCGTCATCACGCTAACAAAGGAATAATGAGTCCATACGCGCATCATTGCGCTGACAAAGGAATAATGAATATAAACGCGCGTCATCACGCTAACAAAGGAATAATGCCCGAATTACCCGAACAAAGAAAAACAGCGTTCCTGCTTGTTTTTCGCGTAAATAAATAAAATAATAATCATAAATATAACGTAAATTAAAGCTGCATCGAATCAGGTACCAGCGGATTACTTATCACTACTGGAACCCAAGTTCCTTACACGCTATACTTATAACTAGGGGTGGTGACTCGTTGCTCACCCTCGACGACCTTGGCCTCTACCTCCTGGTCGCCCTCCTTAGGGGTTGGCTCCTCGTCGACGTTCTTCTCCTCTCTCGGGTCAGGCTCGCCCGACTTGTCTTCCAGGACCTCCGTCTGCTTTTCCGGCTCCGTCTGGCTCTGGGAACTTTCGGGCAGCTCCATCACCGCCTCTACCGTGGTTATGTCGGCAGGGATCATGGAGTCGTAGTTGGCTGAAACCACCGGTTTCAATACCCCCGCCAAGGGGCTTCGACGGGACTTCCTGTTACGGGGAAGCCCCTTCATGGAGTCGTCGTTGTCGTTTGGGTCGCTATCGCCGTCGCTGTTTTCGCGGTAGCTCGTACTGCTTCGCTTTCTCTGCGCGCGGGACAGCATTTCTTTGAGCTGTGCGATTTCGGCATTCATATCTTTCTCCTCCTGTTTCGTCTTCGTCGCGCTTTTTCCTCTATTCAGAGGTTTTCTTTGTTTCACGCTTGGATTTCTGCTTTGTGAATAATTGGCTTTATTATCCACTTTCACTCTCGGTATACAGATTCGCACGTCACTCAAAATCTTTGATTTTGCACTGGTTGGTTGATTCTCCTTGTCCTTGCTAGAACTGCTTCTGTTTAACTTAGCGATCACTTCTTTCAGATCACTCGGCACAGTTTGTTTTTTGTTGTCGAGGAATATGATATCTCCCCTCATAGCGTTGTCTTTAATTGTGAGATCAATTTTTATTGGTTTCACCGCACTATTGTCTGGTTTCACTCGTTTGATCGACACAATGACATTTACGTCACATTCGGACTTGTTATCACTGTCTTTTATTGTCGCTTTTTTGCAAAAAGTGCCCTCCGTGTTCACCGCTTGAATAGCGAAAAACACTTTTCTCGACACTTCCGCGGCGCGGTTATTCTCTCTTCGAGAAATTTCTTCGATTTCCACAGGCGTTGGGATTGTCTCCTCCTCTTCTTCGCCCGCTAACCTGCGCAACATGTTTATACGCGCCTGTTGTTTCTTAATGATGCCCTGCATCCGTATTCTCTTTTCTATCCGTTGTAGTAGGCTATTCTTCTCCTCACGCAGCTTTCTAATTTGCTCGCGGTAGTCCATTTTTCTTCTTAATTCGCTTTGAATCGACGAAATCACTTCACGCGACGTTTCACTCGTGACAGCTGATCCGCCATATTGGATTCGGTCCTTAGGGCCGTTTTCCATGTAGTTAGAACGCCCTCTACACTCGGTGTGTTCGGAAACTATCCGGTCTATTGTCTCATTGTTCTTTATCACCGCATTGTTCTTTTCTTCGGTGTTTCTATCAGTTTTAACGCTGTTTTGACGCTCGACTCGTTGGAATCACGCTCGTTTAGTCTATTTTCAGTTGTTAAAACGCTATTTTTCAATAATTTTCTCTTATCGGCTATTTTATCGTCTTTTTTCGCGCTTATTTCTTTCTCGCTTATTTCTTGCAAGATATTTCTAATTTTCGACGTAAATTCGTCGTTTTTCCATATTTCTTAAATCTATTGTTTGGTTATTTAATTCTAGTATATCGTTTAACGCTTCTTCTCGCATTATTCTTAGCTTCTTTAATTCTAGTAATTTATTTCTTATTACTATTGTATCTTCAGCTTGCTTTCCGCTTACTGTTTCGTTGTTTTCATTGTCACTAGACATTATTATAGTGTCGTCGGACACATCTATCACTAGACTTTCGTTACTGTTTCTTTTTGATTCTAATTTGTTTATTAGGCTTTCTTCACTCAATTGGAAATTACTTTTATCCAAATTTGGACTCTCCAAAGAGCTACTTTCTTTGTTTGAACTATTATCAGTTACTAAGTTATTAACGAAATCATTTTTCTCTTTTAATTCTTTAATGTTTCGAACTCTAAATTGATTTTTATGTGCTGTCTCTTTATTTTCAGCTACATTTATACTATTTATTGACTCTATTTCAGAACTTTTAAATTCTTTTTGACTTTGTAAACTATTGTTTATTAATTTACTCATGTTTTTACTACTTTTTGGCACCTCTTTCGGTGTACTTGTAATTATATTTTCTTCTAAATCTAATGTTGATAGATCCGATATGTCTGTCAAATCTATAAAGTTCGCATTATTTGTAACGCTTCTTTTCTTAATTCTATCGTTTTTTATAGTCTCTACAATTGTCTTTTCACTTAAAACGCTATTTTTCTAATCTCTAACGCTTTCTAGTGTCTTTAAGAAAGTTTTTTCTTTGTTTGTGCTTAACGGCACATTACTTATATCTATTACTTTTTTCTTTCGCACACTATCACTCGAGCTGTCGCTCTCTAGCGATTTTTGGCTTTTATTGACTTTTTCGCGCACTTTGTGACCTTTGCACTTTGTTTCGCGCACTTCCACTTTACCAAGGCTATTTGAAGCCCTGTCAGGATCCTCCCCGGTCATCCCGTTGATTCTCCTGGATTCGTCTTCTTCTTCAGCTTTCGGCCGCATCCTCCGGTCCTCCGCTGTTATCACGACTTCCTCGTCGCTTGGTTCCTTGGTTATATCTTCGCTTACGGAAGTTTTCGCACGTTTCGAGTATACGATGTACGATTTTGTGTTTTTCCGTTTTACAGCTTTTTTCTCTATTTCTTCCTTTTCTCTCTGTTTGAGCATTTTCTTTTTGTCTTGCTCCGTGAGATGAATATCCCACCTAGTTAACTCATAATTTCCTTTGGGCAATTTGCTTAATTTCCTACCCATTTCTTTACATGCGTGTCTTCCGAACAAAACGCATATTTTTTCCTCTTTGTTTAATATCATAGCTTCAATATTAAGTTCTCGGTTCGCGATAATTATGTTTAGTTTTACCGCTCTTACCTTAATTTTCTTTTCTTTTTTCAGGTATGCTGGAATGCTCGCTGAGTTTTTGAGTCTCTCCAGTCTTCCAACCTTGGATTCTATTTGTTTGATCGCTGCTTCAGTCACCACGTTAAATTCTCCGCGATGATCAAACAGGATCTTCATCTGCTGATTCTCCACCAGTCCAACAACGTTATCGAGTGGCTGCTTCCCAGAAATCAGTCTCATAAGTCTAGATATATGCCTCATGCCTTTTTCGCTTACGAGTGATCTCTTTCTTCTTAGGCGCTGTCCTCCTCCTTCTTTGTCGCTTTCCAATGGATCATTCCTCGTTGTTTCTTCAGGATTCTCCGGCTTGGATATCCCCTCTTCGTCACTGGATTCATCGGTAAGTATGATATCCTTTTTCTTCTTACTTTTGTCCTTTTTCAGGTTACTTTGTACGTCTTTGACGTCTTTCACGAACTTCTCAATGTCCATTCGCGCTATTCTTTTTATTTCTTGCTTAGCTCGTAGCATATTTATTTCTGCTAACGGCTTAAGTTTTGCTTCGCGATGTGGCTTTATCTGCCGCGAATTGAAAGTACCTAGGGTAGTTCCCTCTTCGTCTTCTACTAAATAGGCATTCTTCCTTACCTCAGCGCGTACAACATAAGGTCCATCGTAAACGAGATAAATTTTCCTCGTCAGTCTACGATTAGCGTCGCTTCTTCGATGGAGTTTTATCCAGATTTTGTCGCCTGGTTGATAGGTATTTGCCTCTCCGTGTTTATCAGTCTGTTTCTTACGCTGTTGAGCTCTCTTCTGCAGTGTCTGCGCTGCTTCCTCGATTTTTCGCTCCAGCTCTTCCTCTTCGTCACAATTTTTATCTTCTTCAATCGGCCTAAGTCTCGGGTCAATTTTTAGAGGCTCCTCTACACCTGGATGTAGTTCCACAGGTCTGAACCCCGTACTACGATGTGCTGTTGCGTTGATCGTCCTTTCTGCTCTATCGACGATTTTGTCCCAACGCGTTTGACGCTCGTGTGCGTACACTCTTATTATCCGGCCTAATTCACGCATTACGCGCTCTACTGGATTCGAATGCGGGTTGTACGGCGATGTTTTGCGTACAGAGAACCCAATGTCCGCCGCAAATTCTCGCCATCGATTAGTAATGAACTGCCCGCCATTGTCTGTTAAAATTTCGCTCAGTACCCCATATTCCGAAAAATATTCAAGTTGCAAGGTATCCATAATTGTCTCGAGCTTCTGATTTTTAATAGGATACAATTTTGTGAATTTAGAAAACTGATCCATGCTTACGAGTATATATTTGTGTCCACGCGGTGTCTGTGGCAATGGACCAAACAGATCGATCGAAATCGTTTTTCCCGGTTTTTCCGGTAAATCATAATATTCCGTACCACGAGTCGGTCTCGTATAGTACTTTGTCGCTTGACAAACGCTACAGGACGCTACCACGTCGCGAACTAAACGCTCTAGGTTGTGAATAGAAAAGTACCTTTCTATGAAATCGGTTACTTTGTCTGTACCAAAATGCAGCAAGTATTCATGCACGTGCATTATTAACCGCCATTTTAACGCATCCGGCACGACTATGCGCTCGCCCCTACCTGAGTCTACGCGTACAAGTCCGTTTCTTATCGGTAACGATTCTGGTTCCGCCTCCATCTCTCTTTGTAGCCTTTCGTCTGTTTTTTGCGCGTCCGCTAACATTTCCGCCCATCGCGTTGTCTCCACGTCATCGTCGGGTTGTG
Source organism: Lasius platythorax (assembly GCA_963971435.1). NCBI lineage: Eukaryota > Metazoa > Arthropoda > Insecta > Hymenoptera > Formicidae > Lasius > Lasius platythorax. The sequence continues at coordinate 20,772,801 of OZ020537.1, read as the reverse complement.
TAATAACCGCGATCGATTTTGTCTTTCCCTCTTTCTTTCCATAACCGTTTTTTACATTGTTTCGCGACAATGTATCCGCGATTACGTTTTCTTTACCGGGCACGTGACAAATTTCCAACTCGAATTCATCGAGGAACGCCATCCACCGTGCAATACGGGCACTGTCATCCGCGCAAGCGGTTAAGAACTTTAAAGCCTTATGATCCGTATGCATTTTTACGTGACGCCCTAGAAGAGTGGTATGCCACTTTCGCAACGCCCATACTAACGCTAGACACTCAATTTCCGTTACGGTATAATTAAGTTCTGCACCCTTCAAACTTCTACTGGCATAAGCTACAGTGAATTTTTCATCAGGATTTTCATCCTTGTATTGATATAAACGCGCTCCAAGTCCGTACTTTGACGCATCTACAAACATGCCGAATTTTAAACCCGGTCTTATAATGAATAGGCACGGTGCCTCGAAAAACGCTCTTTTTATATCGGCGAACGCCCTTTGTATTTCGTCCGTCCACTCGAATTTCGCGTTCTTGACTAAAAGTCTTTCTAACGGTTTTGTCATTCTGGACAAATTTTTCACGAACCTACGGTCCCAATTTACGAACCCCAGAAAAGCTTGTATCGCCTTCTTATTTTTCGGTCGCTCGAAATTTTGTATCGCCATCTTAGTGTCTTCATTCATCTCAGCATGAATTTGATCAAAAGTGTGGCCTAAGAATTTTATCTCGGTTTTGAAAAACTCGCATTTGTCTCTATTCAGTCGAAAACCTACCTTTTCTAACCTTCCGAGAATGTAATTCACGTGGAAAAGATGTTCTTCCATTGTGTTCGACGCAATAAGTATGTCGTCTAAGTATATTATTGTGAACGGGTCGCATTCATCGCCTATCGCTTTTCTCATCGCGCGAGTAAACGACGCGCCCGCCGTCTTCAAACCGAACGGTAGTCGTTTAAAAACGTACGTCTGGTTGTCGAATTTAAATCCGGTAAATTTCCTACTGTCTTCAGTCAACGGTACTTGCCAAAATGCCTTGGCCACGTCCAACGTCGAATGGAATCTTTTGTCACCTATACGGCGAAACACTTCGTCGATCGTCGGAGGTTGATCGTGGTCGTTGGTCATCCTCTTTTTTATTTCCCGAGCATCCAAACAGAGTCTAATCTCCCCGGTCTTTTTTACAACTACGACTAACGGATTCACGTACTGCGTAGCTGCGCGTTCTATTATTCCGCTTTCTTCTAAATCGAGCAAGTGCTCCCTAACTTTGTCCCTATGTACGTCTGGTACAGGATAAGTTTTACCTTTGAAAGGTTTTTCCGAATTCATCGTTATTTCGTGCATATAATGCGTTACGCAGCCCATCTCGTCGCGAAAAAAGTCTACGTGATCGTTTATGATTTTCTTCAAACAGATGTGCGCGTCTTCGATCGAAATCGCGTTTAATTCGACGCCACTATCCTTCTTTTCATGGAAATCTAACGAAAATTGTTTCCCGCATTTAAGTATCGCGGTCTGCTCCGTCAGGAAATCTATCCCGAGTATCATATCGTACGTTAAATTTTTCACCACGTATAATTCGTGTGTGAATTCCGTTTCCCCTATTCGGAAATTTATTTGAATTCTATTCGCGATCGGTTGCCCCCTATCGGAAAAAGCTCCAATCAATAAAAATTTCTTTATCGGTATTATCCTCAAAGGAATTCCCGCATTCGTTATTTTATCGTACAATGTCTTAGTTATTGCCGATATTTGTGCTCCCGTGTCAATTAACGTTCTCACGGTTAGCTTTCCCATTGTTACCGTTATGTACGGCATCGCTTTCGCGCTATTTTTGCCCTGATCCTCTTCAGAAACCTCATCGACATCGCGTATTATTTGCTGAGTACGCATTATCGCGATTCTTTTGTCGTTCGTCCCATTGTCTTCGGATCCGCTAGCATCGCTTTCCCTTTCCGACTTAATCGCCGCTACGCCCCTACGAGACGAGGAATCTTTATTACCGCTCGCATCTTTCTTCGTCGACTGCTTCGCCGCAAAGTTTTTTTTATACGGTACCAGTTCCTTTGTCGTGATCTCTGTTTCGGTATTTCGCGTTTCTACGGTTTTCGTCGTATTCGGTACTCTATCGGTATCTTCATTACTACGCGTATTATACGCTTCTCCCTTTGTGTACGGCCTCACCGCTTTGTTCGCGTTGTCTCTATTGTCGTATCGCGTATACGGTCTCGCCGCTCTATTGTTCGCGTTCGCGTTGTCCGCACGTTCCCGCGTATTCGTTTCTTTGTTAACGCTATTGCCATCGTACGCGTTTGTTCTTTTCGCGCCAGTGTTGCTATCTTTCGCGTTATCTCTATCACGGAAATTTAAACGTTGAGTTCTCTTTTGTTCGTACTCTATCTCGTCGTGTAACGTAACGAACTCTTCGATGGATTTTACCGTTGTCGGTCTAATTTCACGAGCTACGCTCGCACCAAAGTGCCTTTTAACGCACCTAATTACCTCGTGTTCAGACATCGGAGGTCTCAAATATTTAGCCTGCTTCGACAGGTTTAACGCGTATTCCGCCATTGTTGTACCAACTTCGGCTTTGTATAGCCCGTTGTAAATTTCTTCGCGAAATCGCGCCTGCTGTTCTTCGCCCCAGAAATAATCCGTGAACGAATCTATCGCTTCGTCGATATCATCCGGATCGCGTACATCGAACCAATTAGAGGCTGTTCCTCGCATGCATCGTCTGAAATAATACAACTGATCGTTTTTACCCACTCCCTCGTATCTAGCTATCTTTTCGAAACGCCTGAGGAATTTCATGGGGTTTTGCGGATCTATACGACCCTTGAAGGTTAATTCCTCGAAAGGATTCTTCAGCCATCCGCCACGCGGTAATTTGGCATTCACGAAAGCATTTTCGCCTACTTTCACGACTGAACTCGCGGAATCTTTGTCTATCGGAGACGCTTTTACGCGGGAGTCTTTGTCCTCGACGCGCCCTTTATTACCCTCGATTCCTTTATCGCGAGCCTCCATCGCTTCTATTCGACGTGCTAATTCGCCTAACACATTCACCAAACCGTCTTGTTTACGCGAGCTTTCGCCGCTATAGATCGGTCTTTGTTTCTCTAACTCTTTCAACATTTCGAGTAGTTGATTGTTTTGTTCGCGCAGAATATCGTTCTCCGCCGCGATTATAACGTATTGTTCTTCCGAACTAACGTTTTTATTCGAACGCGTATTTATACGTACGTCCTTTCTAATCGGAGATTTATCCAATCTCGGTTTATTTACGAACGCTTCTTTGTCCTGAGGATCGCTCTTGTTGTTCTCGTCGTCGGACATTTCGAAATCTTCGCGATTTAATCTATTTCCGTTTCAAAATTTTTTATTCGCTTTGTTTAATCGTTGTGGCTTTATCGCTCTAATCGCGTTACCGCGTCGCTACGTCCGTCTTACGGAAGCTTTGTTTACGAACAAACTCTATTGTATTCGCGCTACCGCCTTTGACTAACTCACGACACTTCTTAATGGCAACGTCCTGTCACGGTCGCCAAACTTTAGCTTCCTAATTTTTGTTTTAGTGTTAGCCGCGTTATCACCAGAGGAAACGGGCTATCAGACTTCGTTTGTTATTGTAATCCTACTCACAAGCTCGAGGATACGCGATAATATTTCCACGGTTCGTCGCTATTCTACTGTGACCGGACAATAGACGAGAATTTACTTCGGATGAGACTTTGAATTGGTTCTCTTACCTTTATTTAACGGTCGCCAGCTTGTTTCACCATTAACAAGCAAGGTTTCTTTGTTCTCCTTTGTTTTCAAGGTCCCCATTGTCTCCGGGTTGTCCTTGTTCCCAGGATAGTCTTTGTTTTAGTTAGCCACGCCCCCGATCCTTTGTGTTGCGATCGCGTGACTAACGGCTGTTTTCGGCTCCGCCCACTTTCTTTGTGCCACAGTCGCGTGTTTCAACGGCTTTTATGGCTCCTCCCACTTCCTTTGTTCCACTCAGCTTACTGCGTCACACGTCGTACTTGTCACGACTGGTCTTTTCCCCACTCCTCTTACCTTCCGAGCTATTTCCCGCTAATTACCACTGTTAATTGCCGTTTTCAGGATCCCGTTATGCTGTCCACGTTCACGAGGAGTCAGCGGATCACTAGGCTTCGAGGAAGAGCCAGGAACTCGTCACACTTCCGGACAGGTAAGTAATTTAGACACTTTATTTTAATTTTTGATTAAAATATATTTAATGTTTAATATATAAATGTTTATTTATACACATAAAACGCACCGAGCTTCACAATTACGCACCAGAACACTTGGTGACACCTGGTTGTCCTTCGAACGCGTCAACGCACTAAAATTAACATTCACGACGCGTTAATTAATCACAGACTTAATTACGCGCTATCACGCGCATTCGCTAGTTAACTGAAACGATATTAACTGGAAAAAAACTGGAAATGACGCGTTATTGCGTCGTTGCGATATATTGCGCAATATCTTTGGAGAACGTGAGCGTGAGCTCCTTATACTTGCAACGGTGCAGGCACCGTTACTAGATATGTATAACCTAACAATAAATATATAAGTATTAAATAACCGCTTACGCTAACCCATCCCGCTTACAAGTCGTCTCTATCGCTTAATTACTCGCCCGTGCGCTTGCTCACTCGTCATCCCTCTCATTCGCCCGCTGTCTCGCTTGCTCCGCTCGCTGTCTCGCTTGCTCCGCTCGCTGTCTCGCTTGCTCCGCTCGCTGTCTCGCTTGCTCCGCTCGCCGTCTCGCTTGCACGCTTGCCGTCTCGCTTACTCCGCTCGCTGTCTCGCTCGCTCCGCTCGCCGTCTCGCTTGCGCACTCGCTATCTCCAAGCGGTGGGGGAGCCCAGGAATGCGGCCGGCCGGGTATATAAGGCGGCCCGGCCGACACACCGGCACCAGATCCGATCCAGCTTTCCGCACGATACGATCCGACTACCTGTTTCCTAGCCGAGGTGTTCTCGACTACCTGTTTCCTAGCCGAGGTGTTCTCGACTACCTGCTTCCTGGCCGAGGTGTTTCTTGGCTGTCGGGCGTTTCCGACTACCTGCTTCCTGGCCGAAGTGTTTCTTGGCTGTCGGGCGTTTCCGACTACCTGCTTCCTGGCCGAGGTGTTTCTTGGCTGTCGGGCGTTTCCGACTACCTGCTTCCTGGCCGAGGTGTTTCTTGGCTGTCGGGCGTTTCCGACTACCTGCTTCCTGGCCGAGGTGTTTCTTGGCTGTCGGGCGTTTCCGACTACCTGCTTCCTGGCCGAGGCGTTTCTTGGCTGTCGGGCGTTTCCGACTACCCGCTTCCTGGCCGAGGTGTTTCTTGGCTGTCGGGCGTTTCCGACTACCATTAACGTCGCTGCGATACCATTGTAAAACACGCGTCGTCCTAGCTTAAGCACGCGCTTTGCATGCGCCTATACGTTTGCGCCGCTCGGCGCTCTCCGCGCGCACCGCCTAGCTGGTATGACCTCGCCTGCGCTTTGCTAATTCCGTCCGCACTGTACATATTGTATATAGCTCTCTTAATAATAACAATAAAGAACTGTGACATCGAAAATAAGCGTTTTCATAAGTTTGAGTCTCCCCTTCTCTCGAACCCTGACGCCGGCGAGCCGATCCGCGCGCTCGAGAAAGGCGACCGCGTTACATGGCGCCCGAACAGGGACCTGCCCAGTAGAGACTCCAGCTTACGAAATCACTTCCCGATGAAATTCTCTTGGATATATAGACTACACAAAGACGAGCTTATTTTCCGCTTAGAAGCCTTTAAAATAGATAGCTCCGGAAATATAGACGCGCTGCGAAAGCGATTGCGAAACTTCGCGAACCAGAACCCCACATTATTTGAGGATCCAGCCATACCCGAGATGTCCGACCCCGAGGAAGAAACACAGACGAACCACGCCACCAATCCTGAGCCGACCCGACCGGACCCTGTCACCGTTCTGAATCAGATCCGAAAGTGGGGCCTCCACTTTGACGGAAAAGATCCCTTCGCGTTCCTAGAACGCCTAGACGAATTAAAACGGGCGTACGGATATACCGGTAACCTCCTACTCGGTCTCCCCGAACTACTCCGCGGAGACTCGCTGCTATGGTACCGAAACAATCAGGATTCCTGGAACACTTGGGGCGATTTCTGCCAGGGATTCAAGCAACATTATCTGCCACCGGGATATCGCAGCCAACTCAGGCGGGAAGTACAGAGCCGACGACAGCAGCCTGGCGAAGCATTTGACAAATACGCCACGGCTCTGCTAACCCTGATGCGCCGAGCGGGAGGGTATACAGCACGAGATCAGGCCGAGCAACTGTACGAGAATCTCGACCCAGACTACCAACTTTACATCCGCCCTACCGAAGCCACAAGCGTTACCGAAATAAGCACCAAGGCAAACGAATACGAACGGGTCGTAAACAGACGACGAGAGCGCCGGCCGGAAGCCAGGCAAAGCACCGACCCTAGTGTGGCAGCCGCCACTTACAGTCGGGACGAATGCTGCTGGCGCTGCAAGCAACGAGGCCACACTCGCCTGGATTGTAAACGACCGCCCAAGAAGTTTTGCTTACGATGTGGAAAGGATGGGGTATTTACCCGAGACTGCCATCCGCCGACGGGAAACCCGCGCCGGGCCGGGGAGACAGCGGCCGCTACCCGTCCCGAGGACACCGAATCCGGTTCAACCCCCGGCCGCACTTAAAACTCCGGGTGCTCGATCGCCATCTCTGGGCCCTCCTGGACTCGGGCTCAGAGATCTCATTCATCAGCCCAGCCACGGCCGGATTTGCTAAGAAACACGGGTACCCGCTCCACCCCGTGAACCAACAAATTAACCTGGCCAACGGGACTCCGATCGCGATCAACCACATCGTCACCCTGCCGCTGACCACCGCTGGACGCACGATACGACACCAATTCCAGGTGCTGCCAAACCTCGGCAGCCCCATGCTGATCGGCGTGGACCTCTGGGCTAAGCTCCGGCTAAACCTACCCTCGCCGCCGCCCCTTGCCGCCACCCCTACTTGCTCCACAGTGGGAGAGATCTCCGGGGGCATCACGCCACGAACCCCCGACGAGAACCAGCGCCTCCACCAGTTCCTGGTTAGGGGACTTGCCGCCTTCAGCACTATTCAAGGCCCAACCGACCGCATGGTACACCACATCCGACTGACCACCGACCAACCCATCAAGCAACGGTACCGACCCAGAAATCCCGCCATGCAGGCCGTCATCAATCAAGAAGTCGAGAAAATGGAACGGGAAGGCGTGATCGAACCCTCCCAAAGCCCATGGAGCTCCCCCGTCGTCGTAGTGCGAAAAAAGGATGGGACACATCGCTTCTGTATCGACTTTCGAAAGCTGAATGCGGTTAGTCAAAAGGACGCCCCATTGCCCCACATCGCCGCTACTCTCGATAAACTCCGCGGAGCTAGGTACCTGTCAACCCTGGACTTAAGGAATGGGTACTGGCAGGTACCGCTGGCACCCGAGAGCCGCGCCGCCACCGCCTTTACCGTACCAGGGAAGGGGCTTATGCAGTTCAAAACCATGCCATTTGGACTCCACTCAGCCCCGGCCACCTTCCAGCGTCTCCTCGACTCCGTATTAGGACCCGAACTCGAGCCGAATGTACTGGTCTATCTAGACGATATCGTGGTGGCCAGCCGAACCTTTGACGAACACCTAGAACACCTAGCGGAAGTTTTCCGACGTTTGCGGTCCGCCAACTTACGGCTAAACACAGACAAGTGTCATTTCTGCCTGGATAGATTAAAATACCTGGGACACATTGTTGATCGGCAAGGGATCCGAACAGATCCCTCGAAGGTGAGCGCAATCGCTAATTGGCCCACCCCTGCCAGTCTCAAACAAGTTCGCCAGTTCCTGGGCGTCGCGTCGTGGTATCGACGTTTCATCGCGGACTTCTCCACGATTGCCGCCCCATTAACCCGCCTGACCTGCAAGAATGCTCGATGGGTCTGGACCGAAGCCGCAAACACGGCTTTCTGTCGTCTTAAGGAAGCCCTCACCTCCGCTCCAGTACTAGCGTGCCCAGACTTCAACCAACCCTTCACTCTGCAAACCGACGCCAGCGCCCATGGGCTAGGAGCCGTTCTCACCCAACAGCTAGACGAAGGGGAGCGAGTAATCGCATACGCCAGTCGAACCCTAAACCCGGCCGAAAACAACTATAGTGCCACGGAATTGGAGTGCCTCGCCGTAGTATGGGGGATTCGCCGGATGCGGGATTACTTGGAAGGTTACCGGTTTACCGTGGTCACCGATCACCAGTCCCTCCGGTGGCTGCAACGCCTGGAGTCTCCTTCAGGTCGGCTCAGCAGGTGGCTCTTCGAGTTACAATCGTACGATTTCGAGATCAAGTACAGACGGGGAGCACTAAACCAAGTGGCCGACGCGCTCTCCCGCCAGCCAGAGGTCTGCGCAACATTACAAGCTGGGCGATGCCCGTGGTACCACCGGATCACAACGGGGCTGAAGGCCCGACCCACTGATTTTCCAGACTATCAGCTTCGCGACGGACACCTCTACCGACACATACTCCACGAATTAGATTTCCGGGAGATACCCACGGATGATCAGTGGAAGCGATGCGTCCCGACGCCCCAGCGACAGGCCCTACTCGAACGCCTACACGATGATCCCGCGGCGGGACACCTAGGCATCGCTAAAACTATAGCTCGCATTGCGCAGCTATATTACTGGCCGGGGATGTTCAGGGACATTGCCCGCTATGTCCGCGCCTGTATCCCCTGCATGGCACACAAGGCGTCGCAACAAAGACCGGCGGGGAACCTACAGGCAACATCCGTGACCGCCCCGTGGCAACAAGTATCAATCGACCTGGTAGGCCCACTGCCACGCTCAAACCGCGGCCACACCTACTCACGCTACAGGACCGTTTCACTAAATGGATCGAGGTCGCCCCGCTCCGAAAAGCCACAGCCGCGAACGTAACGCGAGCCCTGACCGACCGCCTTGTCTACCGGCACGGCTGCCCCCAATGGCTAATATCAGACAACGGAACTCAACTCAAGTCTAAGCAACTAGAGAATCTGTTAACCACCTTCGGCATCCAACACCGTGTCACGCCCCCCTATACTCCGCAGTGTAACCCGGTCGAGCGGGCAAATCGAACGTTCAAAACAATGGTCGCGCAATACGTAGGCAAAAACCAAAAGACTTGGGATGAGCACATCACGGCGCTACAATACGCCTACAACACCGCCTGGCACGAGGCAACCGGACACACTCCCGCCTACCTGAACCACGGGAGGGAGCTTGCCCGGCCACATCCGGAAGACCGCCGGCACACCACGGATCGCATCACGCCCGATGCAGTTAACCGCCAACTACGCGACGCCTACGAACTCGTCCGGATCCACTTGGCACGCGTCTTCCAACGCCAGGAGCGACATTACAACCTCCGCAGGCGAAACTGGCGACCTCAGGTTGGAGAGTGGGTATGGAAGAGAAACCACGCACTATCGGACAAAGCCAAGACCTTCAACGCCAAGCTCGCCCCGAAGTTCATTGGCCCCCTGGAGGTTCGAAAGATAATCTCGCCCGTCATCGTGGACCTGCGGGACGCCCAAGGACGTTGGCACCGCCACATTCACGTCCAAGAACTGAAATCACACACCGGAGCATAGCCGACGACCCACTGACCGAACACACAAAAAAAAATTTTTGCGGGGGAGGTACCCCCCACAATGCGACGCCCCTGCAGTGGACCCCCAACGTCTACACCCCTGGAATGAATCAACCGTTCCCCGCGAGACGACGCCACTGGGGCCCCGCCCGGCACAACGCCCGAGGGGCCGAATTCCTTCGGCACCGGAACGCGCCACATTCCGGACATACCAACGGGCGGTATAAATACGGGGGCATTGACCCGCGACGATCAGTCAACAACTTGTTGCGCAACACGCCGGCACGATGAATCCGGACGAGAAAAGAGAGCTCCGCGAACTCTTCGGAGAGTGGTCCAGCGACGAGGATGGCCTTCCCGACCGCCAAACCAGCTCTACCGCCGACCAGCAAACCGGCGCCACCGCCGGCCATCGACCAGCCGGTAACACCTGGTCCGCCGCGGAAAACTCCGCCGCGACCGGGAACCACGGTCCAGCGCTCGGACGCCGCAAATCGCCGGAAAATGGCGATACTTCTGGCGACACCACCGCCGCCCCCAACGGGACGACGCCGGTCAACCGGCACCAGGGCTCCAGAAGCCACACCGGCTCACCAGCCACCGACAAGCGCATCACGGTCTCGATCCGTTCCGACGCCACCACGAGCAGCGACGGCCCGGCCAGCACCAACGACGCCGCGAAAAACGGCGGTCCGGGCCGCACCAAAGCTACCCGGTGTCACAGCAGCCCAGCCGCCAACACCAACGCGAGCCACACCGGCATGCGCTGCCACCAGCCGACCGGTCCCCACAACGGTCCGCGAAGGACGACCGCCACCGGCCACCACCATCGCGGTAGCACCCGGGGTACTCCTTGCCGTCCCGCACCGGGCGATCCACCAGTTCCGACGCTACCGAGCCTGGACACCAGAGGGTAAGTGGCTCCTCCGGTTCAATCAGGACGGGTCACTGCGGTCCTGCCGTTTGCGGGCAAACGCCCCGACCACGCCGCCCCCGGAAAGAAAGGGAGAGATGTAACGGTGCAGGCACCGTTACTAGATATGTATAACCTAACAATAAATATATAAGTATTAAATAACCGCTTACGCTAACCCATCCCGCTTACAAGTCGTCTCTATCGCTTAATTACTCGCCCGTGCGCTTGCTCACTCGTCATCCCTCTCACTCGCCCGCTGTCTCGCTTGCTCCGCTCGCTGTCTCGCTTGCTCCGCTCGCCGTCTCGCTTGCACGCTTGCCGTCTCGCTTACTCCGCTCGCTGTCTCGCTCGCTCCGCTCGCCGTCTCGCTTGCACGCGCACCGTCTCGCTTGCGCACTCGCTATCTCCAAGCGGTGGGGGAGCCCAGGAATGCGGCCGGCCGGGTATATAAGGCGGCCCGGCCGACACACCGGCACCAGATCCGATCCAGCTTTCCGCACGATACGATCCGACTACCTGTTTCCTAGCCGAGGTGTTCTCGACTACCTGTTTCCTAGCCGAGGTGTTCTCGACTACCTGCTTCCTGGCCGAGGTGTTTCTTGGCTGTCGGGCGTTTCCGACTACCTGCTTCCTGGCCGAAGTGTTTCTTGGCTGTCGGGCGTTTCCGACTACCTGCTTCCTGGCCGAGGTGTTTCTTGGCTGTCGGGCGTTTCCGACTACCTGCTTCCTGGCCGAGGTGTTTCTTGGCTGTCGGGCGTTTCCGACTACCTGCTTCCTGGCCGAGGTGTTTCTTGGCTGTCGGGCGTTTCCGACTACCTGCTTCCTGGCCGAGGCGTTTCTTGGCTGTCGGGCGTTTCCGACTACCCGCTTCCTGGCCGAGGTGTTTCTTGGCTGTCGGGCGTTTCCGACTACCTGCTTCCTGGCCGAGGCGTTTCTTGGCTGTCGGGCGTTTCCGACTACCCGCTTCCTGGCCGAGGTGTTTCTTGGCTGTCGGGCGTTTCCGACTACCATTAACGTCGCTGCGATACCATTGTAAAACACGCGTCGTCCTAGCTTAAGCACGCGCTTTGCATGCGCCTATACGTTTGCGCCGCTCGGCGCTCTCCGCGCGCACCGCCTAGCTGGTATGACCTCGCCTGCGCTTTGCTAATTCCGTCCGCACTGTACATATTGTATATAGCTCTCTTAATAATAACAATAAAGAACTGTGACATCGAAAATAAGCGTTTTCATAAGTTTGAGTCTCCCCTTCTCTCGAACCCTGACGCCGGCGAGCCGATCCGCGCGCTCGAGAAAGGCGACCGCGTTACATACTGGCAAGCCCGAGCACGAAAACGAACAGCCTCGACTGACGCTCTGCATCGCCTTTTATATCTGCTCCCCCACTCCGTCGCATTGCCTCGAGCCGCCGCTCGCCGTTCGCGCATGCGCTCCGAGTTGGTTCTCTTTGTTCCGTACATTCTCGGTAAAACAAAGGATACCGCACAATACGGCATACATACACGCATTTCACGCGCTAACAAAAGATCCTTTATACGAAAATACATATACAAGCGTTTTCGCGCTAATAAAGGAATAATCAATATATACACGCGTTGTCGTGGTAACAAAGAAATCCTGAATACGCGCGTTATCACGCTAACAAAGGAATAATAATAATAAATACATACGCGCGTCTTCGCGCTGACAAAAGAAAAGTGAACACAAACGCGCGTCATCGCGCTAACAAAAGAATAATGAGTCCACACGCGCATCATCGCGCTGACAAAGAAATAATGAATATAAACGCGCGTCATCACGCTAACAAAGGAATAATGAGTCCATACGCGCATCATCGCGCTGACAAAGGAATAATGAATATAAACGCGCGTCATCACGCTAACAAAGGAATAATGCCCGAATTACCCGAACAAAGAAAAACAGCGTTCCTGCTTGTTTTTCGCGTAAATAAATAAAATAATAATCATAAATATAACGTAAATTAAAGCTGCATCGAATCAGGTACCAGCGGATTACTTATCACTACTGGAACCCAAGTTCCTTACACGCTATACTTATAACTAGGGGTGGTGACTCGTTGCTCACCCTCGACGACCTTGGCCTCTACCTCCTGGTCACCCTCCTTAGGGGTTGGCTCCTCGTCGACGTTCTTCTCCTCTCTCGGGTCAGGCTCGCCCGGCTTGTCTTCCAGGATCTCCGTCTGCTTTTCCGGCTCCGTCTGGCTCTGAGAACTTTCGGGCAGCTCCATCTCCGCCTCTACCGTGGTTATGTCGGCAGGGATCATGGAGTCGTAGTTGGCTGAAACCACCGGTTTTTAGGTTAGGGTTGTAACCGGACACTAGACGAGAGTTTGCATTGGATTTGTTCTTAACAAGGTTCTCTTACCTTTCAATACGGTCGCCAGCATGTTTAACCATCAACAAGCAAGGTATCTCGCTCCTTCTCCTTTGTCCCCTTTGTTTCCTTTGTCATCCGCTTCCTTAGATATACGTCCCTTTGTTGTCAGCTTCCTTTTATCCGTGTTCCTTTGTCTCAAGATCCCTTTGTTGTTCGCTTCCTTTGTCTCGGAAGCCGCGCCCCCTCGTGTCACGTCAGCAATATGGCCGCCAACGGTTTTTTCCAAGCTCCGCCCACTTCCTTTGTGTCGTGAGCCTGTTGCGACACGCACGATGACGCAGTTCACGTTACTCTGTTTTTTCGCCGCTAACGACGTTTTACCGTTAATTAATATATTTCTCGATATCACAGGACGTCGTGGACACACGATTAGCAGCCCCACTATTACCGGGAACACTGAAAACTGGGTTTTTCGGGATTCACAAGGAAATATGTCACTCGGGAATTAATAAGCAAATCTTCGTTATTTTAATTAAATAAAATATATTTAAATATAAAAAAGTATATAAATATTCATTTATATCTGTTTCTTTGGCGTAGCTGATTTTACAAAAGTAATACGCACTCATTCACTCGCATACGTCGCACGTAATTCGTTTCACGTCGCGCGTTAAACGATCAAAAGAAAATATTCTCTCACTTTTATATAACGAAAATAAACTAATTTCCACGCTCTAAATCGCGTTATCAACGATATTACGTATCGCGATGCTACTACGCATTTACTACGCACTCGGTATTCCGCACGCGCGCGTCAGTTGTTACATCCAAGAAGAGACTCCAGAGAAGAGAGCTCCCTCTGCTCTGCGCGGCCCTATATAGGCCTCCCCACTCCTTACGCTGCGCCATTCGGCGGCTCGGCGCATGCGCATTCAACCACGTTTTCCATTCCATTGTTCTTCAGACAAAGGAATGGATTCCATTCATACATTGTTCTCTCTCTTACATGCTACTCATTCGCAAGAGCGGTACAAAACAAAGAAAAACAAAAGATATAAATACAAAACAATAAATTATAAATCCTCGTGACGGCTTTTGCGAATTTCATCGCCGTTCGCTCTATACAAAAGAAATACTTTAGACAATAAAAGAAAATTCGCTTAATACAAAAAAAATGTTTTCGACAACAAAAGAAATTCGCTTTATACAAAAGAATGTTTTCGACAACAAAAGAAAATTCGCTTTTTCAGCTAAATAACATTCTACACCAAAACACGCGCATTCAATACGCGAATAAACAAAAGAAAATTAACATATAACAAAAATATATCGCGCGTTATCGAGCCGTGACTCGTCACGCACAAAAGAAAATAATCGCTATCCGCGTCAAACAAAGAAAACAAAGAGCGCAACATATACCGCGCGTTAATCCGCTCGTGGCTGTTGCTCTCCTTGGTCGTCCACGTCCAGCTGGACATCCATCTCCTCGTGAATGATCTGCGATGCCGGACAGCAGTGTTCCTCGCCGATCTGCATCGTCTCCTCACCACTGGTTCCGGTCTCTCGCTGTTCAGTCTCATTATCTCGTTCCTCCGGCCCCGTCTCGGTCCCTGACGGCACCGGCCTCTCGTCGCCCTTTGGCAGCACCTTGCCGCCCTCCATCTCGGTTGTCGGTCTGGAGTCAAGGCCTGCGGTTAGCACTGAAGCCTCCGGCTTCAGGGTTAGGTTGTGACCGGACAATGGACGAGAATTTACTTTGGATTCTATTTAGAATTGGTTCTCTTACCTTTATTAACGGTCGCCAGCTTGTTTTACCATTAACAAGCAAGGTTTTAGCGTATTCGGCTTTGTTTTGGCCTTTTCCCTTTGTTTGGCTTTGTTTTGGCCTCCTTCCTTTGTTCGGCTTTGTCCTGCAAGTTCCTTTGTTATCCAGATGCTTCTGTTCTGTGGTCCCCTTTGTTCCAAGGTTTCCTTTGTGCGGTGTTCCCTTTGTGCGATGCTTGCTTTGTTACAGAGGCCACGCCCCCTTTCCGCCGTTATTGCGTCACGCCACTAACGGTTTTTTTAAGACACGCCCACAGGCCTTTGTTCAGCGAACTTGTCGCGACACGCACGATGACGTAGTTACCGACAATCGCTAATAACTCGATTTTTTCGCACTCTTTAGCACAAATGATGATTTCCCGTTAATCACTTTATTATCCCCACGTTCCAGGATGTCTCTGCTTCACGTGGATGCTCCCCAGGTTGTCCCAGGATCCAGAAATTGACACCTCACGCACAAAATCTCGGAAGGATATGATTAATTGCTCGGGATAATTAATCAACACTGTTTATATTTATATTTAATAAAATATAATTATATTAAATAAATATTTGTACTTTACAAGCTTTAATTACGTCGCGGGATATCACACTGTTACGCACTAGTTATTACGCATCGACTATTGGAAAGAACCCGTACGGACAAATAAACCTACTCTAGCTACGCGCTATCCGGAAGAACGACCACGAGTGAGAGCCTGCAGCTCCTTATATACTCTTTCCCCACTCTCCTGCCGTCGTGCGGCGGCTCGACGCCTGCGCTGTGCGCCGCGCATGCGCTTTCTATTCCATCACGCGGTCCTTTGTCCTAACAAAGGATCTTACAGCTAACAAAGAAAAATACTTATAAACTAGCTATAATTAATAAAATTAATATAACTCTCGCACAAATCGCGATAACTGACAATAAAAAATAAAATGCGCAATGCTATAATTCAATCACAGTCATTTTCTTACGGACTATGATTTTGGAACATAATACTGTTATAAATAAATACGCTTGGACAAAACACCTTTGTCCAAGACAATGGAACTTAAAAGAAGAAACATATTTTAATTGTCAAACAAAGGACTTTTGTCCCCGAAAGGAAAAACTTATTGGTTGTAATCTCCAATAACCGCGGACAATGGACTTTTGTCCAAAACAAAGAAACTAGATGACTACTGTGTCACAGCTCCGCGGACAATGGACTTTTTGTCCAAAACAAAGAAAACTTAAATAATCTGCACTAAATGGCAGTGTGTCGCAATATACTGTCTCAACAACAATAAAACCTTTACATATCTAAAACTATATTTGATACTTAAGGCTAACGGGAGGGGATTGCTTCTGGTCCTCCCGGTTGTCGTTAGTCTTCCCGTCATCGTTCTCCTTCGTCGACGGTTGATCCGTCTCGTCGTCGATGACGTTCTCCTCGTCGTCTCTCTGCTTCGCCGGTTGATCCGCCTCGCTCGGTTGGTCCGGCGTATCTCCCAAGATCCCCGGCTCATCTGGCTGCTGAGTATCCATCGGCACCTCGACATTCTCCTCCATGCCGGTTCGGTCAGCGGGTATCATTGGCGAAAGGTAACCTGGAACCTCCGGTTTCAAGGTTAGGTTCTCGGCTTTTTACTAAGTCCCGTAAGTGTGACTTGTTCACGCTTAGTGGGACTCGTCCCCATCACCTTGTTCACTCAAGGCGGGGATCGTTCCCATCACTGGGAATAGTAAAAATGCAGTTCTGGCTGCTACCGAGCGCGTCCCCGGGTTGCGGATAGGGGGACGGCCTCCAGATATGGAGGTTAGCCGTGAATAACCCCTTCGGGGGGAATAAGCGGCCGCGGACAATCCAGAGGTGGTGCTAACCCGACAGCGGAGTGGGCTCTCCCCCTGGAAAGGGAAGCTCTATAAAAAGCTCCAATGCTAGGGACACCATGGCAAGGCGGATGAGTGTCGCCTTTAAATAAACACTCCAACTCCCGCGTAGGTCGGACTCGTTAGCCGTGGAAGGCAACTGGCCTAAGGGATGCAACCCCCGACAGAAAAGCACTCTTCAAGACTTATGGATTATGGAAAACGAAGACAAGATGGACTTACCGGCTCAGGGTGACGGATCACCCAGGACCCGGCGAGGGGAGGATACAGTCCCAGTTCTCCCCTCGTCGTCATCGAACGATGGGCCAACTGTTGGATACGTGGCGAGTCCAACAGTGGAATTGGCTATCTTCTCAACTAGTCACGGTGGCGTGACGCGAATAGAGGGCACGAAGGTTGCCCCTGCCATGGGGCCTTCCGGACAACCGATGGTCCTGCTAACCAGGATAGAGGACGACGTGGCTCAATCTCCACTGCTACGGAGGGAACCAGAAGAAGAAGAGGTACTCATGCAGTCGATTTCCATCCATGTAGCATATGGGTCTCCACCGGCCGCTGGAAGGGCGCAGTCTAGCATCATCATTGATGCTTCGGATGACGACGTGGGCTCGGACTCATCGGTCCGTAGGAAGACGGCCACATCTGGAGGAGGTAGGAAGTGTGCGGTCAAATTGAAGGGTGATAGACGAAAAAGGGGCAGACCACCAACCACTGGAGAGTGGGTTAACATCAATAAGGTAAAAGCCGAATATATCGCCCTAAAGGAGAGAGAATTGGAACTCGACGAGATCGAATACATTCTCGACTCTTCGAAGCCTCCAAGAAAATCGGAAGCAAAAAGAGATCTCCCCAAGGTGAGGGATCTTCAGAGGGAGTTGGTGGATTTGGCACATTGGAACATCCAGAAGAGGGCTGTTTCTTCCCTGATCTTCCTGGATAAGTTGGCCGACAAATCCAGTGGAATCGACGGGAAATTGGTTTATGAACTGAGGATCGCCGCTCGCAAACTCGAAGCCTCGCTCTCCGAGTTATGCAACAGAGCCGATAAACGGGTAGACGTGAGATTCAGGGAAGCAAACGAATACTTCGTTAAGAAAATCGGCAGACTCGAAGGTGAGCTTGGTGTCGCCCGGTCAGAGATAACTTCTCTTAGGGCGTCATTGTCTCCTGCTGGGCAGAGCCCCCCACGTAAGAGAGTTAGAGGCTCTGGAGATGAGCTAGCCAGGGAGGGGGGACCATGATGGAGATTGAGCAGGGTGGTTCGCACCCCTCCCTGGTCCCTCTTCCCGACTCTCCTGCTGTGGAGAGAATTACGGTTGATAGGGGTTGTTCCCCTATATGCTGCGTTGATGTGACAGTGGAACCAGTGGTTCCCCCTCTCACCTCGGGTGGAAGAGCTGGGACATCTGGAACAGGTACAGGCGCAGTATCCGTGGAGGACAGGAACCTGGCGGCGCTGGAACAGAGCCT
The DNA here is from genome assembly GCA_963971435.1 of Lasius platythorax. NCBI lineage: Eukaryota > Metazoa > Arthropoda > Insecta > Hymenoptera > Formicidae > Lasius > Lasius platythorax. The sequence goes on along the minus strand of OZ020537.1, from coordinate 20,754,698 downwards.
TCTGGAGCATATCAATGCCCTGTTTGCCCAGAAGAGTTCCCTCCAGGAAAACATCGGCCGTATCAGGAAAAATCTGAACGAGCCGAGGAAGGAATCGTCACCTACTACGGGGCGGGGGCGAGCTGCAACCGGTAACTGGAAGGAAAGTTAAGAAGAAGGAGAAAAAGAAGAAAAGGAAAAAAGGTAAGGATGTCGATTCGGACACGTTTTATGCCCGTCCTCAGGCCCTGCGGCCGGTGGTGGACGGTGGTGCGCGAGTGAATGGTGAATCGACTGCTACCATCATTGCGGACGAACGGTGGACTGAGGTGATCGGTAGGAGGGCCAAACGTGCGGCCCGTAGGGAAAACGCCCAGTGGACTGAACCCTCCCCCTCTACCTCTGGTGTCGGGAGAGGGGTCTTCAAGCAGAAACTTAGCCGACCGGAGGATCTGGGACTCCCTCTAACGCAAGGACAGAGGGAGAGAAATTGTAAACCCGTAGTAAGACCGCGGCCCCCGACTTCAGCCGCGGTGCTGGTAACCATTAGACCTGGATCTGGTCTTAGTTACAGGGAAGTTATGGTGGAGGCGAGATCCAAGATCGACCTTGGTGCTATGGGAATCAAGGATTCCCGCCTTAAATATGCGGCTTCTGGAGGAATCCTGATCGAGATTTCGGGGAAGGACCGCGCTGAGAAGGCAGATGACCTCGCCAGCCAAATAGACGGCATATTTAAAGGGAGAGGGGTACACATTGGACGCCCCTCAAGGATGGCAGAACTCCGGGTACGAGGGATCGACGTGTCGGTGAGTACCAATGATATCGTTGACGTTATTGTCGAGACCGGAAAATGCGCTAGGGAGGACATCAGGATAGGGCAGATCCGGGATAGTTCATTTAATCAAGGATCTGTATGGGTCAAATGCCCTGCCCTAGCTGCTAAAAAGGTGGCTAAAGCCGGTAATATTAGGGTGGGCTGGGGTCGAGTAACGATCGAGCCTCTTCGGCCCCGACCGCTCATGTGCTTCCGTTGTTTGGAGCAGGGGCATATTAGGCATCAATGCAAATCTGAGGTAGACAGGAGTAACCGATGTTACCGTTGCGGTGCCCCTGGTCACCGTATCGGGCAGTGCTCGGCGGAGCCTAAGTGTCCACTGTGCGCGGACTTGGGTCGTCCCGCTAGTCACGTGTTGGGGGAGAGAGGATGTGCTCCTCTTATTAGTGCGTCGGTTAGGGGTCAGGGTGCACAATCTCGCGGATCCCTGGTGCTCCCCCGTGCTTCGCTTGCGGAGATATCAAGACACGGTGACACCGATGGAACTCGGGCTAGCGGTGATAAGGCCGATGGGTCTGAGAAACCGTTGCCCAGAAGAGCAAGGACGCCTGCTGATAGAAAAATACCTGGAGGTAATCGGAAGGTGCAAGATGTGGATGGAGAGTGCATGGAGGTGGAACTGCTTGCAATACCAACGGCATAGCCAGTTCCGTCCTCCCTCCATCTGTCTTAGATGGCAGTGCACTGCGGCTGTCGACGGGTTACGCGATCCGCTACTACCCGCTGCCGCTATTCTATGAAATTAATAAACAATTATGGAGGACAAAGAAAACGAAGAAAACTTACCGCAACAGGGTTTCGGAGCTCCAGTTGCCGGTGTGGAGGGGGTTATCGTCCCTGGCGCCCCCACATCGTCATCCAGCGAAGGGCCAACCGGAGTGTTACCGACGGGCACTCCGGCGGAACTGGCTACCGTCGAGGAGAGAAGAGTCGTGGGTAGATCAAATGCCCCGGAAGAAGACCAATAGGTGGAACGCGCCGAAATAATGGAAGAGGGTCTTAGACGCGAAGTCAATGTTAACCTTGAGAAGGCCATGGAGGGAATGGATCCACCAAAGGTGGAGGAGGACTCTCGTGATGCCGACTGAAAACCTCTGTTTGAGAGCCTGGCCGGTAATTTTCGTGATGCTGCCGAAGATATGGAGGTAACGGAGGAAGCGTCAACAAAAAAGAGAAAGGCGGTTACTTCCCCGATAGTCATCAGCACTGACGATGACGAGGATAATGCTGATATTGCTCCCTGTGGATCCAGGAAATGCAGGGCAATTGAGGACTCCTCCGAGGAGAGCGATACTGATTACGTCAAAGGGAAGGAGAAATGGACGAGTATACTGCCTGCTGGCGTATCAACGGGCGAGGAGGATGCTGAGGGGCCTACGTCCACGCGAAGCGGAACACTACGCAGTGGGAAAAAGAGGAATCCCAAATCTATGCCTACGGATCCGGGGACCGACCACACCGGGCGAACCGAGTCCGAGGAGGAATGGACGGGAACGGAGGGTCGGGTTTCCACGGTAGAGTCTGCGAAACCGAGGACTGGTCCTCGATCGTCGAAAAAGAAAAATAGCGATTGGAGGTTGCAACGGTACTTTTCCCTCGGTATCGCGGAAAAGCACGCGCAACTTCGTCGTGCTCGGTATTAATTATTCGCGGACGAACTTCGATCCTTACGGTATTTGGGCGCCAGGTACGGTCAGGCCGCACCGCTGATCGTTATCTCTTTAATCGATAAATCGCACGACGGCTCAACCTCGGTAGCTCGGTATCATGATTTTTGGTAGAGTGGCGTGGTTCTTTTCGCGAGGGGAAGGAGGCCCGAAATCCCGGAGAGAGAGAGAGAGAGGACTAACGACACAAACAACTTCACATATAAAATAATATAGAATGTATTTCCTACGATCTTTACATGGGGACTGGTTAATATCGTTAAATTACCAGGAGATCGTCACTTCTTCTCGGAATACATAGTATGCTCTACTTTAACCGTTTATCTCGGTACCATTTCGACGACAATTCTCTCGTGTCTTTTATTACATTAACTTTAAATCAATGGCTTGAACAATAACGATATTGTGACTAATGACTTTATATAATCTTACGAGACGTGAATTTGACGTAGATACAAGGACTGTCGACTCGGTACGGCGCCCCTCGAAGGCGAAGAAGGCTAATGAATAAAACAATTATTAACGCCGATCTCAACGCGGGCCCCGTGCTTTCTACGCAACAATTATCTCGGTAACATAACGAATTCAATAATGGCAAAAGAACCTATCGGCTCGGTAACGCGATTCAGATAACTTTACTTTTGCACGGGTCCCTGCCGAGTCCGCGCTTACCGGGAAGTCGAAGTGGTGGCCTTACAATTTTCTCGCCGTCGGTCGATGCTCCTCAATCCGTCGGGGTCGCCGTCACGTCGAGCAGTGATTTTCGATGGGCCGGCGGCACGCCGGTAGCCGCACGCGGTGGCGCTGCGCGCGCCGTTCAGGGCCGAAAATCGATTTTTGCTTCGATCTCGATTCTTATCTCCGGTCGCGGGCTCTCTTACGCCGTTGTACATAATTTTGTTTTCTTCCTTGCTCTCGGGAGTCCTGCCGTCGCAGCGTTATGTTGGCGGCTCTGAACGCATCTCGGACGGCCCTCGTAATTAATTAAAGCTGGCCTTTCTCGAATGCAGGGATCCTCGCGGGGTGATAAGTCCCGTGTGCTCCCTCTTTCCTCTCGGGATGCTGTGTCGGGCCCCTCGGAGTTCACTATCCTCGTCTCGGGATGTAGGCGCCTGCTTCTCCTCCTCGTGCTGACTGCGATTCGTAGGCTCTCCGAGGCTGTAAAGAAATGACTCGGCAGTAACAGTCCTTATGCGACTCGGTATAATTCGGAATAAAACGACATCGGTCGCCTACCTGGCCCTTCGCGCGATTCCGCTCCGTGCGCACCGCTCTCGACCCCACTGCTCTCCTCACCCGGATTCGCTTCCTCAGGATTTCTTCTTCCTATAACAATTACACTCCGGGGCCACCACCTCAATTCCCGATACTCCATCCGGAAAAGAGCGAGTCGGCGTAAAGTTCGCCGCTCGCTCACAAAATCTCTTAAATTATTACGCCCTTTTTGACCGTTCCCGGTCGGGCGCGTCCGCCCTTGTGACGGGTGCGAAACGCCACGTCACAAGGTCTAGACTCCGCGTGGTACTCTCAAGAGACCAGTTTGAGGACATATCGGCTTCTGCACTGGGCTCAATGGGTATTGAGTGGATCGAGGATATAAATACGATTCGCCTCAACTGCGGAAGCCTACAGGGGACGTTAAGTGGCTTAATTAAAGAGAGGATTAAGGCATCAACCGAAGTTATTATACGCACCTTGATTGGCGGAGTAGACAGCTCCGAGAACTCCTCGTATCTAACTGTAAGGAATGTCGAGTTGAAGAGACTGCTCGAGGCAGCCAAGCTAGAATGCTCGAAACTCATCAAGAAAGTGGAGATTCTAGAAAAGGAGAAAGAGGAGAGCAAGAAAAGAGAAACCGAGATGCGAAGTAAGGCGACGGGGAAAGGCTCTGAGAAAAAGGATGGGGAAGGAAGGAAAGAAATCACAAGTTCGAAGAAGACCAGGCTCAAACCGATGCCTGCACGTTCTGATTCCGACGACGTCCGTGGGGAGCCGTTCAAGGGTCCGTCGACGAGTCGCGTCGATAGGCAAACGGTGGAGTTGGACTTCCTCGATAGTCCGATTCCTGTGAACAAGAGAGAGATAACCGTGGAGGATGTGAACAGATGGATCAAAACCATGAGTCTGTGGAGGAAGGAAATTAGGGAAAAGGAGAGAGATTCCAAAGGTAGGGCAACGGAGATTAACGAAGGGAAGCAACTCGGGCCTGAGACGGCGCGCAGGGAGTTCGTTGAACCGCTGCCCCAGCGTCCCCCTAAGGGTACACCTAGAGTGATATCAAACTTACAGCTCGTCCCACCCAGAACACCCAAGCAGGCCACTCCAAAAATAAAGGAGAATATGGCCGCCGGGGGAACTGAGAGGAATATTCAGGCTTTAATAAAAACGGACTAGAAAGAGGTTGTCACTAAAAGGAGAGGGAGTGACAAGGCTAAAGGGAAGGGGGAAACATTCGACAGCAGGAAGCAATACCCACGTGAATCTATGAAAGGAACAAGGAAGGGTAAGGAGCATAACAGCGGGAGGAAACCGCCCAAATCCGCGGCAGTGGCAATAAGCAGAACTGGCGAGGAATTCTCGTACGCCGACGTTTTAAGAAAGGCTAGGGAGAAAATCGACCTGAAAGCCTTACAGATCGACAATTTGAGAATTCGCCCGTCGGCGAACGGGGGTATCTTTATTGAGATACCTGGAAAGGAGGGTAACTCGAAGGCGAATGTTCTTATCGAGAAACTAAGAGAGACCTTTGACAGTGAGATCGCGAACAAGAAGGTTCACTTCTCTAGACCGATGCTAAAGGGCGACATCAGGGTTACCGGGATCGATGTGTCGATATGGGAGGACATTCGAGACTCCATCCTGGATTACGGGGAATGCGCTGCCGACAACATCAGGGTAAGCAAGATACAGAGAATGCGGAACGGAATCGGAGTCGCCTGGGTGCAATGTCCTCTGGCTACGGCGATCAAGATCTGCGCGTCGGGATGCCTTAGGGTAGGATGGACAACAGCCCGGGTTGAGCTGCTCAAGGCTCGACCGGTTCAATGTTTCCGTTGTTGGAAATTCGGTCACGTACGGGGTATGTGTAGCGATCCTAACGATAGGAGCCATGCTTGTTACCGGTGTGGCAAGGAGGGACACAGCGCGAGAACATGCGATGCGGTTCCATGCTGCGTCTTATGTACCGAGCAAGGTAGGGATGGGAACCATCGCATGGGATCGGATTCATGTGGTGCCGAGAGAGGACAGAGCAGACCTACGAAAGCCTGGAATGCAGGTAGGACTCGTGATCCGGCGCGGGGGGCCGAGGCCCCTATGGAAGCAGAGGATGACAGTTGACGTCATCCAATGCAACCTAAACAGGGGTAGGCGTGCGCAGGACTTACTGATGCAGCAGGCCTTGGAGATGAAGGTGGGTCTGTGCGTTGTCGCCGAACCTAGTTATATCCCCAAAACAACGGGATGGTTATACAGCGATAACAAACTCGCGGCAATTTATCACAATAGTGACAATTTGGGTCATACTTGCAAGCTGGTAAGGAGAGGTACCAACTTTGTGGCGGTTAGACTTGGGAATGTACACATTCTAGCGTGCTACATTTCGCCAAACGTCTCAATTAGGGAATACGAGGTTTTTCTAGATGATCTGATCGTGTGCATTCGTACCCTACCCGGAAGGATTCTAGTCTGCAGCGATTTCAACGCATGGTCTCTCCTTTGGGGATCGGTCATCACTAACAGGAGAGGTGAATTGATTGAGGATTGGGCGGCCGAAAACGAGCTTAGGCTCGCGAACATCGGCTCCACCCCCACCTGCGTCAGGGCGCAGGGATCGTCCGTGGTGGATTTAACCTGGGCTTCTCCAGCCCTTGAAGGGAGCCTGTGTGACTGGAAAGTTTTGTCCGCGATGGAAGCGCTATCCGATCACTGCTATGTGTCTTTCACCATCAAGGACGACTCTGGCAGAGTCAGGAGAGGGGACACAGCGCCGACTAGATGGGCCCTGAACAAGATGGACCCTCTGATGTTTCGTACCGCGCTGGAGTGGAGCAATAGTGTGGGACCATCCGAGGAGGAACGGACGTCAGCGACCAGCATGAGAGCTTGGCTGAATCGCGTTATGAAGGAAGCCTGCGATGCCTCTGCTCCGCGAGTCGGAAGGAAAAAACAGAAGAGGCAGGCTTACTGGTGGAACTTCACAATCGCCGAAAAGAGAGGAGCTTGTCACAGAGCGCGCAGAGCCTGGACGCGAAGCAAAGGAAGAGACAGCCCGGAGGTCGTTAACGAGAATAGGGCCCTATACAGGCAAACCAAAAAAAAGCTTTGCAGGGAGATCGCAAAGGCCAAGAGCACGGCGCGAGCTCATCGCCACCATTGATGCCGATCCCTGGGGTCTTCCGTACAAGGTCGTTCTAAACCGCCTCAGACGCCAGTCTCCAATTCTGACCGAGACGTTGGACGAGGAGCTTGTGGATAGGCTGCTGGGTTCCCTCTTTCCGTCGGGTGGGGCACAGGATCTGGCCCCACTCGCCGAATGGCAAGAGATAAGATGCGAGGAGGGGCAATTGGTACAACCAGGAGAAACCCTGAGGTACATGAAGAAAAGAACCATAGCCAACAAAGCACCGGGCTTGGACGGCCTCAAGGCCACGCTATAAAAAAAGGCACCGGACTGTATGCTGGCTAACATTACCGTTTGTTTCAACTTGTGCCTCAACGAAGGAGTTTTCCCTACCGAATGGAAAAGAGCGGGCCTTGTTCTGATTCCTAAAGAAGCTACACCGGACGAGGAACTTCCGAAGGTTCGACCCATATGTCTTTTGGACGAGGTGGGGAAAACCTTGGAGAGGGTCATCGCGTGCAGGATGGAAGAACACATGGAGGGGAACCCCCGCTTCGGACTATCGGAAAACCAATTCGGTTTCCGAAAGCAGCGTTCCACCTGCGACGCGCTGAACAAAGTAAAGGGGATCACACTTGGGGCGGTTTGTGTCGGTGAGGTCGCGTTGGCGGTTAGCCTCGACATAGCTAACGCCTTTAACTCCCTCCCGTGGAGACACATCAGGGAGGCCCTCAGGAACAGGGAATTTCCCGAGTACATAAGGAGGATGATCGACGCCTATCTATCGGATAGGTCTGTGACCTACCGAAGGAAGGATGGAGAGATCAAGGTGAGGGAGATGCAAGCCGGGGTTCCCCAGGGTTCCGTCCTGGGCCCCCTGCTCTGGAACGTGACGTATGACGACGTGCTCCGCTCTCCAACCGAGGAAGGGAGTCACGTCATCTGTTACGCGGATGACACCCTCATAATAGCCACGGGTGAGAATTTCCAACAGGCGGGGGATAGGATAAACGCGCAGGTTGCTCGGGTTCTGCGAGCGATCAGGGGTCTCGGATTGATCGTGTCCGAACGCAAGACTGAGGTCATCGCCTTCCACGGGAAACGGAAGCCGGAAGACATTCCGGAGGTGAAAGTGGGCGGCAGTAGCATCCAACCGCGGGATAGGATGAAATACCTGGGGATCATCTTGGATAGTCGATGGAACTTCAAGCCGCACTTCGACTATGTGGAGACTAAGGCCTCTAAGGTGATACGGGCACTGGGACGTCTGATGCCCAACCTTAGAGGTCCTTCGGAAAGCAAGAGGCGCCTCTACTTGAATGCGCTGCTCTCGGTAATACTTTACGGGGCCCCGGTGTGGAGCGACGAATTCTCGGCCGCACCGCGCAAGATCCGGATGCAGCTGATGAGGTTACAGCGCAGCATGGCGATCAGGGTCATCGCTGCGTACCGAACGGTATCGCTCGATGCGGCGATCCTTCTAGCCCGCATGCCTCCGCTGCACATAATCGCGGCGAAGCAGAAGAGGATATACGTAGGTATTCGGAAGCTGTTGAACCAGGGGATATGGACTAGAGAAGGGGCCAAGGAAATCCACGATAAGGAGCAGACGGCCATGATGAGTCAGTGGGAGCGGTATATCGCGGATCCCAAGTTATGGGGGAAGAGGACGAGAGAGGCCATCCACCCGAACCTCTCGGAGTGGTCGACACGTAAGCACGGCCGGATGACATACAGGATAACTCAGCTCCTAACGGGCCACGGAAGCTTCGGCAGTTACCTGTACAGAATAGGTAAGAGGGAGAGCCCTGCCTGCTGGTTCTGCGAAGAGGAAAACGACAACGCGGAGCACACCATCGCAGTATGCGGAGAATGGACCGAAGAGAAGGACGCGCTCAAGGAGAAGATCGGCCCGGATCTTAGCCTTCCGACGTTGGTAGCCTCCATCCTCGAATTCAACGAGGCCTGGGAGGCCTTTGCTATCTTCGCGGAGAGCGTCATGAGAAGGAAGGAAAAGAAGGAACGGATAAAAGAGAGGGAAGATGAGGAGGAGGGGGATGCTGTCCCCCCCGTCCACCCGACTACAACTCGGACTCGTAACCCGAGGGCGTATTTAGCGATTTATTTATTTATTTATCTATTTATTTATTTATCTATTTATTTATTTATTTATCGCTAACTTTTATCCGCGTATGACTGAAATTATCTCGACCTTGGTCGATCGATTTTTATTCGCTACGGTATCGGCGCCGATGTTGGGAGGGGGGAACGGGTCTTGAGTTTCTCGCCTCTCACTCGCCGCCATCACGGGCTTTATCGTCTCTCCGAAGAGGACCTCGTTCGTGGACCAAGATGTAGGAGATGACTGGAGATATCAAGAGGACCGGAGCCCGAGGAAAAACGTGCACCTCGCAAGGCCGACCCTGACCCGGTAGTAATGCAGTGCGGATCCCGGGTTAGGATCACTGGAATGGCCAAAGGAAGGTTCTTTAGGGGGTTTTAGTGGGTATGCCCGTTAAATAGGGTGAGTCCCACAGTACCTGACCGTACGGGCGGTCAGGTCTGCATAACTAAGCACTTCCCCCTACTCTCAAATAAAAAAAAGGGTTAGGGGTTAGGTTAAGTTAGGGTTAGGTTCTGACCCGAACACATGAGAGATTGATTATATATGTGTGCATTGTTATTAACAATAGTTTTAAGTTGAGTGAGTGTATACAGCTGTTGTTGCTGTGAAATGGAAGATTTATACTTTTATATTTTACATAGTATTATAATATAACGGCTGAATGCACGCGCTCGTGTGCCGATATTTATTTGTTATGTTACTTTATTAGTATTGAGTGATTTTCAATTGATAAAACTGATCTCGCTGTCAGTATGTGGAAGACTATATAGAAATGTCGCTGATAAATTTAATTGTGATTAAATATTCGTGTGGAACTATTTAATATGGTGAATTTCGTGTCTACGTGACATACATATGCCACATTAATCTACATTAAACAATTAACTTGTTTAAGTAGTGATTTATATGCGATCATGGTCTCTTGTATCAAGTTGACAGGGAGAGACAGTAGTGATACATACAATATGTTGTTTAATATTGCGATTAATTTTGAGCTCTTTATTACTAATGTTTGGATTTATTTTATATTTTATTACTGTCTGAACTTTAATATTATCACAATTACTAGAGGTGTAACTGACTTCTGTCAGCAGTCATAAAGAAGTGGATTGCATATTATGCAACTAATTGGTTATCTTAAATTAAGTGAATTTTGTTAATTAGATTCGTTACTATACTCTCAGGAAGTATTCTAGTCAGTTTATAAGTCTAGTCTCCTCTCCGTAGACTCATGAATTGTGTGGATATGCTAGTGACACGTGAATATTATATTCACGTGAGATATAATATTATAAGGCATTGTTTGTAAGCTATTATGATCTATCAATAGATTAGTATCTATATTATTGTTAGTTAAATCTCATATCAATAAGGTGGCGATTAGGTTAGTTTATGACAGTTATGCTGCATAAATCTGATATCGATATAGGATGTTACCTCTTGTTATCATTTTTACTATATTTAGTTTTGAATTTAATGAAGTTTAATAACGAATTGTTATAATGGTGAGTTTTTCTGTCATTACTTTAGATAGATTCTTTCTTTCTTTCTACACATTTATACTTATAGTTTATGAATTGTGCATATATGCTTGTGTCACTTGTACCGTACACGCACATGAGATATAATACATCATTTTATTACATTTATGCGAGTAATGATCTTTTATTTATTAATAGATCTGTGTTGAGACATTAGCTATATCTCATATTTTAGTTTGAAGATTAGATTAGGTTAGCTTATGACAGCTGTGCTGTATAAGCCTGTTGTTATGGGAAGACAATTCTTAATATATTAAAGACTGACTTTAATTTAATTTTGGTGGTGCATAGTTATAATGATAGTGCTTTGTTCTGTCATTCTCTTGTGTATTTTTATGTGAATAAATTAAATATAACAGTGGTTGGAGTAAAAGCCTTGGAATCATTTCCGTAGGTTGTACCTCCTAATATAGTTATAGGATCTATATCTCTTAATTAGATTCTTAAGTTAGTTAATAAATAGCGTTCTTCATACATACATTTATTAATATTAGTTTGTATATATTATTTATAGAGTGCTTATTGTTTTTAGACATATAAATAATGATGAGGAATTATTAAGGACGTATAGATAGGTCTCTGTCTTTATTTACGCATATATATCCATTGCTATCGACAAATATCACTAGACGGCCTCTCTTACAACGGCTAATTAGTTAAAAGTTGATTTATTTGGCATAATAACCTCACAGACTCTGTAACCTAAGCTTCTTCTTCTTCTTCTATTATTTTTTGGCCCGTAGTAACCACCGATGGTTAAGTCTAGCCGGCCATCAACTGCTTAATCGAATACAAACATTTATGGTTGAACGGAGATGTTTGATTGAGCAGGTAAAAGAGCAGGTGAAAGGGGAGTTTCTATGTGTTGAATCTGAGGGGGAAAAGGAAAGAAATTTTTCATATGCGCAGGTTAGAGGATTTAAGGAAAGCGTGCAAGGAATAAACAATTCTGGAGGAAGGCTTCTTGAGTAGGTCCAGTACTGAGTATGGTGGTTTCTTCTTAAGTTTGTTTAGACGTGAGAGTAATGTTACTCTTTGATTAACGAGGATGGGGCAGTCCCAGAAAATGTGTTCTGCGTCTTGAATTGGGGAGCCACATATGCAGGACGGGTCGGCCACTAGATTGCAGCGATGTAAGCTGTGGTTGAGTGCGTAGTGATTACTCCTAATTCTGCAACATGTAGTGATGGCTTCTCGACTGAGCTGAATGTCTTGAAACCAGGGTTTGAGGTGGACTTCTTCAAATTGAGAGAAGTATTTACTTCCTTTGAGCCTACCTTGAGATTTGAGATGGCTGCTTGATTCTGATATGAGTTCAGCTCGTGGGATCGTGTGGAGATCTGAGTAGGGAAGTTCATTACAAAGCGTGTGTCCGTAGGTGATGGCTCTCTTGGCGAGGTGCTCCGCGGTCTCATTACCGAGTATTCCTGAGTGTGCCGGAATCCAGATGATGGTGTTCTCGAGATTGTTGTTTCTGAGGTCAAGTAGTTTTTGCTTGATTAAGTAGATTATGTAGTTGTAAGTATAGCGCATATTGTTAGAGGATAGGGCCTCCGTAACCCCCTTGGAGTCGGTAAAAATTACAGATTTGCGGATGGAGTGTGTGAAGATGTATTGTAAGGAGTGAAGAATTGCTAGGGCCTCTGCCGTAAATATGGAGGCTTGTGAGCCAATTCTGTACATAAGTTGGAGGTGAGTTGAGGGAGAGTATATTGAAAAACCTACGTGGTTTCCTGGGTCGTTCTTGGAGCCGTCGGTGAAGAAGGAACAACAGCTTGAGAGAAAATGATTATAGATCGAATGAAAAATCAGTTGCGGGATGGGAGAATTTTTTATCTCTTTGACTTCATTATCGGTAGTAAATATAATGGAAGGAGTAAGGATGAGCGCGTGATAATCAATGGTAAAGGCTGCAGGGGTATCAGAGTAGGCTATGACGCTCTTGTATTTTCGAAGGTTACAGAAAGATTTGAAGAGTAGGAATTTTTTGTGTGGGTCTCTTGAAGGGGAATTGCGCGAGTACCAGAGGAGGCCGTACAGCTTGTCGACGGCGGGGTGGGAGTCTAGAGAGAAAATTTTTAAAATATACTTGGAGGTGAGATACTTGAATCTCATACAGAGGGGTGGCTCTCCAGCCTCCGCCAGGATAATATTTGTAGGTGTAGTCCTTCTCAGACCTAGGCAAAGGCGAATGGATTTGAATTGGATCCTGTCCAGAGAACTCATAATGGAGTGATTGTAGGGAAATGTAAGGGAGCCATATTCCATGGAACCCCTGACGAGGGCCTTGTGTATGCTTAGCAGAGTTCGAAGACTGCCTCCCCACCAAGTACCCCTAAGCATGCTTAGAACGTTTAGTAAAGAACAGCGGTTGGACAGGTATGCAATATGGTCCCTTCCTGAGAGACGGTAATCGAGGTGAATGCCCAAGAATCTACAGGAGGCCGACGACTGAATAGAAACACCGTTCACTTCAATCGTGTAGGCTGCAAGATTGATGTGCTTCCTGGTGAACACGATCAGGGAAGATTTGGAGGGGGAGACCTCAAGTCCCTTATAGCGGAGGTGTTTGCAGACCCTGTTGGCTGAATGCTCTAGTCTACGTAAGGCTAGTTCTAGATTAGTGGAGCTGGTAAAAATTGCGATGTCGTCGGCAAACTGAACGATCTCGCAGTCCTCTCCGATGCATTTTCTAAGCTTGGCGACATATATGTTAAATAGAGTCGGGCTCAGTATAGATCCCTGAGGTACTCCCTTGTAGGAGGAGTGTTCTTCGCACAATTCTCCGTTTACAACGTATTGAATCTTGCGATGATGAATTAGATTGTATACAAAGTGGCAAAGGGCTGGTGGAAGGCCCAAGTTTTGAAGGTCTGAAATAAGAATCGAAGGAATTACATCATCGAAGGCGTTGGAAAGGTCCAAAAAAAGGCAAGCAGTATGAGATCTGCGGACAAAACTTGTGTAGATTTCTGTAGTTAGAATAGATAGATTATCATGACAGGATCGAAAACGGCGAAAGCCATATTGAGAGAGGGGAAGTTTATGGTTATGTTCTAACCACCAGTCCAGTCTAAGAGAGATCAATTTCTCTAACACTTTGAGACAGCAAGATGTCAATGATATGGGACGAAATTTCCCTGGGGAAAATTTAGGGATGAAAAATACAAGGGAGTGACTCCAGGGATCCGGGAAAGAGCTCGTAAGGAAGAGATCGTTGAGAATAGATAGAAAAATGGTAAAATATGAAGAAGGGAGGTGCGATATCATTCGATATTCTATCTGGTCGAATCCGGGGGATGATTTCTTGTTCTTGATGGAATGAATAACATAGTCCAGCTCCTCACATTGGAAGGGAGAATCAAAGATATTACAAGAGTGGAGTTCCGTATTGTTGAAAAAGGGAGGCAGTAATTTATGTAGGCAGGAAGGAGGAGTGACATGATTGATGATTTCCTGGATTCCAGGTGGGCAACCGTGATTGGTAGGGAGTTCAGTAGGTGAAGTACTGAGGAATCTGTTTTTGAACCTTCTGATCATTTTCCAGAGGCTCGAGAGGTTTGTGGCGGGGGTGAGTTTCTCGCTGAGTTTCGAAAAGTGTTTCCAAGCTGTTCGTTTGGCAGAGCGAAGGATTTTCTTTGTAAGCGCTTCTTGTTTACGAAGGTTTAAATAGTTTTGAAAGGATGGATTGGAACGGTATGTCTTAAGTGCTACTTTTCTGAGTTCCACAGAATCCGAGCACTCCTTGGACCACCAAGGGGCGGGAGGTGGGAGGCGCTTAGTGCTGCGATTACGTTTTTTAAAATTCTGGTTATTACTAACGTTTTTGGTGTCCTCAGGCAGAAGCTGAGAAATAGCGTCTTTAAGGAAGGAAGTGAAAAGATTGTATTTTTCGATAGGGGGGGTGTGTTCTGAGTGAATTTGCGGGGGAAGCGAAGGAAACAAATCGAAGAGAAGGGAATGATAGTGTTCCCATTTGATACGCGAGGTGGGGAGTTTGTGAGAGAAAAAAGATCTGGATTTAATCGGGTAGTTTATTGAGGTGAGCGTGGGAATGTGGTCGCTGCCCAGGGAGTCCTCATACAGGCTCCAGGAACAGTGCGGGTAAAGGTCTGACGAGACAAATGTGATGTCAATTGCCGAAGAGGTGTGGCCCGGACGAGATATAAAGATGGGTGAGCCTCCGTTGATCGAATAAAGGGAGAGTTCTTGTGTGGCTTCGAAAAGGGAAGTGCCTGAGGAGTCGGCGGAGGGGCCGCCCCAAGAGGGGTGGTGAGCGTTGAAATCACCTGTTACAATTATTCGAGAAGCTGTGGGAAGCGAGTCCAGCAGTTTATTCCATAACATAGGGTCTGCGTTTCCCGGGTGTCTGTAAATAGAGATGATAAGGATAGGATTATTAGAAGATGAGGAGGTAATACTGATTCCCACTGCCTCGAGGATGCCAACGGAGTAAAAGATATGGTTCACTTTGGTGAAAGGGATCCAGTCCCTGACGGCTAGAAGGGTTCCCCCTGAGTGCTTAGAGGGACCGTCGCAGCGGATGATGTGAAAATTTTTGAGATGGAAGTTGATTTCTGGAGAAAGCCATGTCTCCGAGAGAGCGAGGATGTCATGGTCCGTACCATTGTCTATGAGAGGCAACGATTCTCTTTTGTTATTGATTCCATGACAATTCCATTGGAAAAGGGTTATGTTGTTTCTAGGCGGTTTGTTATTCATAGATTTGAGGCGGAAGTTGAGACCTTTGGTCTTTTGGAAGGCTAAATGATTGAAGACCTTGAATAATGAGTTGAATTTCTGTCGGAGTGAGCATGGCGATGATGGAAGAAAATAGAGAGATGAGAGGGTGAATTGGATTGTTAGAAACGGAGGATTCCTTAGAGGAACCACCGGCAGATTTGTATAAGGAGGAGGATTCGCTCTCAGAGCGAGAAGAGGGAAGGGGGGAGTCCGAAAATGTAACGTTAGTAGTGTTTTTTGGTAAACGGCGATTGGGGGGGGAAGGTTGTATTGGGGGGATAAGGAGGGGATGTGTTTTGCAAGTCCCGGGTGTGGAGAAGAAGCTTTCCTTTGAGAGTGGAGCTTGGAAAATTCTGCTGCCACCTTGGCGAAGGATTGAGGAGAGAAGTGGGCTGCGTATGATTTGGCCGATGTTGCGGGAGAAGGATAAGATTTCTCGTGATAGTGACTGTTGCTACTAATACTACTATTACTATTAGAGGTGCGAAGAGGAGAAAATTCCTCAGAGGAGGAGGAAAAGGAGGGGGGAGACCTTTTACCTCTGATGATTTCATTTGCGTCCTGTAGCGGGATGTTCCTGAAGGCTGCGTATTCTCTAATCTCTTTCTGGATGCTGAATTCGGGGCAGGAGGGAGAATCAGCTCTGTGTTCCCCTCTGCAGTTGAGACATCTGGGAGGTTCTTGGAACTTCGGGCAGTGGTCCTTGTTGTAGCTGTGTCCCTTCTCTCCGCAGTGAGAGCAGCGAGGTTGGCTCTTACAGTTGGTTTTGATGTGACCGTATCTATAACAGAAGTGACATAAGGAGACTCGAGAAACGTAAGGAGTTACGGGGTGTCTAACATAAAACAAGGATAGGTATTTCGAGAGTTTCTGTCCCTCAAAGGTAATGCAGACTGAGCGAGAAGGGGTATATGCGTATGAATTAGAAGGCTCGTCTTCTTTATCTTTATCCTTGTGATGGGTGATCCTCCGGTTCAATCTTCTGACCGCCGCGACACTAATGGGGCTAGAGATTTTTTTCAAAATCATATGATCTGGGAGATCAGTAGGAACGTCTCTGATAATTCCCATGCGGGAAGTACGGAAAGGAGGAATGAAGGCCACCAGATCCTTCTTCTGGAGACGATGGTCGTCGACCAGTTTATTTGCTGCTTCTCTGGTGGTAAAAAAAATGGAAACTTTAGAGTATCCTATTTTTTTGATTTCCAAAATGTCATTTTTGAAAATGTCTTGGATAGTTCTGCCGACTGTAATAGGATGCAGCGGGGCTTTCGGATTGGAGATGCGTTGAATGTGGACGTCAAACGGTCCTTGATTAAGGTTGGAATATCTGTTTTTCAGTATGTTCTCCGAGATGGAAATAGTGGATCCTGTAACGGATGAAGATTGAGAAAGAGGATTAAGATACGAATCTGTGCTGTGTATTTTTTCCGTCGATGGGCAATCTGCTTCTTTCTTCTTAAATTCTGTCTCTAAAGGGCGTTTTGCAGTTCTCTGCTTCTTTGAGGGAAGCGGAGCTTTGGAGGCTTCCGAGATGGTGTTAAGCCCGGCTTCGGAAATGAGAGACTCTAATGCGGGAGAGATAGAAGAAGCCTCTTCGTCGATGTCCATTGTGTCGCACTTGGGTGGCAAAGACATGGTTGATAGGTTATATGATGTACTCACTCTTATTCCTGTTCTTGTCGGTTCTTGTTGATTTGAGTCCTCTAGCCCTTCCTCCAGAGGATGGGAGAGCTTCTTGAGAAGACGTAGTTGAGGCAGAGGAAAGTGCGAGATACAAGAGAGGAAAAGGGAGGGGGGAGGGGGAGAGCCCCCTTGCTCGAGACAAAGGCCTGATAACGGTCGCGTAATGTTTAATGGTAAAATTCCGTTGTTAACAGTGTAGGACGCTTGAAACTGATATTTCAGATGGAAAAACTCGCGTAATAGCAAAGAATTCTGCCAGCTAAGGCACACAGGGTAGCCCAGAAATGGGCTGATTAATCACTTTCTATAGAGGCACTCGAAGCACGTGTATCACTAAAGAAAACCAACATGGCGTCCTGTAACCTAAGCATATAACGTTACATTCTTGACAGCTGGAGGAATAGTTGATACCAGGTTGCCGGGGGGGCGCCACCTCCTGGGTTACCGACCTAAGGGCGGGTTCGCATACGCGTGGCGCGTCGTCTGCTAGTTCGAGCATTGAATATATCGATATATAGACTGGCGGACTCGCATATACGGCACGGATCAGCTTTCTAACCGGGATAACTCGATAAGTATAGTTCGGAAAGTGCTCGGAGCTGTCTCATATGACTTGGGCGGGCTTCAGGAATTGCATACTCATACTTCCGGTTTAACTTTAAAGTCGTTTTTCTCGGAAAGTATGAGGCTTTTTAATGTTCCGTTTGCAGATTCGGGATCTAGGAAATTAGCTGAACATAATTAAGGATTAAAAATTTTGAATTTTCAAATTTTTAATTTTTGTTTAAATTTTTAAATTTTTTCTTTAGTGATATTTTTTCTTATTATTTTTCGAGTTTATATCCAGATGGATGTCTCCATCTGACTAAAGGTGTTCTGAATCTCGAGCTACATAGGTGAATTATAAATAAAATTCTTATAGTTTAGAGGTTAAGGATATTTAATAGACTAAGTCACTATACTTAAGGTTGTTGTTATTTTTAGGATTGGAATCAATCAAATTACTCTCATTCCTGATTGACTTAGGAGTGTAGTATCAATAGTTAGAGTTTTTGTGCGCCTTATGCGCTTGTATATTTTACTTATGCTGAATTGAGGTTGGAGTAGTGGATTTATCTAATATAAATCAATATATTTGGAACCTAAACTATTTGTTGGTTCTAAATTATTTAAACTTTCATTATATTTGAATGATTTACAAATATTATTGTGACAATTATAGTTTTTTCTATTTTATGGTTTTGTTTGTTTTGCTTTTGCTTCTTACTATGAATCAAACTGAAGCAAGTAAATTATGTAGAAATATAATATTGAGAATTTATATTTTGGTCACTTATGATCTTAATAATGATAAATGGAATTCTTTGCGCGCCTCGAGCGCCTGCAAACTTTTTCTTTATATGATTAAAGTTTTTGTTCGCCTCGCGAACGTTTTTATTGACTAAATTTATTTAGTTAAGCTCATTCAATGTATATATTATCAATGCGAGTTATATAACGCTCTCTTCAAATGATGAAACTTGTTGCGTTGCGCTATATTAAATGCGCAATTTACTTTATGTACTGCGACGTCTTTTATTTCTCCGATATGAACGGACTTTGCTGCCGTCCCGCTCTCGCCGTCGCGCGGATCTTTTCGTTTGCGCCAACGACGGGGAGTAGCCTCGTTGGACGCGAGAGTCGAGCGGAAAAGTCGCCGACAAAAAGGGGCGAAAGGATCAGGGGGAAAATGATAACGCGCCGAAAAGGAACGGGCTGACAGGAGTTCCGCGCGTGCCGGGCCGAAAACCGGATACCCCACGCGAAAGCCGAAGATTGGGCGCCAGACGCGGTCTCTCACGCGTCAATCCGCGAGATCGCGAAATTACGCGAACGTTAATTATCCGGATTCGTCACGGGCGGGCTAGCTCGCCTAACGGCAGAGGGGCAGGGTGGTATTTGAAGGGACACGAAATTTGGCAAGAGGCGACACTCACAGACAACGAGAAATACGGACGCTAACGGACACACAAAAAAAAAAGAAAGCCAATAAATAAGAGAAATATAGTCGGGTTTATTACAAAATAATAGTGAATTAAATACGCGCCGTGTGAATCAAGAAAGAGGAGGAAAGTAATATGGTTCAAGAGTGAATAAGAATAATACAAAAAAAAACAAATATAATTGATAATAATAAGTCGCAGATGACAGGAATTTCAAGTAAAGCTTGGCATTGTAAAAGAAAGAAGCTAATTAAGAGTAACGGGCTCGGGAACCAGGCCCAGCGAATCGCAGATATTAAACAAGGCGACAAAGAAAAATATTATTTACGACAGTCGGCCAGCTATAGATTTCATACTCTCGATTCAGAAAATAGAAAAATAGAATTGACGGCATTAATTGACCTTAAACCCGACACAACTGTAAGACTTAACTCTAACATAATCATAAAAACAAAATAATATTCGCGAGACAAGCAGCCAGAATGCGACACGTCGGAATTAACACTCGCTACGTTGGGCGATAGCGATCCGCGTGCGAGACTGGATGTTCGATCCGACGGACCCGATCTTCTTACAACGACGGAGACTTATAAATCGGACAATTCCCGACTTCCGGATATAACGACGATTTTCGATAATTACGGCCTCTCCGGCCGTATTGAGTCGTGACCAAATTACCGGTGCCAACGCGAATAATCAGCGACCTCGAGACGCCGACAAAGGCGGCACGTGACGCAATTCTCTCATACGCACTCGCGCCCTACGGGCGGCTCACTCAATCGCCCGCGTCGAACGCGACGTTCAATCACTCTGTTACATTCACACTACATATTTCGGCACGATACTCGACGCTTAATTACACGCAATACGATTCTCGCGACGCGACTCTCCAGAAAGACGGCGATACGTTAACGCGGTCGCGAAATCACAACTATCTACAATAAACGCGGCCTGTGCTCTGCAGGCTCCCGGGATCGAGTTCGCTTGTCGTCGTGGCTGCGACACCAAGAACTTGATTAATTACGGGGCATAGCCCGGACGCCAAAAATTCACCAAACCTACAACGACGACGACAGAGCGGCGCGATCCCGGACGCGATTGCACGTGGCGTAGTATACGGAGGGCAACCTCACCGACACCTCGTCACTCCTGTGGATGCAGGATCGGCAGCGCTCGTCCTTCTCGAACTTCCTTGACGAAACGGCTAAGCGATAACGTCGGCACGAGGTCCTCACTGTCACACGTGTCGCGACAGGCTGTCTCCCGGATTCTCTCGATCCAGGATCGATGGCTCGGGGCCTTCCCTAATGCTGCGCACGCGGGGTGCGTGTTATCGCGGCCAATCACGCGACGGCACGCGACGGCACGCGACAACGCCGGTAGGCGCCAATTCCAAGGCCGTGTCGGGGGCGCAGGTACCCGCTATATTGCCGAAAATATTCGCAGGGCCCGTTCGACAGGGCCGTCGTAGAACTTCCACCGCTGCCTTCTGTCCGATAAAAATGCTACGGGCCTCGCTTCCGCTTTTTCCTTCCGGCTCTGGCTTCGCGTTCTCCGCCCTCGATTCGTGGCCGCCACTCTGC
The DNA here is from genome assembly GCA_963971435.1 of Lasius platythorax. Lineage (NCBI taxonomy): Eukaryota > Metazoa > Arthropoda > Insecta > Hymenoptera > Formicidae > Lasius > Lasius platythorax. Next base: position 20,734,212 of record OZ020537.1, on the reverse strand, counting down.
CGTGCTTTCCATGGAGTTTTTGACCGTGAACCGGGACTCCGATTTCGCCTCTGCCTCAATTGCCTCCGTATCCATTCGCTCGTATAAAAAAAATAAAAATAAAAGTCTATAACGCTTGACCAAAAGAAACGAAAACAGACGCCTCTCTGGAGACCGCGGCACGATTCTCATTAGTTTTTCGCCTGTCGCGATCAGGGAGGAACTCGGCGGACGCGCGCGGGACGGCAACGTCACAGTACATATGTATATATATATAATGCCGAATTTGTAATGCCGAACTGTTTGCCTATTGGTTGTGGTACGCTTGCTCTGTTCGGCGCGTGGTCTCTGGCGCGAGCCCCCCCCCCTCCCAGGGTACGGTCGGGCCCGTTAGTGCTCGCACAACCGACCAAATACGGAGGTAATTATGAATAGGCATATTGAATGTAACAAATTATTAGCCCAGGGGAACTCGGAGGTCCCAGGGTTCGGCGCCGGGGGGGTTATGGTCCCTGACCCTCTGGCGTCGTCATCGAGCGTAGGGCTATGTTTTGATAACACAAACGGACTTCCGTCGAGTCTGTATACGGAAGCAGGCAGAGACATCGCGCTGTGGTCACCGGCTCCTTCAAAAACCATCACGACGAGGGATACCTCTTATCAACAGGAGTTGCAGGAAGATTCCCATCTAGCGGATCGGGAAATCGCTCTCGACATATTGGCGTCACTTGGAAGCGATAGGAGAATCGCATACAACCAGGATGCTTATATAGCAATTTTCAAGGTTATGGAATATGTGGATAGATTATTTGCGTACGGGGACAAAATGAAGAACGGGAAAAATTATCTTCTGTCCAAACTTAGGATTCAAGAAAGACAACAAGTCCACATGTATAGTTTTGATCCTCCGGGCCTTGTTTTTAATCAAAGCTTCCTTAATTCAGGAAGAATGCTGGGCTCGCCTATCGAGAGGTCTTATGGTGGCGACTTATCAACGTTAAGCCCTCTGTCCCAGTCATTACCTAGTCGCTTTTCGTGTAGTGTTCTGCGAGGCGACGACCTGGAGCAAACAAAAATAAATCTAAGCAGATTCGGCACCACGTTGGGCCCTCCAACAATTAGGAGGGAAATAAACTCCATCGCGAGTCAGGACTTATTCGACAGGATCGAACATGTCCAGGGAAGGATCGACCACATTAATTGCGAAATAGCAACCAAAAATGCCTCGCTCCGAATGATGGATGCCGTTGCTGGCTCCGTGTTAGAAGATCTGGCCTCCAATGTCAGCCTAGAGGCTGATCAGCGGGTAGGACGGGCTCGTAGGCGTGGCGAAGCCAGCCGTCCTAGGGGTGGGCCACCCCGAACAAGAAGCCCAAACACATATGATAAAATGGCTATGGAACTGGAAAATAATGAGATAACGTTACCGCCACAAGGGATTCGGACCCCCAGTGGCAGGCGAGAGAGTCCTACGGTCCCTGGGGCTCTCACGTCTCCATCGAGCGTAGGGCCTGCCCTCTCGTCGCCGACGGGCGAGGGGCATAAACTGGCTACCGTCGAGGACGAACCGGATCCGAAGGACCCCCTGGATCTCACCTTCGTCGATTGCGCGTCTATGCTGGAGGACGAGTCTCGGGTTCCCCCGCAAATTACGTCACTGCCGGAAACACAAGAGGACCTCGCCATGACCTCTACGCCGTCGAGGAATACGAGATCTGGCAAAAAAAGGCCAAGAAGGCATCTCCCGATGCGATTACACCAAGTTCGGAGGAGACTGCAAAGGCTATTGACAAAGTTCCGAAGATCGTTTTAAGGAAGGTCAAAGAAAGATCCAGAAAGAAGAAGCCTAAAATCGTGGAATCCGAGGAAGACACTGCTACGACACCGGAAGATACCTCGTCAGCGAGGATGTCGGCTGAATCCGACACCTCGGAACCGGTAACCAGATCCAAGAGAGTTACCAAAGCCGTTAGAGAAGAAGAGGACTCGGATGTGGAGTATACGGGCACCGATTACCTGGACCCGGAATATTCTAACAAGTTGAGATCTGGCGGTAATAAAACAAGGCAGGAACCGACAGAAAATATCGTCGAATCTCCCTCACAGGAGACGAGTAGGAGAGTGTCTAATAGAAGAAAGAAGAAAGACTCTTTTAGAGTCTGGTCCGCTGCGGAGGACGGTGATGACGACGATACCGAATTCTGCCCGGAGGACCTCAAGATTATGGGAGCCACCGCCATCGGGGCTATAGGAATCGACTGCCTGAAGACCACGGAGTTCAAACGAAAAAATAGCCCCAATATTAACGGAGCCATAAGTGGCATTATGAAAAGAAAAATTAGAAGAGCCGCTGACGTTATTAACACGTTGGTTTATAAGGCCGAGACAAAGGGTGACCCTGCGTTCCTGAAAATTAGAAACAGGGAGTTGGAGGCCGAGGTGGAAAAGCTCAGGCTGGAAGAGGTTCTCAGGAACCGTGAGATGGAGGACATGAGGGCCATCGTAACCGACCTCAAGAGGGAGGTCTATGAGCTGAAGGGTAGGCTGGATGATGCCGAGGAAGACGCCAGGAAGGCGCGCGAGACCTACCGCATCAACAGGAGAATCTTGTTGAAGGAAAACAAGGACAATCTCGCGGCTGTCCTTCCCCCTCTACCTACCGATTTTGCTCTGTCGGCTAAACCCACCGACACGCAAATTGATTGGGATCTGTTTAAAGACCCCGATAGCGGGACCCAACGAGTGGACAATGGGAGACCTCCAGAAGAAAGCATGGACGTTGATGTCGTCAAGGCCCCTGCAGCACCAGCAGCAGCAGTAACATCAGCAGCAGTAACATCAGCAGCAACGAAACCTGTAACGGAGAAACAAGTTAGTAAGAATCAAAAGAACCAAATCGAAGAGATAAATCTCCAAATCAAGGATTTGGTTAGGGAAAAGAGGGAGTTGAGGAGAGAGGTCGAGCTGGATAAAAGCGAGGCGGGATCTGGAGGCCCTCCCTCGTATAGTTCTATGAAACCTTTGCCTCAACGAGTTTCCAAACCTAGACCGAGGATCGTTTCTAACGTTCAGGTGGTCCCACCGAAGACCATTATCAAGAAGGTAGGATTTCCGAGTCAAATCTCAGACGGATACAGAACAGATTCCTCTCGCCAGGACTGGACAGAGGTCACCAGCAAAAAAGGTAGAGGTGGAGGGAAATTCAAAAAGGGGAATACTGACCCCTCTCCCTTACTGAGTAGGACCCAAAGGGGGGTAATAACCGAGACACCCGGGGGCATTCCGTCTGGAAAACCGAGGGTGCCTATCCGTAGACCCCCAAAGACGTCTGCGGTGATGATCACCGGGAACAGAGAGAATTTCTCGTACGCGGACGCCTTGAGGAAGGCACGAGGTTCGATCTCGTTGGGTGATCTAGAGATCAACAAGACGAAAGTTAGGAAGGCTGCCAACGGCAGTCTCCTAATAGAGGTTATGGGCCCGGGAGGAGCAGAGAAGGCCTCGAAATTGAAGGATAAGCTGATCGAGGTCCTCAAAGATGAAGCTAGGGTGACCAGACCCGTCACGAAGGGAGAGGTCAGACTCATCGGCCTGCACGACGCGACTTCCACAGAGGAAATCATCAATGCCGTGTCTGGATATGGTAATTGTCTAATAGAAGATATCAAATTAGGGCCCATTCACCCGATGAGGAATGGGCTCTTTACGGTCTGGGTGCAGTGTCCGTTGGGTGCGGCGATCAGAATCGCCAACTATGGCAAGATAGGTGTAGGCTGGACCCAGGTGCGTGTGGACCTGCTAAATAACAGGCCGATCCAGTGCTTCAGATGCTGGAGGTTCGGGCATTTAAAGCACTCATGCCCATCTAAGGAGGATTTCGGCGGCTCGTGCTTCCAATGCGGCGGCGAGGGGCATATCGCGAGAAACTGTGGGGCCCCACCGGCTTGTAAAATCTGCAAGTCAGACGGCAGAGCATACAATCATAGGCTAGGTTCGAACCTGTGCCCGGCGGTCAATATCTCAGCTAGAATTAGGCCGATCTCGAACTCGATCAATGCTCCGGGTCCCTCGAAGGAGAATGTAGATAAGAACAATCATGAAGATCAAGGTCCTGCAAGTCAATATTAACAGGAGTAGGCGGGCCCTTGACCTGTTAATGCATCAGGCTCAAGAATTGGATGCTGGCATTCTTTTGGTTTCGGAACCTTGCAATATCACGCCTTCGGATAAATGGTTCACTAGCTTAGATGGTAGTTCAGCTATCTATTTTGACCCAAATCTTGTTAACCTAAGGTTCGCGAGACGAGGCGACAAATTTGTAGCTGCCATTTGCGGCCCGTATTTATTCGTTTCTGTATACATCTCACCAAATCTCTGTGAGTACGACGCCTTTCTAAATGATTTATCGGCATTATTGTCATCCCGTACCGATAAGGTAGTCGTGGCCGGCGATTTTAACGCCAAAGCCGACCTATGGGGCTCTAACATCACTAACCAAAGGGGTCTACAAGTCATTAGGTGGGCGGCTGAACGCGATTTACGGATTGTCAATGTGGGAGATACTCCCACATGCGTTCGACCACAGGGGTTTTCCATCGTGGACTTGACATAGTCGTCTCCTGACCTGTTGCCCCTAATTGACAACTGGGAGGTTAAGGAGGACATGGAATGGCTCTCAGACCATGTATGCATCTCCTTTAACATCTGCACGGGTCGACCTAGCCTCCCTCCAGCCAGAGATCTGAATAGAAGATGGAACCTACGGAAATTCGACCGTGACTTCTTTGGAGCAGCATTGGTTTAGGGCAGTCGGAATCCAGATGCGGGAGACGCGCTCGACTTAAATCAGTCGATCAGAGACCTGGATAAGCTAATGGAAGAAGCGTGCGACGCAGCGGTTCCTAGAATCGGCCCTCGCAGACCGCGCAGGAGTGCATACTGGTGGAGCGAATCAGTTGCGGTTCTGCGCACCGCTTGTTTGCACGCCAGGCGAGCATGGCAACGGGCAAAGAGGAGGCAACGTCTATCAGAGACAATAAATAGGCTGGGTGAGATATATAGGACCGCCAGGAAAGATCTGCGCCTCGAAATCAACCGACTCAAGGCCAAGGCTTGGCAAGAGCTGATCGAGTCGATCGACAAAGACCCGTGGGGCTTGCCTTACAAGCTGGTCCTGGGTAAGCTCAGACCCGCGGCACCCGGATTGTCGGAACTCTTGGAACGAGACGTCCTGTCCAACTTACTGGACTCGCTGTTTCCAAGGAACAATCTTCCAGACCCGTTGGGAGACTGGTCCAATTTCGTCTGGTCTGACGACTGGGAGGTCTCTTTGGAGGAGGTGTGCAATGCACTCAAGAAGGGTTCCTCGTCTATGTCAAAGGCCCCAGGTCCAGACGGCTTCCGCCTGATCCTTTGGAAGCGGGCGCCCAAAGAGATCATTGGCTGGGTAACAAGCATTTATAACACCTGCTTGAAAACTGGTGAATTCCCAGCTGTATGGAAGCGCGCAAACCTGGTTCTGATCCCGAAGGCAGGTAATACGAACGCGGGTTTACAGGCATCGGATACTCCTAAGGCTAGGCCGATATGCCTGTTGGACGAACTAGGGAAGACTTTCGAGCGAGTTCTAGCCGAAAGAATCCACCTTTGGCAAACGACTAACCAGGAGTCGGATGTGTCCAAGTCTCAATATGGATTTCGCAAAAACAAATCTACTTGTGACGCTCTTTCACTGTTTAGGCAAATAACATCAACCGCAGTGAGAAACGGTGGCTTCGCGTTCGCGGTTTCTTTGGATATATCGAACGCCTTCAACAGCATTCCTTGGAGGAGAATAAGGCGGGCGCTAAGAGACAAGGGATATCCGACTTACATCAGAAGGATATTGGACTCTTACTTCTCAGATAGATACATCCGATATCTGAATAAAGACGGTCGCTGGGACACTAGGAGCATGGAGGCTGGAGTTCCGCAGGGCTCTGTACTCGGTCCCGTATTATGGAACATCGCGTTCGACGAGGTCCTGGGTCTCGCGGAAGAGGACGAGAAGAGCCACGTCATCTGCTATGCGGAAGACACATTGATTATCGTCACCGGGAAAGATCTAAGGCTGACGCAGTTAAGGGCCAGTATCTTGGTCGCCAGGGCGATTATTGTGATCAAGAGGCTCGGTCTGAGTATCGCGAAGGAGAAAACAGAGGCTATCCTCTTTCACGGCCGAGGTGCGACTGGGTTGCCAACTGAGATAATGGTGGAAGACACACCTATTAAATTTTCCAGTTCCATTAAATACTTAGGTATCATCATAGATGTTAACTGGCTTTTCTCGGAACACTTTCGCTATATCAAGGAGAAGGCCGGCAGAGTAGTCCGAGCATTGAACCGTCTGATGCCTAATCTGAGGGGACCTGACGAGAGACGGCGCCGCCTCTTCGCTAACGTGGTCCATTCAGTGATCCTATACGGGGCTCCAATTTGGGGTGACGTGTTTGTCAAGAAGAGTTGCGCTCAGCCTGCTTTATACAGGCTCCAAAGAACCATAGCGCAAAGGGTAATCTCAGCGTACCGCACTGTGTCCAGCAACGCGGCACTATTGCTGGCCAGATTGCCCCCGCTCAAGCTCTTGGCAACGTCGAGAAAGCGCACTTTCGAAAGGATCAAGGAACTTAAAGATCACGACAACATCGAGGTGATTAATGAAAAGGAAATAAGGGACTCCGAATTCACAATTATGTGTAACTCGTGGAGAAACATCCTGGAAAAACCCAATACTCCTGGCGAGTTCACAAAGATGTTCATAGTGCCGAGGTTGGAGGAATGGCTGACTCGAGACACCGTAAACAGCCTTTCGTTCCACCTCACCCAGGATCTAACCGATCACGGGTGTTTCGCCAAATATCTGCATCGGATTCGGAAGAGACCGGACACGAATTGCTTCATGTGCGGTATGGATGAGGAGGACGACGCATATCACACGCTGAAGTACTGCCCGACGTGGGATACGCGACGTCTCGAGATGAGAGAGAAGCTCGGGATACCGAGAGACTTCTCTATGAGCGACGTCATGGATTGCATTTTGTCATCGAGGGAGTCTTGGATCGCCTTCTCATCATACGTCGAGGGCATCATGCGTGAGAAGGAGGACGAGGAGAGACGTTTGGAGAGGGTTCGCTCATCATCATCTTCGTCGCCCCCCTCCTCCTTCGTAGCGGACGACGAGTCGGGGTCAGACTAGCGCTGACCCGTGACTCGGTTAGGATAATTTCACTCTAACATGTAATTTATCTTACAGGTCGGGATTTTACCCTCCTCGGTTTCTGACTTCAAACTAAATTCTACATGGGGGTTCGGGTAGGGGGGACGTTATATTTATTCGTGCACTCTGCGTTGTTTTCTCAAACAACTGTTGCAGTGCGCTACTTTATCTCATTTCATTTTATCATTTGAATTTCAAGGCTTGCAGGCTAGGAGTACGGTTCTCCGTATCCCCACCCTTGCGTATAAGCGTGTACACTTACATTTACAAGGAAGGGACTACACGCACACATACACTACTCTTCACATTTATACTCATACACACACACACACTTATCCATCTCTTAAGGGTTTCTAAGGGTTAAGGGCAGGGTTATATCGCGAAGGGTTGGGGGGTTGTGTTCTTCTTTGGGGGGGGGGTTAAGATGACGAGGCTGACGAAGGCGGGGTAGGATTACGAGGGAGGGTTAGAACGATCTACCGGGCTCCGGGAAGTCATGCGAAAGCGGGTCCCCGGACTCCGGTATGCAGAACATCGCACAAGGTCAGGGTGGGAGACAGGGAGGTGGTTTTAGTGAGGTGAGAGTCCCACAGTACCTGGCCGTACGGGCGGTCAGGTCTGCATTATGCATTTCCACCTACCCTCGAAAAAAAAGTTAGGGTTAGGTTAGGTTGTGACCGGGGGGGCTTGGCGGAGCCGGCATCGAGTATAGACGGGCGGGGCCGAGCTCCGCCAAAAACTATTATCTTATTAAGTAGTATAAATAAGTTTACCGCGACATGTTTTGTTATAAATGAATATATCTGGTGGCGTTATTTACGATTATATATAAATTTTGTTGGATTCTACGATGATTGCTGCGTATTCGGCTGTCAAAGATGCGATCTTCGTGCATGAGGCGTCGGCCATTACGTGGCCTGTTCATGAGACGTTACACGGGCTGTTACACGTAGACAATTTTACTTATGTATATATTAATATGCGTATTTTCTAAGTAAGTACTCTTTATACATGTTTGTGATGTGTTTTGTAACATCATGTTAATTTCCTAGTTGACAATTCTATTGCAAACCATAGAAATTGATGAAATAAAAGTAAGAGTAAAAGGGAATATTTTGTCCATTACTCTGGCTCAATTTATTCTCTTATTTTGTGTAATATATATAAGCCGTATATAATCTAATTGTATATTATTATTATTGTTTATTGCGCTAATATCTAACTGTGTTAATTATTGTATATATTAAGTTTTGATTGCGTTCCACAAGACTGGAAATAAATGACAGGTGGCCGCAATACTATTGACCGGTAATCTCGCGTATATCGTGTCGGCATGTTTAGAATGCTTTGAGTCTTTTATTATTTATTTAGCAAAGATGCTAGCATTCTGATTATTGCGATAGGCCTATTTGCGGCTAACTTTTGCCTATTAATTCTTTTAGCCGACCGCTGTATTAGTCATAAGCTGTCGTTGTACGGCTGACGTGTGCCTGTCGTTCTCTCTCGCAATATACAGAGAATTACTTATCTACCCGGTAGATTCAGTCTTTTCTATTTCCTAGGTATTTTCTAGTTTTCATGGACTAGTAATAGTACTGGTTTCTAGTCTAGTCTATTGTTGATCTATGCCTAGTCAATCTCTCATTCTGGTGTGTAACATATGAGTCGGCTCTGTGCTCATTTATGTTACATTGATGCTTATTTATTATTACTGTCTTATTTAAGCAGTCAATTTATTAAGTGCGGTAATATGTTGTAATGTTTATTATCATCAATGTGTGAGCGCACGACTACGGTCGCCACTATCATGGAAAATCTAAGGATGTAGCTGCTGAGATGCTTGTTCTATTGCATGCTTAATTATTCTTAGAAAGCTATAATAAGTATGTATAGTTCAGCATATTTAAGTATTTTACACTTATATTTATAACTATTTATATACATATTAAGTTAGGAAGCCTGTAGGTATTATATTATAATGTATTATATATACAGATTTATAGTTAGGTTATATTCTATAGCTTTTAAGTATGTGCGTTATGATAATTGATAATTGATAATTATTGATTATATACTTATTATCTACTTTGATTTAGGTTTTCAATCTATATTGGAATTCATCTATCTTATATAAATGATACCACTGGCTCTCACAGATGCATAGTCTACGTTGAATACAGCGGAGAAGTTGTTATACCACGGAACACTATTGGTGAATTTGGCGTTATTAATACTATTGTCATTTGCTATAGAAATAAGGAATATTACTATTATTTGATAACTGTAATGAATTTATATTAACTTTATCGTTGAATGTAAATTCAGGAGGGATTGCTGTCTGCACATTTCATTATGTCACTGGAATCTGGAATCTGTGAATTTCACACATGACTGTTCGCTTGGAGGGATGATTATTCAATTAAGTCATCTACTTACATCAGCGTGAATTTTGTGTGGTGAATATGAGTAAATTCTTTGATTTGAAATTTGAGGGTTATGCAAAAGACATACATGTATTGCTTATATGGAATAGTGATATATAGTAATTTTGTTGCGGAACTAACCATTATTACCGAAATCATCGCGGTTTCCTGCGCGCTGTTCGCAAAAAGCGCCGACGCGCACACACTCAAAGGAGTGCGCCGCGCAACACGTCACTCATCGCTCATCGATATAGAATCGATAAAATAGGTCGATTAACCGACCCTTCGAACGGGCAACCGCCGTCCAGTGAAAACAAAAATACTGCCGACTTTCTGGAAGATTCGCAGTCACCTTCTCCTTCGTTATTAAATTATCCTTTCGTTATTAAATTATTTATTGTTGTCGCGAATCTTCTAGAAGGTCGGGGCTTATAAAAGACCGTGCCCGAGACCGCTCGGGGCCTTTCGTCGCACGATTTCGTCGCACAAACGCATACATTTCGCACTCGCAAATTCACTCAAGTCTCGCAAAGTTTTTCGCGCACTTAATTGATCGCGACTCATCGCACGTTCACCGCACTGCCGTGCCCCGCGGATTTCACAGTTTTCCGGGCGATGTAAAAAAAAGGAACTGTATATAATTGTTTGAGTCTACTGTAATATATTTCCTTTGTCTTTAAATTGAGTCTTGTTTTTTGTGTGTCACTTAACGTTCACTGTATCTCCAACTTCTCCGCTGACGGGCTCCGAGATCGCGTAGCTCAAAACCGAACTTTCAATAGAGGTGTAAACTATCAAAACCAATTGTGGTTTAATTTGAGAGACTATAAGTAAATAATTTGGTTAAGTTGCCTGACTTAAACTAATTTACAAGTTGGTGAGTCGATGTGAATCTCAACTCACTTATTACGTAATTAAGAAGGATTTATTAGAGTCATATTTGTATATTATTCCTTGTAATTGAATATGTGTATGCTGGGAACGTTGAATATTATATATTTAACATTATTTATTGTGTCATGATAATTCATTAAGTAATGTTGTCACGGACTTGATATTTCTCATACCTTTATATTTTATATATATTGTGTGATGGATTTATGATTTATAGAGAGGGTCTTTGACATCGGTATTGTTTATAGCTAACTTTAGGTTAATATATGTATATAATTCTATTGTCTGGCATAATTTAAATCATATATTAGTTATTTAAGCCGATGCCTAAGTTAGTGTGCTTTGAATGGCGAAAAATAATATTTTATGGATGTATAATTCTTCATAGAGAGGGTCTCTGACATCGGTATTGTTTATAGTTAACTTTAGGTTAATATATGTATATAATTCTATTGTCTGGCATAATTTAAATTATATATTAGTTATTTAAGCCGATGCCTAAGTTAGTATGCCTTGAATGGCAAAAAATAATATTTTTATGGATGTATAATTCTTTATAGAGAGAATATGTGACATCGCAAATGTCTATAGTTAACTTTAGGTTAATATATGTGTATAATTCTACTGTCTGGCATAATTTAAATTATATACCAGACATTTAAGTTGATGCCTAAGTTACTTCGCTTCTAGTGACGTGAAATGATATTTATATTGATATATAATTTTCACTTGAGGGTATATATCATCGCAAATGTTTATAACTAACTTTTGATCAAAATATATGTATGATTCTGTTGCTTAGCCTAATTTGAATTATATATTAGACATTTAAGTCGATGCTTAAATTAATCTGCGTTTGATGATGAGAAATGATATTCTTTTAAAGTCATATTTACTGTCTGCTTTAGATTGCAGTCTGTTATTATATATACTCAGGTTTATAAACTATTTATTATTTCATGGCTTGTAAAATGAGCTTATTAAAGTTATTTTATGCACTGTGTGTTTCTCCTTAAAGAACCAGTGCATAAGGAGTAATATTACCATTGTTATTTATTCAATTTACTTTTCTTGCTATGCATCTAATATCTGAGTAATTGAAAAGTTATATATATATTCTACTTCACTTGGTTGAGCAAAAGTCTGATCTTTTGAATAACTTCTTTTACTTATTTAATGCATTTTCATGCCATATATTGTATTATTGTTGTCAATTGATTAAAGTATAGATTTTAATAGATTTTATTGCATAAGGTTGTTGTCACTAGCTGACTATTCTATCATCTTGACACTTTGAATATTTATATGCTTTACAATGTTTTGTTGCTTAGTAACTAGTACTATATTGTATAATAATCAACTAAGTGAGGTATTTTCAGTTTATCATGAATTATTATTATTTTATTCTACTTGTTAATCAGTTGAAAGATTATGTTATTTGTTTGACTCTAATTTAAAGGTTATAATAACTAGCTGGCTAGTTCTTATAACCTATATATAGATATTACAGTTATTGCATATTCTTTCTTTAAATATCTTAATGAACTGTTTCTCTCTGAATATTCTAAAGATGCAAATTAAGGTTATAGTTATTATTAATAGATTTTGTTGCACTGGACACAGCTGTCACATGCACTTGTGTATTTAAACGAATCTGGGAGGATGGATAAGTTGATCTATAACTTTGTATATATGTATATCTGCTTATTTATTTATTAGCTCATTAAATCACTTTAGAGGCACTAATTTGTTGCTGAAAACATTGCCTGCATTAGGTGTCACTATTGAACGCGAGAGCATGCTCTTTGACGTCACAGATCACGAAATGGCGTCCATATTAAGGCTGATTCGCATGGAGTCTGGTCTCGTAAGTTACTAGATCAGACTGATAATATGAAATACTATCTAGATGGAAAACTTGCAGGTTTATTTGGTAAAGTCGAGTTTTCTCCCTTGCAAACAGTCATGGACGACCTAGATATATGATAGTCGACTCGGACGGATCCACAGACACTCCTATAGAGAGTGTCGGTGCAACTTTTAAAGCGTTATATCTCGGTAAGTACTTGAGATTTTAACATTCTGCTTGCACTTTTATGCTCAAGAAAATGTTGTCCAAATGATAGGATAAGAAATTTTTGAAAATTTTCAAAAATTTTCTAAAGTTTTAAATTAATAATTTTCAAGGTTAGAGGCTTTTAGGGAATAATTTATAGACCTATCTATGCCGAAATGATTATATATTTGTAAATAGTTTGGCATGGAAATCGAATTTCCAAATTTTGTAAAATAGATTGTTATATTTAAAATTGAATTGATCATTTATGTCACCTGAGAAAATTAATTATTCATATAACACGTAAATTGTATAAATTTTGCTATTATAGTTGGTGATATTTATAAATAACCGTTTTTTTTACTGATTAAACGGCTTTGTAATGTTTATATTATATTATGTTACGTACATTTACGATTGTATACATGTTGCGGTAATGCTTGCGCTCCGCCACCCCCCCCCCCCCCGGGTATGGCCGGACCCGATAATATAATTATACAACCGACCAATCAACCAATTTATGGATAACAGTAATGTCAGAGGAAACTTACCAGCTCAGAGAAGCTCGGAGGTCTCAGAGCTCGGCGCGAGGGGGGTTACGGTCCCTGACCCCCCGTGTCGTCATCAAGCTTAGAGCCTAATATAGATAAAACCGTGGTTTTCCCCGGAATTCGTGAGGCGATTTCCTATGTCTTAGCTTCTCTCGAAGATGGTGCCCCACCCGACTATCGAGATAGCGTGTTTCGGGCAGTTAGAGCTCTATCTGTTCACGTCAATAGGCTTTTCTCGATCGCGGTTAGAATGGAGCTGGCTCGCAACTTTTTGGCAGCCAAGGTGAATTGGCAAGAAAACTACATCTCGGATCTTCACTCGGAAATAAAGGCGCTTAAATCCTTGCCTGACAATTCAAACGTCTCGATCGTGATAAATGAAGGACTGTCGCTTTGCCTGATTTCGCCGGGTAGAATTGATCGCTCGCCCAGCATCGTGAGAGGTGACGACGTTATTTCAACGCAGGATTTGACGTTATCACGTATGAGCCTACCTATGGTTCTTTCTGAGGAACAACCAGATAAAGGTTTCGACGATAACTTATTAGTCGAAGAAATATTAAGAGTCGAGGATTCCATTGTCCGGATAAATTCTGAAATAACCAGCAAAACTGCTAGCTTGCTGGAAATGGATGCCGCCGCTGAATCGGCTCTCACAAACATCATTTCACCAAAAGATCATGGTGTCAGCTGGCAGGATTCTGATCGGGTAAGACGGGCTCGTAGGCGTAGCGAAGCCAACCGTCCTAGGGGGGGATCCACCTGAACAAGTAACCACACGACTACTGCTATGGATATGGACAATGTAACGAATATAAACTTACCGTCACAGGGGTTTCGGAGCCCCAGTGGCAGGCGGGAGGACCCTACGGTCCCTGAAGTTCCCCCGTCTTCATCCGGCAAAGGGCCTGCTTCCTCGTTGCCAACGGGCGGGGAGTATGAAAGGGCTACCGTTGAAACGGAGGTGGAAAGAGATCCTTTGGATCTCACCTTTGTTGATTGCCTCTCAGCAATGGAGGCCGTACCACAGTTACACCAGGAGGCAGTAGTAGTTTCGACTCCTGTCACTGGATCGACGAGAAAGGCAAGGAAGGTTTCTCCTGATGCTCCCAGCGAGGATGAGCCTGGTACCTCTGGCACTCAAAGGGCTCCGCGTGTTGTCCTGAGGAAACTCAGGACGAGGAAAAGAAAACCCTTAGAAGTGAATGACCGAGTGGAGGAGATTTCCTCGGCTAGTATGTCTGCTGATAGCGACTGGGTTTTAGAGTGCGAAGGAGTTAACGAGGACTCTGATTTAGAGTTCACGGGGATTCAACAGTTGGATAATGGCCAGGAAACTTAGGCCCAAAAAGAAGGCCCCCGTGAGAAGATCCAGCAGCAAATCATCCTCTACTAGAAAGGATTCAGATTTGGAAATAGCTCCTAAAACGAATACCAGTGGGATCGAATAAAGGTAAGAGGAAGAGCAGAGTCCGAAGAAAGTCGCTTACTTCATCGGAGGATGATGACGAAGACTCGAACTTCGCCCCGGAGGAACTAAGGGCTATGGGTGCGACGGCAGCCGGATCCCTCGGTCTCGAGTGCATCAACAACGTCGAAAGTGAAAGGAAAAACAGCCCCAATATCAACGGGCAAGTCAGCGGCCGAATGAAGAAGAAATTGAAAAGGGCCAAGAAAATCATTAACACCCTAGTGTATAAGGCTGAGGCGTCGGGGAACCCGGCTCTATTAAGACTTAAAAACCGGGAACTCACGGATGAGGTTCAAAGCCTAAAGTTAAATGAAGTGGTAATCAAGAGGGAGCTAGAAGATATGAGGTCTCTAGTGGACAGCTTGCGCAGAAAAATCTCCGACCTCAAGGATAGGGTTGAGGAAGCAGAGGAGGATAGGAGGAAATCCAGAGAGTCGCAGAGGATAATGCTCTGAAGACACAAAAAGGAGAGAGGCGAAACTGTGTGCGAATCGCCCTCTGTCCTTATGGATGATCCGCCGGCAAAGGTTGTTCCTGATAAGTCTAAGGTGGACACTCCTTTGGAAAGTTCCACGAATAAGATAGTAGAGGAATCTAAACCCCCTTCTTCTCAGTCAATTCTTCCCCCGATCAAAGACAAGAACGTAAAAGTAGAACCAAAGAAATAAACAGCCAGATAAGGAACTTAATTAGGCAAAGGGCTGAGTTGAAACGTCAACCCACAGAGGATAGCGGGACCGGTAGCGACAAACAACGCGCAAACCCCAAGCCGTTGCCTCAAAGAATTCCTTCTCAGCGTACCCCAAAAACCAAGGTCAGGGTCGTTAGCAACGTGCAACTTGCGCCTCCTAGATCGGCGGATAAGGATAAAGGGCAGGGTGATGGAAACACCGAGGAAATTCAACACGCAGGAATGGACTGAAGTCCGTAAGAAGAGAGGCGAGGACAGAATCAGGAGGGACCAGCGCGGCCAAGATAGAGACTCGGCGAAGAACAACGCGGGAGCAAGTAAGGAGAGCATTCCGAAGACTCGTAAAAATATGTCTCGTAAACCGCCTAAGACGTCGGCGGTTATGATTACGGGTCATAAGGAAGAGTTCTCCTATGCGGAAGCTCTCAAGAAAGCGCGAGAATCGATCTCCCTGAAGGACTTGGAGATCGATCGCACCAAGGTGAGAAGAGCAGCAAACGGGGGGATAATTATTGAAGTCATCGGCCCGGATAGCGCGCGAAAAGCGGTAGCGCTTAAGGATAGATTATGTGATGTGCTCAAAGATGAAGCACAAGTCACGAGACCGGTGGTTCGAGGGGAAATCCGGCTAATAGGTTTGGACGCTTCGACATCTACCACTGAAGTCAAAGACGTCGTCATTAATCATGGCGGTTGTCTCGAGGAGGACGTCAAGGTCGGTACTATTCGACCCATGACAAATGGGCTGTTTACCGTATGGGTGCAATGTCCCCTAAATGCGGCAATGAAGATCGCTGGCAGGGGCAAAGTCAACATCGGTTGGACTTCGGCTCGGGTGGACCTATTAGGAGCAAGGCCCACCTACTAGAAGCAATGCTTTAAGTGTTGGCAGTTCGGCCACCTTAGACATACCTGTCAGTCTAAGGACAATTTTAGCGGATTGTGCTTCAGGTGTGGCGGTAGTGGTCATGCTGCCAGACACTGTAACGCCCCTCCGAGTTGTAAATTGTGCACAATAGCGGGAAGGGCTTCAAATCACAGGCTAAGATCTAACTTTTGTCCAGCTGTTGGAGCTCCGGTTAGGAAGGATAATATCGTCGCGATCGCTGGGCCTTCCTCTTCTGTCGTCTCAGAGCAGAGGACTGAGTCCATGGACCTGCAATGATGGAGGTGAAATTCTTGCAGGCTAATGTAAACAGGAGCAGGCCATCGCTCGACCTGCTGATACAACACGCCAAGGAGACGGATGTGGAGGTCCTCCTGGTGTCCGAACCTTACTCGGTGCCAGGTTCGGACAACTGGTTCACGAGTGGAGATGGGCTCGCGGCAATTTATTGCGATGCCAACTTTACTCGCAGGAGATGCCTGCTTATCAAGCAGGGCCGGAATTTTGTTGCGGTGGGTTGTGGAGATTATTTGTTCATCTCCGTGTACATCTCCCCTAGGTTGGGATTGAAAGATTTTAATTCCATCCTGGACGAGATCTCGCTGGTTCTCTCCAATCGCGTGGACAGATTGGTTATTGGGGGAGACTTCAATGCCAAAGGCTTGCTTGTGGGGGGCATCGCGTACGGATGGAAGGGGTCGCCTTATGTCCATATGGGCTGCGGAGCGCGATCTCCGGGTTGCTAACATAGGCAACAACCCCACATGTGTCCGGGCTCAGGGATCATCCATCGTCGATATCACGTGGGTATCCTCTGATATCCTACCCTTTGTCAAGAATTGGCGAGTGGAGGAAGAAATCGAATCTCTGTCTGATCACTTATTCATCGCGTTTGCCCTGAGCACATCTCGGTCTCGTCCACCTCCGGGCCGTCCATCAAATCGTAAGTGGAACCTCAAGAAATTTAACAGGGACCAGTTCAGCGCCGCCCTTCATTGGAGTGGCTTCGAACCTGAGGCGGAAGATCATACCGACATACAAAGTATGATTAGGTGGCTCGACCGAATAATGCAGGAGGCCTGTGATACGGCTACCAGCAGGATAGGGCCGAGGAAGCCGCGCAGACAGACCTACTGGTGGCAAGATTCGGTGGCTTCCCTCAGAAGCAGCTGCATCCGATCAAGAAGACGATGGCAGAGAGCGAAGAGGAGGAGACAGCGTGATCAACAGGAAATAGAAGATCTTGGGGTAGCGTACAAGCTCAAGCGGAAAAAGCTGAGGACGGAGATAGCCAAGCTGAAATCTCAAGCCTGGCAGGAGCTGATCGACTCGATCGACAATGACCCTTGGGGCCTTCCCTACAGACTGGTCATCAAGAAGCTGAAGGCAGCCTCACCCAGCTTGACAGAATTACTGGATCCTGATGTTCTGTCCGACTTGTTAGATTCCTTGTTCCCAGAGAATGACCGACCAGATCCCCAGACGAATTGGGAGGATTTTGAATGGTCGGATGATTGGAGTGTTCAGCTAAACGAGATATCGAACGTCATCTCTAAGAAGACCGCCTCTGCCTCCAAGGCCCCCGGACCGCATGGATTCGGCCTGATCATCTGGAAGAGGACGCCGGGCAAGATCCTGGAATGGATAAGGTTTATTTTTGACGAGTGTCTTAAAAAAGGTATCTTCCCTACCGCGTGGAAAAGAGCCAATCTAGTTTTGATCCCAAAAGCATCGAAACCCGGTGCTCCAAAGGGTAGACCTGAGGTTAGGCCTATATGTCTCTTGGACGACATTGGCAAAGCTTTTGAGCGCGTTATTGTGAATAGGATCCTTTTGTGGCAGGGTATGAACCCTGAGTCGTGTTTGTCGGGTAACCAGTTTGGTTTTGTCAAATGGCGTTCCACCTGCGATGCTCTCCTCAAGGTTAAAAAGATCGCTTTGCGCGCCGTGAAAACCAACGGTGGTTTCGCGTTTACGATATCCTTGGACATAAGGAACGCCTTCAATAGTGTTCCGTGGCGGACCATTCGCGGGGCCCTGAGGCACAAAGAGTTTCCTGCTTACATCCGCAGGATTCTGGATTCATATCTATGTAACAGATCTATCTGCTTTGTTGGTCGGGACGGTAAACGTCACGAGAGGCCCATGGAAGCGGGGGTGGGTACCTCAGGGCTCCGTGATTGGTCCATTTTTATGGAACATCGCTTTTGATGATATTTTAAACATCGAAATCAATGATGACGACGTTAACAACGAGAGCCGTATAATTTGTTATGCCGACGATACCATGATCGTGGTGACCGGTTCTGATTTGTTGCACACCAGAGTGAGGGCTTGTCTACTGGCAAATAGAGTCATAGACGCTACTCAAAGATTAGGTTTGGCAGTAGCTACCGAAAAGACGGAGGCGATTCTGTTTTGTGCGGAGAGAACGGGTGACATACCGAACCAGATTGTAGTTAACAATGTCGGTATAGATCTTTCACCGAGCATTAAATACCTGGGTGTCCTCATCGACTCCCAATGGTCATTCAGCGACCATTTTCGATATGTGGAAGATAAGGCGGGTAGGGTTGTCAGGGCCCTGAATAGGCTTATGCCTAATCTTAAAGGTCCTGACGAAAGACAGCGGAGGCTTTACGCGAATGCCATCATGTCTGTAATTCTCTACGGTGCGCCAGTCTGGGCTAACGAGCTGAAAAGGAGTCAGCTTTTGACTTCCCTAAATAGGCTCGAGCGCTCTGTTGCCCAGAGAGTAATCTCGGGTTACAAAACTGTTTCCGCGAACGCGGCCTTCTTACTAGCCAGGATGCCGCCATTGCGCTTTTTAGCCCCTGCTAGGAAGAAGATGTATGATCAGGTGAAAAGACTCAAAACCGACGGCGACTACACAAAAGGTAGAAGAAACGAGATAAGAGAGACGGAATTGGCCAGAATGTACGAGGAATGGCGTACATACTTGGAGAAGCCAAATAGACCCGGCGAGTATACTAAAATGGCCATTGTCCCGTGGCTCGAGGCTTGGATGGAGCGGGGGCACGGAAGCATGGCTTTCCATTTAACGCAGTTGGTGACGGGACACGGCTGCTTCGCCAAGTTTCTTCACCGTATTGGCAAGCGTGTCACCCGAGACTGCGACTTCTGCAGGGAAGAAGACAACGTTCTGCACACTCTACGAGAATGTCCGGCATGGGACGAAGATAGGCTCAGACTAACAACTGCCCTGGGATTGCAGAGGGAATTCATGCTGGCGGATGTGGTGGTCTCCGCGAAAGCGGAGAAAGTTATGAGAGCCAAGGATATGAGAGTTATGAGAGGAACGACGTCGCGAGAGGGCGATATTGTCGTCTCCTTCCCCCGTCGGGGATAACGATCCGGGTTAGAGGTGACATGAGTCATTCGCAACGCCTCGGATCGTGAGTTATTCATTCATTCATCTCATTTCATTTCACGTTTCATCCATTTCATCTTCGACTTTGCTTCAATCGTTCATTCGTCTTCGTGGTAATACTTTATGTATTAGATTTGTGTCTCATCGTCATTCGTGATACTTGTTCTATGTACTCTAGTCCAAGTGTCTGGTGTGAATGATGAATGGGCGAGTGAGCGGGAGGGGCCATGGATCGCCATGTTTGGGCCCTATCTTCGACAGGGTTGTCCATGGTCGCTCAGTATGAATGTGGGCTGTCTGTTTGTTTGTCGAATGGACGGTTAACTTCCTTGGTCTCGGAGTCGAAATTAAGGGTGGGGGGATAAGGGGTTTTGTAAATAGTGAGGTATATTCTCGCGTTTTCGAATTTAAACTTGAGTTTATATACTTTCATGTTTCAGGAGGAAGGCGGGGTAGATGTGGATACACTAGTGTACCCATATTCTGCAATCAAAGAAGAAGGGTTGGGAGGCCTAAGGGTATTGGGTCTTTTCTACATACACACACACACACATAGACACACATATACACACACACAGGGTATTCGGGGTCAGGTTCATAAGGGGAGGGGTTTTTGTCAATTTTCCTTTAGTCAGGGTGGGTCGACTCTAAGAACAGAAAAAGGAATAGATGGATTATGGATGTGTCACTTGGCCAGCCGGGTTCTCAGGCAGTCATGCGCAAGCGGGTCCCTGAGTTCCCGGCGCTACGGCCAGAGTTGACAACGGGGGTGAGGTTTTAGTGGGTAAGAGTCCCACACTGCCGGTCAATACGGGCTGACCGGCGTGCATAATGCATTTCCTCATCCCTCGTAAAAAAAGGTTGTGACCGGACGGTCGATGACAAGAGAGTCGCAATTGGTATAGAGAGGTTCTCTTACTTTGATTAATTACGGTCGCCAGCTTGTTTTACCGTATACACAAGCAAGGTCTTCGGCTGCGTAGTTAGCCGTTATCCCCACCACGCCTCCTTTCTTTGTCCGCTGTGCTGCGTCACCAAGATGGCCGCCGAACACGCTCGAACTTGTTGGATGACGCAATCGCTCGAGCCATTGCGCATCAACTTCTTTATCCCGTTTTCTCGAGATAACTAATGATTTTTGTTTCTTTTCCAGGTCGCCACCACTCAGGACCACGCCCGGATGCAGGATGTCATCAACAGGAACCACCAGGAACACTTGCCGACAAGAGACGGTATCTCACAGGCGAGTATAATACTTCGCTGCGTAGATACGTCGACACCACTTAACAATTTAATATCGATTTGCAGGTCACCGCTGAACTCTACAAAGAACCTAGGATTTATATGGACCCAAAGATCGGTGAATAAACGCGTTGTTAAACTGTTTGTTCGGTAAAAAATATAAAATATATTTATTTATTTGTATATACTTGTTCTTTATATAATTCCCGGTAACTCAGTCTCACAAACGCACTCACACAATCTTACACGCAGTATCGCTCGCGTATCGCGGAACTATTCGTACTAATTATCGGCGAACGAATTTTAGTATCGCGACGGTAATGGCTCTCCGATGTTTCCATCCCGAGAGTACAACGACGAAAAAGCTCTCGAGGGATCGCTGTCCACTCTCTTATATGGGTATCCCTACTATCGCTCGTTGCCACGCCCTCTGGCGCATGCGCTTCGCGCCATCTATCTCTCACACCACACTCATACCGCGCCTTAAGCCTATAGTACAATGTAGTGATATACCTGTTTGAAATACATGAGAAAAACTTATTAGCTAACATAAAATAAATAATTAACACGCTTATAACCCGCAAGTGCACCTTATCGTCGAGAAAGTGCAGATCGCTATCTATAATCATCTGCACCTGTGTGCACCTGTAATCATCTGCACCTGTGTGCACCTTTCGCGTCTAGGAACAAAAGGAATACAGAAAACAAAAAATTCTATATAATACGCGCGTATTCGCGCACGGAAAACAAAACAAAATATCACTCGACTAATGTCGATGGTCAGTACCATAAACGTCAGGTTAAATACGCGGTCAGGTTCCCGTGTCTGACCAGAACTAAGTTAAACCTATATTATCTTATATCTAATTTAATAGATAAATACAATGGTTATACGTTAAAAACAAAAGTGCAGCACTGGCTGCTAAAGTGCAGATAACCTGTATATACTTATCTGCACTCGGTTACACTTTCGTGCGATCTGCTCATCGGACCTCCTCTGGAAGCTCCAAGTCCATATCGCTGCCTCCCTCGATTAGTTCAAGGACACTTTTGTAGATGACCTCGCCGTCCGGACCGGTGCCCACCACTTTGCTGGATGCCCGGTATCTGCGAGGTTGGGTACCGCCGCTGCTCTTGACCCCCGAAGTGCTCGGCACCGCGCTCCTCGGTGTCGGGGCTCGCTCCTGTCGTCCCGTTTCGTCGGGTGGAGTCGCCGGCTGGGTTAATACGACCTTCGGTTGCAAGGTTAGAGTTAGGTTTCCTCTCGTGGTGTGCCACCTTGTCGTGGTGAGAGGGCTAGGCCCTGAAGCCCACAGGAATACCCATACGGGCTTCGGCTCAGTTGGGTGAACCAACGGGTGGAAGGGTCTCTAAGAGCACACCGTTCCCTCTTTGAGAGAATAAGGGAAGGCCAGCGGCTCCCTTAAGACTCCGGCCCTTGGTTCGAGGTCTATCGCTGGAAGGGGTTGGCGGCCCTGACTGCAATCGCCCGGCGAAACGGCGTCGTTAGGGGGGTGCTTCCTTTGGGGGGCATCCTCCACCCATGGCTTGCCATGGGTGGAGGATGCCCCCAGGGGACGGTGCGCCGGGAGGGGAAATGTGGATGCCGGTTCCCGTGTGTCTGGGGTTGGCGTGGCTTGCCACGTGCGGCCTGGCATCTGGGAAAGCGGTGTCCCACATAAGGGTCGGCGGGGCCATGCCGGTAGAGGTACTCATGCCGGACGGGCCCGCCGACTCTGGGGGCGGAGGTCGATGGGGCCACTCGGACGTTTTCCGAGCTCGGGCCCATCGACTTGGCCACCGGAGCCACTCGAACGTATTTCGAGCTCGGGTCCGGTGGCGGAGGTACGGGCCGCCAAAAGGACCCCCTTCCGGGGACACAATGGCGGCTCGGCCGCTGGGGCCGCTCAGACTTATTTTGAGGTCAGGGCCTGGTGGCGGGTAGCAGGGGTCGACGGGGCCACCCGGACGTTTTCTGGGCTCGGGTCCGCCGACTCGGCCGCTGGAGCCACTCGAACTTATTTCGAGCTCAAGTCTAGCGGCGGAGGCATGGATCGCCGATGTGTTCTCCCCTTAGGGGAGGCATTGAGGCGATCCAGTCGCCGGGGCCGCTCGGACATATTCCGAGGTCGGGGCTCGGTGACGAAGTGTACCGGTGAGTGATTGCGACCGCTTCCCTTCCGAAGTGGTCACTCATCGGAAGAAGTGTCCTCTTGTCGGGATTGAACCCTCGGCAGAGGACGGCTGGTCGCCATGGCGGGCAAGGTGGGCCGGGGAGCGGCGACCTTACCCCAACCGTCCATGGGGCCCTCCCGGGATATCCAAGCCTGGCGAGTTGCAGTGCGGTGCCCACATTGTCGGAGGTGTGGGAGCCCCGAAAGCCCACCCTTTGCGGGGTGAGTAAGGGCCTGGAGCCCAGTGGGGAGTTGAGTGTCTCCTCCCCCCGAGGCATAGTCCACCCCCCGGGGGAACTCGGGGCCCGGTGTAACAACCGGTGAGGGCACGCCCTGGTGGACGGAGCCGCACTGCACCCGGGAGAAAACCAAAATGAGTACTAAAAATCAATTCTATGACGCAGAGGGCGACCAGTCAGAGGACTCTGACGTGGGCAGCGGCAAGGACTGTAAAACCGTTCGTGATCAACCTACGGACAGTCACTGTCGACGTGACAATCAGGCGGGCTCGTCTGGAGATGCGGGTTCCAGGGGGGATCCTTTCCCTCCTTTGGCCGCGGTCTCCGGTAAAAGGAGGGCCGGGAGTAGGGCTAATATTAAAGTTAGCCCATATCCCCTCACGAAGAGGGAGAGGGAATCCTCCCGTTCCAGGTCTCCGTCGCTCATACGACGCGAGGAGGCCGACGAGGGGGATGAGATCCCTGCAAGGACGGGCAAAAGGGGCGCTAGGAGACTAGTCTCTGCGTCAGATGGGGAAGAAGACGTAGTGCTTCTCGATGAGAAACTCATATCCATCGAGGAGAAACGAGGAAGGGGTCGTCCACCAACCCACGGCCGCTTTGTCGGCTGGGCCAAAGCCAAGGCCGACATGGCGGAGATGGAAAAGGAGGAGGAGCACTTGAAAGCGGAGAGAGATCTCCAGGAAAACTGGACCGAGCGATTAAAGACACGGTCCATGAAGGCCTTATTGGAAACCCCCGGTGAGTCGGAAGAGACTACCGGGGATACCCCTAAGGCCAAGGACGAGGGCCGCAATATCAAAGACTTGACGTCTGGCGAGATTGTGGCCGAATTGGAACAAGTCGAGAAAGCCGTAATGAAAATTGCCGGCTTCAAAAAAGGTTATAAAGGCACTTCCAGAGCGGTCTTAAAAGAAGTCGCAACAATTGTGACTGTGGCGGGCAAAGAGCTCGCCAGACGCACTCAGTCGGATGAGTGCCGTCACCTAGAAGAGGAGAACTCCCGTTTGAGAGTGGAGCTCGATTATTTCAAACGGGAGATGACTGAGCTCAAAGCTGAGGTAAAGAACTAAGGAGGGGAGCTCAACCTCCCCCTCCTCCTTCGGCGCCTGCTCCACCATCACCAATGATGGTCTCCCCGTCTCGGTCCCCCACTAGGAAGACCAAGTCGTCTTCTATGGGGGGGATCAGGGAGAAAAGGAGCAGGCTGTCACAGGAAATGGAAAGAACACAGCCTGCAAATATCGCAGACACGGAGGACACTCTGGTGGCGGCGGTTTTGAGGCAGGTCGGCGCCATGCTGGATGCAAGGCTTGCCGTCATTGAGGAGAGGCTGCCACCGGAGAGAAATCTTCGACCCCCACTGAAGGCCGATGAGTCGAGGAAGGATCTGAAGAGCGGACCAAGGATCGTTTCCAACACGGTCGTCAGGCCCGCTCCAACAACAAGGGAAGGGGGGATCACCGGACGTGACATGGTCACATCCGATGATTTCCAAATAAAAAAGAAGAAGAGGAAAAAGAAGAAGGGCACGGGGGTGGGGGGTGCCGCTATGAAAGCGGATGTCTCGCCCCCCCGGGCTCCCGTGTCTTCCGACCCTCGCCCGAAGCCCCTGAACACGGCCGCGAGTTACTCGGCGGTCGTGCGAAGGGGGGGAGCTGGAACCGGAGGTGTTAAAAATAGGGGGCCGGCCGGACACAAAAGTCCAAACCACCGCCCCGGGCCGCCGACCCTCACCCCAAAAAGGCGGGTGGCAAAGGGAAGGGAAAGGAACAGACCGCTCCTCTTAACAGGGAGCGATCTGCCCAAAACAAAGTTAAAAAGAGGAAAATCCGTCCCCCCAAACAGGCGGCGATCCATATTAGTATGCCGCCTCGTGGGGAATCTGATATAGACACGACGGACTCGTCCGGAGTTGACAAAAAGAGAACTCTGGGGGAGGTGATGCAGACGGTTAGGGGAGAGATTAAGCTCTCCGATTACCAGATCACCTCCCTCAGACCGAAAAGGACTGTCACCGAGGGCATCTTATACGAGGTCCCCGGGACAGATAGCGCGGAGAAGGCGGATAAACTCGCCGTTGCGCTGAAGGCTCTGTTGGAGCCTAGGGGGTTGAGGGTCACCAGGCCGGTGAAGCGTGCGGAATTGCGGGTTTTCGGCCTGGATGACGCCACGACCCCCGAGGATGTTGTCCAAGCGGTGGCCGAGGTCGGCGGATGCTTGGCGGGGGACATAAAGGTTGGAAAGATCAACCAGTCCCCTGTCGGCAGGTTGGGCTCAATATGGGTCCAATGTCCGGCCTCGGCCGCCAAGAAGGTGGTCGGCTCGAGCCCAATTCCGATTGGATGGATAAGGGCTCGAGTCGAGGCCCCGGAGGCACGCCCCCTGCAGTGTTTTAGATGTTTGGGGGTCGGGCATATTAGGGCCCAGTGTAAGGAGGAGGTCGACCGCAGCGGTTTGTGTTACCGCTGCGGTCAGCCCGGACATAAAGCAGCGGAGTGCTCCGCTGAGCCCCAGTGCCCGCATTGCAAGGGTAGGGGGCTCAAAGCGGAGCACCGCTACGGAAGTAAGGCGTGTGCTTGCACACGACCCGAAAAGAAAAAGAAAAAGGACGGGAAAGGGGGAGCCGATAAAGGCTTCTCCTCCACAACAAAGAAGGCCGGTGGTAGCAAAGGGACGGCGCAACCGACAGCGCGGTCTCCCACCACCGAGCCAGCCATCGCTGGCAGGGCAGGAAGCCTGGGGGAGACGGCATCGATAACCGAGTAAGGATCGATCGCCGCCTCCTCCAGGCCAATCTCAACCACTCTGCCAGGGCACAGGATCTGTTGACCTAGACCCTGGTGGAGTGGAGGATTGAGCTAGCGATAGCGGCCGAGCCATACTACGTCCCTACCAGAAGCAACTGGTTAGGGGACGACGATGGCTCGGTCGCAATTATCGGAAGTGGCGGCCGCGATGCACTCCCCCTCTCTTTGTTGGGGAGGGGTGAGGGATATGTGGCCGCCAAATGGGGGGAAATCGCCGTGGTGGGGGTGTACTACTCGCCCAACCGTGACCTCGCCCAGTTTGAGGACTATCTGGGCCGGGTGTCGGCAGAGATCGGACGACACTTGCCCGGCCTGGTCGCGGGGAACCTCAATGCCAAGTCGGTGGTCTGGGGTTCTCCTGCGACCAATGCGAGGGGCGAGGTCCTGGAAGAGTGGGTGGCGGAACTCGGTCTCCTGGTATTAAACAGGGGATCGGTTCACACCTGCGTGCGACACAATGGCGGATCTATTGTGGATATCACATTGGGTACCCCGCCTGTTGCGCGCATGGTGTTCGGCTGGAGGGTAATGGCGGGGTCGGAGACGTTATCGGATCATCGATACATCAGAATGGATGTCTCCGACCCCTCCGCAGGCAACCAGCCGCGCCCCCAAAACAGAGGTGGTACACCCCTACCCCCCGCTGGGCGCTTAAGCGCCTGGACAAGGACACACTGATGGCGGCCGCTGTGGCGAAGGCGTGGGAGTCTCCCGCGCCGGGCCCCTGCGACATGGACGGGGAGGCAGCCTGGTTCCGGGAGGCGATGACGCAAATAAGCGACGTCGCCATGCCCCGGACCCGGGCGGCCCCGTTGAGGACGTCGGTGTACTGGTGGACGCAGGATATCGCTCAATTGCGAGTCGAATGCGTGCGGACGCGCCACCAATACACCAAGTGTCGTCGCAGGTGGCACCGGTAGCCGAAGCGGCCACGCTGTACGAGGCTTACAGAGAGGTCAAAAAGTCTCTGCAGCGAGCCATCAGGAGGGCCAAGACAAAGGCCTGGGACGAGCTCCTGGAGACTCTCGACGACGACCCGTGGGGGCGCCCCTACCTGATTGTACGGAAGAAGTTGCAATCGGGGGGCCCCCCGGTCACGGAGTCTCCACCCCCGGGTCCTGGAGGACGTTGTGTCGACCCTTTTCCCCCCCGATGGGGGGTGTCGGTCGGTCCTCCGGGGCAGGCGGTCCGGGTGCCTCAATCTCAGAGGTGGACCGCCGATCTGGGGGTAACAAAGGAGGAGCTGGCCAAGGAGATCCGGAAACTCGGGGCAAGGAACACCGCCCCGGGTCCCGACGGGATCCATGGCCGCGCCTGGGTCTTGGCCCTCAGTGTCCTCGGGGACCGGCTCAGACGGCTGTTCACAGCCTGTCTGAAGTCGGGGCGATTTCCCCCCATATGGAAGGAGGCGGGCTTGGTCCTCCTCCGGAAGGAAGGGCGCCCCGCGGAGTCTCCCTCCGCGTACCGCCCCATATGCTTGTTAGACGAGGCGGGCAAACTGTTCGAGCGTGTGCTCGCTGCCCGCCTCAAATGGCACCTGTCCGTGGAAGGCCCCGATCTGGCCGACTGCCAGTTCGGATTCCGGGAGGGCCGCTCGACTATAGACGCCATCAAGCGCGTCAGGGCCCTCTCGGAGGAGGCAGTTTCCCGGAGCGGGGTGGCGATGGCGATAAGTTTGGATATCTCCAACGCATTTAACACCCTGCCCTGGGAATGTATAAGGCGGGCGCTCGAGTTCCATCGAGTGCCCCCTTATATACGGAAGGTGGTCGGGGACTACCTTAAGGATAGGTGCATAATGTACTTGGGGCGGTACAAGGTGCCGTATAGGAGGAAGACAAATCACGGGGTTCCGCAGGGATCGGTTCTGGGGTCGCTCCTGTGGAACCTCGGGTACGATTGGGTACTGCGGGGTGCCCTCCTCACGGGCCTTAGCGTCGTCTGCTACGCGGACGACACGCTGGTTATGGCCCGTGGGGATTTCTGGGAGGAGGCCGCCAGGCTCGCCAGAGTGGGCGGGGCACTGGTCGTGGGCCGTATTCGTGCCTTGGGGCTTGAGGTGGCGCTCCATAAGACCGAGGCCATGTTCTTCACCGGGCCTCGGCGGGGGAGACCGCCTCAACGCCACATCGAAATAGAGGGAGTCCGCATCGAGATACGGCCCCATATGAAATACTTGGGGCTGTATCTCGACTGCCGCTGGTGTTTCAAAGAGCACTTTTGCCGCATGGCCCCCCGTATACGGGCGGCGGTCAACGCGTTTGGCCGCCTTCTGCCCAACATCGGGGGGCCAAAGGATTGGGTCCGCCGCCTCTATATGGGGGTGGTCGGCTCCATGATTTTGTACGGAGCCCCCGTGTAAGCCGGCAATCTGATGGCCAGTCGCGGCAGCGTCAGCGTTGTTCGCGAGCTGCAGAAGCGGTTGGCTAATCGGATTGCCAGAGCGTACAGGACCACCTCCGGTGAGGCGGCCTGTGCTGTGTCGGGATCGATTCCGTGGACCCTGCTGGCGGGGATGCACGCCTCTATGTACGAGTGGCGTGTCTCTCTCCGCCGGCGGGGGGAAATCCCGACGCAGGCGGCGGCAAAAGTTGTTCGGCACCAGCTCCGACAACATACCATCGACGAATGGAAAATGAGGATGGCCGACCCTAGGGCCGGCCATAGAGCTGTCGGAGCCATCCAGCCGGTCCTGCCGGAGTGGCTGGATAGGCGGCATGGCGGACTCTCTTATAGGATGGTGCAGGTGCTCACCGGGCATGGTTGCTTCGGTGAGTACCTGCACAAAGTGGCGAGGCGCGAGCCCACGACCAGATGCCATCATTGCGACGGGGATCGGGACACGGCGCAACACACCCTGGAGGTGTGTCCTGCCTGGGAGGAACAGCGCCGTGTCCTGATGGAGGAAGTCGGTGAGGATCTCTCTCTCCCGGCCGTGGTCAAGGCCATGGTCGGGAGCAGAGAGGCATGGAGCGAGATGGTCTCCTTCTACGAGTACGTTATTGCGCAGGAGACCGCGGAGCGATAGCGTAAGAACGACCCGGACTCAGCTCCCGTCCGCAGAAGGAGAAGGGGGAGGGGCGCGGGGGATTGGATTCCTTAGTCTCTTTTTCCCCCCTTACTACTACAATACGAGAAGTTGTCGGGGGGGAGGGGCCGTGCCGATGTTTCTGCATCGTTTCAATACATGTTTCAATCGTTGGCCGGCCCCTCTTCCCAATCGATAGAGGAGCGTCGTCCGCTCGCCATGGGCGAGCGAGCGGCGCCTCCTCCGAGGAGAGCCTTCGTGGGTTGCAGGCCGATTCCCTAATCCCAATGGGGAGGGGAGGGAGCCCCAACCCGCAAGGGCGGTGAAGGCTCGGGATCGGAGCGGGTGTCCTCCGATCTCGAACCGGCCCCCCCTTTACAATTACGGGGGCGGGGTGCGGCGGCGGTGACCCGCTGCACCCCAACTAGAGGAGGGGCCGTCCATTTACACAAATGGACGGCATGACCTATTAGCGGACGCGTGGCGTATGCGACAAGCGATCCCATGCGTCCGCGGTTAAATCGAGGGGTCACCCGTGTGGTTTTAGTGGGTCAAGGTCGTTAGATAGACTCCAGCCCCACATAACCCTGACTTCCCGCCCCGGGGGGTCAGGGTATGCGGAAAAGGCATTTCCACACGTTAAAAAAAAAGGGTTAGGTTCAAGGAGCGGCGGAGCTTTTCGCGATTTTTTTAGGATCTTTGGAAGGGCGGGAGGGGGCAAAGCCCCCTCCCCGGCCCCGACAACCCCCCCTTCCGTCGCACTCGCCCCCCCGCGGAGCGGGGGCCTCAAAGTTTAGAAAATTTTTTTTTTTAAATTCCCGGAATCAAGTGGGTTTTTTGGGGGGGGTAGTAAGACGCCCCCCACCCCATCCCGCTACGTCGCTCCGTTCCGGAGCGACGCGCGCTCGAGCCGTCCGACGAGCGCGTTTCGCCCGAAATAACGGGTGGGGGGGTGGAGGGGTGGAGGGGCAGAGCCCCCCCATTTTCGGCTTCATCGATCGCCCAAGGTCGATAGAAATTGCGATAATCGTCGATTTTTGGACAAATTTTCCAGTTTTTCAAATTTCAACGACTCGCGACGCATCGTCGATTTTCAAGGTCATCGTCGCTGTTGCCCCTTTTTTTCGACATTGCGAGAAAATCTAACAACCGTTCAATTTCAATAGGACGGGATGATCCTCGCGATTCACACTAAACGAATGAAAAGTTATTATTCCTCGTTATCGAGCTATCATCAATGTATTTTCGAGAAGTTTCACAGTCAACGAACATTCATTTTTCGTATTTTTCAAGTTATTCGCGAATCGAAAGATTTCATCGTCGGAAACGACTCCTCTCCACGGCTGGAAGAATCAATAATTTTCATCATCTTCGTCATCGTATCGATGGCAACACATTTGTAGAGATATATAGAGTTTGCGAAAATCTGATTAGCAGGAATAACGATTCTCAAACACGCTGGATTCAACCGCACGGAAGTGAGGGGGGTTGGCGGGCGAAGCCCCCCAGTGCGCGGTTCGGGGCGCAGGCGGGGAAGGGGGCGCAGGCGGGGAAGGGGGCGCAGGCGGGGAAGGGGGTGCACTAGGTCGAGCTAAAGACGTGGGCCTGCTAACAACGTGCGTAAAAAACGTAGTGATAATTATACAAGGCTGGTCTTGCTCTGCCATACCCGAAGTCACCGGGAGTTACGTGTCCGTGTACCGTGTCCACGGTCGTACGAGAGTACCGGCGTTTCGTATTATTATTATTGTTAATAACCGGTTTCGCGTTGAACGACAACGCGCACATGTGCGCGTTCGCTCTTGGACGGTATCGTCGGCTGCATCATCAGTGTATGAGTTCTCGATTGCAAGTGAATGAAATAAATATTTCTTCAACGGCTCATCGGTTCTTGTTAATATTTGTTAACCTCCTGACCAATCCCTCACCTCAAAACTACAGAGGGGCTCCGCCCCTCCCCCCGCCTATGGCAAAGCGACCGACAAATGCGGCAGCAAAAAGATGCATAAACATTCGACGCAGAAATATGCAAATGCAGACAAATAAGACATTCTTCATGTGAAACATGTCGGTAATTATGCATAAAGGGGGCCTCCTCTCCGATTTGGTTTATTTTTAAATATGTTGTAGGGGGGGTCTTCCCGAGTAATTTCATGGTAATTATGCATAAAAGGGGCCTCCTCTCCGATTTGCTTTATTTTAAAATATGTTGTAGGGGAGGTCTTCCCGAGTAATTTCATATATATATAAGGGTCGGACTCAAATAGTTTCGGAGATACAAGCTGAAAAAAAATAAAAAATAATTCACATAAGTTTCCAACATTCCACGCGAAGCGAGTTCCACCCATTGAGGGGGGGTGCGGGGGCCCTCCGGCCCCCCACCCGCACCCCCCCTTCGGTGCGTGCGTGCGTGCGTGCGTGCGTGTGTGTTGCTTTAGTGGACAGAGAGAGCTTAACCCAAACCAAATTTTAGTTTTAAATCAGAAATAGGTTTGGGTTAGGTTATATCTTCCGGAAGTGGAGCCCCCCCGTAGGGGGGGCGGAACCCACTGCGTCCACGCATATACTTTACAACGCAAAACGAGGTGTACTCTACAATTCTTGTGTGAATTGGAAAGTGTATGCGTGGACGCAGTGGGTTCCGCCCCCCCCTTCGGGGGGGCTCCACTTCCGGAAAATATAATCTAACCCAAACCTATTTCTGATTTAAAACTAAAATTTGGTTTGGGTTAGGTTATATCTTCCGGAAGTGGAGCCCCCCCGTAGGGGGGGGCGGAACCCACTGCGTCCACGCATATACTTTACAACGCAAAACGAGGTGTACTCTACAATTCTTGTGTGAATTGGAAAGTGTATGCGTGGACGCAGTGGGTTCCGCCCCCCCCTTCGGGGGGGCTCCACTTCCGGAAAATATAATCTAACCCAAACCTATTTCTGATTTAAAACTAAAATTTGGTTTGGGTTAGGTTATATCTTCCGGAAGTGGAGCCCCCCCGTAGGGGGGGCGGAACCCACTGCGTCCACGCATATACTTTACAACGCAAAACGAGGTGTACTCTACAATTCTTGTGTGAATTGGAAAGTGTATGCGTGGACGCAGTGGGTTCCGCCCCCCCCTTCGGGGGGGCTCCACTTCCGGAAAATATAATCTAACCCAAACCTATTTCTGATTTAAAACTAAAATTTGGTTTGGGTTAGGTTATATCTTCCGGAAGTGGAGCCCCCCCGTAGGGGGGGGCGGAACCCACTGCGTCCACGCATGTACTTTACAACGCAAAGCGAGATGTACCCTACAATTCTTGTGTGGATTGGAAAGTGTATGCGTGGATGCAGTGGGTTCCGCCCCCCCTACGGGGGGGCTCCACTTCCGAAAGATATAACCTAACCCAAACCTATTTCTGATTTAAAACTAAAATTTGGTTTGGGTTAAGCTCTCTCTGTCCACTGAAGCAACACACACACACACGCACGCACGCACGCACGCGCGCGCGCGTGCGCACACACACACACACCGAAGGGGGAGTGCGGGTGGGGGGCCGGAGGGCCCCCGCACCCCCCCCTCAATGGGTGGAACTCGCTTCGCGTGGAATGTTGCAAACTTATGTGAATTATTTTTTATTTTTTTTCAGCTTGTATCTCCGAAACTATTTGAGTCCGACCCTTATATATATATGAAATTACTCGGGAAGACCCCCCCTACAACATATTTTAAAATAAAGCAAGTCGGAGAGGAGGCCCCTTTTATGCATAATTACCAACATCTCTTATAATCATCCACAAAAACCCCTTTCAACTAGAGAAATGGAGACCAGCGATATTCAAATGTCATTGATCCCCCTGTGGTGTAAATCGATCGTCCTGAACCCTTGGGACGAAGTAATAGTCTCAGCGATGATCGCATTTCACGTGGAATTCTTATCAGCGAGTCGAATCTTTCACGTTTGGGAACAAAATGAGTAACTTGGCAGCTATATGCTCGGTAGGAGATAATAGAGGGAAAGTAAACGGTGCGTGTCGCAGCATTTGGAAGCTTTGCTACTGCAATACAAGATGTGCGAGCTGGTGCATCGTCGAGTGATGTTTAGCACCTTCTTTGCCAAACGAGGAGGACGTTTGGTCTTGGGTTAGCATCGTTGATTCGCTCCATCAATTATACTTTACACGGATGGTTTTGCCGTTATCTAGATATTCTATCGACACCGCACACCTAATGAACCCCAAAAAACATTCTACAACAACTTGACGGCCGACGAAATTTATAGGATTGTTTGGATCGGTTAATCGTCTATGTGCGCGCAACGACTAATCAAAGATTCGATGTCGCCAACACCATCTATCGAGATGTTTGCAACGTTGGAATCGTCGATCACACAAAAAAAGGCGCTATCGTAAATCTATTCGATGATTTCCCAAGTCGTGGCGGATATTTGCTGTATACTCGGCGGCTATTGGTTTTGAAGGAGGGGTTGCGTGACATGCGGCGCAGTCGAGGAGCAGTCCTGGCAGCGATATGAGAAGCAACTACAGCAGCGAGGAGGAAATATGTCGGTGCTGTCTCTCTAGCAACGGTAAATGCATAAGGGACTATACTACAGCGATGGGACCTATCCATCCTATGAGAAATGGTCTCATCACTGTTTGGGTGCAGTGTCCAATTATTTCTGATGCAGACAAGTAGGGCGAAACAAGCGCGTGTATATCTATGAAATAACGGACTTTTAAGGTGTCGCAAGTTTCAACGCTCGAAACATGCCTGCCCGTGTTAGGGGGAGGAGGAGGAGGAGGAGGTCGTTGTAAGATCTTGTTTCACATGTGTCTGCAAAAATCACGTGGCCAAGAATCGGTGGTACGCGGATAGGACAGTTGATTTAGAGCAAACCCAGACTACTCGTCTCCGAGCCCTGCCATATTGTAAGAGTTGAAAAAAAAGTAAAATGCTGGCAAGGCAAAGAGTTTAGCCATTTTTCGTCACGAATCTGCTAAAATAAAGATGTGGACTTGCCAAACGAGGCACTATAGATTCGTTGGCATTGATAACATCATACCCTAACCGTAGACCTACGCGATGCCCAAAATTTTTTGCTCGCGTACGAGTTTTTTTGCGGAACTAGTGTCGTAACTTGTTGTCGACAAAGTAATAATAGCCGGTAACTTGACCGAAAACACCAGCTTTTTCGGCTCTCGCGTGGCAGATGACAAAAAAATCTTAGTTACCATTGGAGTAGAAGGACGCAAAGCTCCAAATAGGCCAATCTGCGGTTTTCGCCCAGCGACTACAGCGGCGAGGGGTTGGAAGCGAAGCCCCCCAGTGCGCGTTTCTAGGCGTAGGCGAGGAGGGGGGTGCAGGGGGGAGGGACGGAGCCCCTCCCCCCGCCTATGACGAAGCGAGCATCTAATGCAGGAGGAGCATCATCATCATCATCATCATCATCATCATCATCATCATCATCATCATCATCATCATCATCATCATCATCATCATCATCATCATCATCATCATCATCATCATCATCATCATCATCATCATCATCATCATCATCATCATCATCATCATCATCATCATCATCATCATCATCATCATCATCATCATCATCATCATCATCATCATCATCATCATCATCATCATCATCATCATCATCATCATCATCATCATCATCATCATCATCATCATCATCATCATCATCATCATCATCATCATCATCATCATCATCATCATCATCATCATCATCATCATCATCATCATCATCATCATCATCATCATCATCATCATCATCATCATCATCATCATCATCATCATCATCATCATCATCATCATCATCATCATCATCATCATCATCATCATCATCATCATCATCATCATCATCATCATCATCTATATTAACAATAATAGCAGCAGCACCACAAATGTATAAAGAATTTTCAAAAATTTCTAGTCAAATTTCCATCTATTATTGTAATGCAATAACCCATCGATAAACATCACATCACCCAATCTTACACCAAAAAGACTCGGCTATATATAAAATGACATATCCGATACTTGTAAATGTAATATCTTGTACATGACACGACACATATGTAATAGTTTTTAAGTCGTGTTAAGTGTTAACTCTATTACAGCATCCTTGTTAAAACGAAATATAACGACATTAATATATTTAGTATTTCTATATACTTGTAGGAGCAGGAGGAGTAGGAGGAGGAGCAGGAGCAGCAGCAGCAGCAGCGGCAGCAGTATCACCATCAGCTTTTTCTAAAGGGTGGAATGTCACATGGCAAGAATTATGCAACAGCAGCCCTTTATCCGTTTAGCCATCCGTATTGCCATACACTACACTATCATCTGTATGGAACACAAAACCACACGACTCGTTAAGCCCGACTAATCTCGGAAAACTGACGAAATAAATGATGGCATGATTCATCGATTCAAATTTGAAAGATAAAAAAACTGCTGTTGCCATCTCCATGAAATGTTGCAACTCTGGCCAGTCGAGACCAGACTAGTTTCATATATATATAAAGACGCGCGTTGCTAGAAAGAAACCGCTCGTTTCCGCACATTGAAACCGAACGTCCCAGCAGTGTTACACAGTGTAATGTTCTCGTTTATGGCGGAGCGTAGTAGGGGACTATGACAAGAAATAGTTGTTGTCCTATACATCAAATAACCGACGGAATCAAGCGGATAAGAATCCAAACCAGAATCCGCAATAGTCGCAAAGACATTGCGATTGGCAGGCACTATGCTGCAAGGGTCTCCACATACGAAATCATGTGTTAATCTGTCTCTCGCGCATTTCACAGGCGAGTAGAAGAAGGAAAAAAATCCGCTTCGGCCCCTTTTCATCGAAGAAGATTGCGAAGCGCGACAATCTCTCTTTCTCCGTGGAGCACCTTAAATTCTGCTAACCCGAGTCCTCTGGCCAACTGGACGACTCGGTCCATAATGTCTCAAACCCTGAAGTGGCCAAAGAGATTCGAGTTCGCTTTTTTGAAGGCGCTCCACAATTTAAAATTTGTCGCGTTCGCAATCCTCATCGCGTGCGTGAATACCGCCTCCTCGTGTTTGGGGCCGAAGCAGATATTTTTCTTCGCCTTCGTCTGGCGTTTCGGGGCCCTGTGCCAAGGCGGCGGCGTCCAGGCGTCTTCACGATCGTCGTCGTCGTCGTCGTCGTCGTCGTCGTCGTCGTCGTCGTCGTCGTCGACGTCGTCGTCCCTGGAGGCATGGGACGGCTGCGACCTTGGCGGCGTAACGTCCCTGGACGTGCCAGGGACGGGCTGCTGCTGCTGCTGCTGTTGCTGTTGCTGCTGCTGCTCCTCCTCGTCGCTCGTCAACGCCCGCCTCTTCCTCCTTTGGCGAACAAAGGCAGGCGATGGCGACGGCGATGACGGCGGCGGCGGCGGCGTCATGCCCTGGACGTGCCAGGGAAAGGCTGTTTGTTCTCCTCCTCCTCTTCCACGCTTGATACAATCCTCTGACGTTTTCTAGGTCTCTTCATCTTCGCGACTCGGACGACGACTGTGACGGTAGCGGCGGCGGCGACGACGACGACGACGACGACGACGACGACAACGGTGGCTGCTGAGGCGGCGGCTGCGACGAGGATTTGGACGGAGACGACGATTCCGTCGAGGATACAATCCTCCGTCGTTTCCTCGCCCCTCCTCCCCTACCTTCCCTCCTTCCCGCCTTTCTCTTGAGCACGACTCTGCGAGCCTTGCTTTCCCGCCTCATAAGATCGCGCGCGCTCGCGATCAAAACCTGGCGACGATCATCGTGTTTTACGAGGACCCAATGATGCAGGTCGGCATCCTGTGTAAGGAAACGGTTAGGGAAGACGTCGAAACGTCTAACCCTTTCCCTCAACCGACCGTACAAATCTGGGTCCTCGTCGTCGAAAATTGGCTGTCTCAGACTCGATTGCAGTATACGGGCGACCGTCGTCCTGGGCTCTATGGTCAAAGCGCGCGCGATCGCGTCCGCGGCCACCGTCCTCGTAATTTGTACGTGGCGGACGTCGTACCACGGGTGCCTCGCGTAGGTCTCAACGAAGCGCCGGAGCGAGAAAGGCGAGGACTCGGCGTCGTCCTCTGCGAAGAATGGAACGATAACGTCACACTCAACGTTGCGCTCGTTGAAATATTTCGCGGTGAAGAGGCACCGCGTGTACGCCCACGTAGCCACGGATGCGACGAGATAGCGCTCGGCGTGGTCGGGCGTGTTCAACGCCGAGGGCATCCATCGTTGAACCGTGGCTTGGTGCGCTACCGCTTCCGAAATGTCCTTGGGGACTCTGGAAGAGTATAGCGGCACCATAGCCTCGTCCAACGTGGTGGGCGTCGTCGTCTCGACGATCTCGTCGCATCCGCGTAGTTTTATGACGCCGCCTTGGATGGAGGACGCCTCGCTGCCGCCAGCAAAAATACTGCGCATCAGGGCGTAATTGTAGCTCGTGTGGCGGCCGTGCGCGAAATATAACACGGGCATCTCTGCCCGCACCGCGCGCGCGACCAAGAATCGGTCGATCCACGCGTTGGCGGGCGGACAGAGAGAGCGTCGCCTACCGCCACTCGCCCTGATGCTCCGTCGAACGAGCCTCATGTCCTCGCCCACGGTCTCGTCAAAATGACGATCCCAATGCGAGATCCTGACGATGAGACGTCGTTCGACGAGCATGCGCGTCGTCAGAGTTGGCACGCCTTCGGCAAATATGCCGAGATCGGCGATCGCGCCCGAGATTGTCGCGCTCAGCGCGGGAATAACTCGGACGTGATCGAGCGTCACCACCTCTTCCACGCGCAGGCCGTGGCCGCGCTTGACATAGTTGGCGCAGTACGCAGCGAGGTCCCTTACATACTGGCGCGTCGCCTCCGCCAGGTCCTCCATCCGTTTGTCGCCGAGACCGGCCGCGTAGCCACCCGCGACCAGACAGGACGACAAGAAGCCCGAATCGGCGGGTCTGGCCATCTTTGCCGACGAATTGTACGCCTGGGCGAACGTCACGAGATGGTGGTGTGATGGCGCCGAGGCGTGTCGCAGTGATGCCAGATTCGGGACGCGCAACATGCCACATTGAAGTAGTGGGGATACATTACACAAGCGAGAATCGTGTCGATGTGCGCTCGGCGCTTCGGCAAGCTTCGGATAGAAGAAGAGGACGGAAAATCTTTTCTGTCTCTTTTCTACCAGGCAGGCAACGAAGGCGACGGGCGACGGGCGACGATGGTTCGATGCTTGCTTCTCGCGATACGCGTGATAGTTTTTTTTTTCACAGCCTTTTGTATAATATATTTAACATTATAAAAAAATATTTTTTTATGTAAAAATAAATACAAATATTAAATTATTACATACACATATGTATATATATACATATACACGATAAAAGAGTGCCCACATGTATGTGTGTATATATACGTAAATATTAATTATAAAGTTTTATATGAATGCAATTTTTATGATATATTTATTATCAACAATGTTAAAATATATATTTTTTTAATGATATTTTAAAGATAATGATATTTATCGCAATCTTTTAAATGATATTTTGTTGAAAGTTATACGATAATTAGTTGCAATATTATGAGCGTTTCAAATGAAAAAGATCATTTTTCCTTCAACTCTCGATAATTTGGCAACAAATCATCGCACAGCGATCAACAATTATTTAAATTAAAGAGCATCGGTGACCCACGGAATTTTTTGTTCAATCATATTACATATCTTAGAAATGATATAATAAAATTTGTACATATATATGTAGTACAAATAGAAAATTGCAATAAAAGGATAAGAATAGGACAGGATAGGATGTTTATTATAATAGTGGTCTTCCACACCACCCTAAGAGGTTCCACTAAATGGCGCGTTAGGTTTTTTTATAGTGGACCTTCGCCAAGAGCCCTATTCTACCACATCATATTACATGTGATGAAAGCGATAGAGAAAGAATGACTATATTTGCAAGTGTGATGTCCTTTAAGAACAGAATATTTTTTACACACCTATTTAATTTACAGGTGTGGTGTCCTTCACGAACAAAATATTTTTTACACACTTATCTTATTTAAAAGTGTGGTGTCCTTTACGAACAAAATATTTTTTACACACCTGTTTAATTTACAGGTGTGGTGTCCTTCACGAACAAAATATTTTTTACACACTTATCTTATCTTAAGGTGTGGTGTCCTTTACGAACAAAATATTTTTTACACACCTATTTAATTTATAGGTGTGGTGTCCTTGACGAACAAAATATTTTTTACACACCGCTCTCGTTCATACGTGGTATCCTTTACAGACATATTTTTTTATACAATTGTCTCATTTACAGATATATCATTAGACGACGAGGGAACTGCAATATCATTAATATCTGCAGCATATAGTGTAAGGCTGTTTTTCTTTTTCTTTTCAGAATTTGTATATAAATTATCCGCCGACATAAGAGATAAATGCTGCTCATCAATTTTCATTTGTAAGGCTGTTTCGTCCCTCGCCTTCAACGCTGACTTGAATACGCAAGTAGCATTTACACAGGTCGACGAAAGTCTGTTTCGTTTTTTTGTTTTCAAATCAGATAAAACTGAAAACGTTCTTTCTGGATCAGCATTTGAGTTGGGAAGCGATCTTATCGCATTCAAAAGTGATTTTAAATTAGGATACTTGTAATTAATAATATTATTTGATTGACATTTTAAAATTTCCTTCCACATATTATCAAAATTTAATTGTGAAAGATTCTGTTTTTCTTCAGTACTAAAATCAGAATTTAATGCGAACCATTCTTTTTTTAAGCCATCTTCATCAAAACCACCTAGAGTTTTTGTGATAAAAACAACGTCATTAAAAGATGTTTCTCTATTATCGTCAAACAAAGATGGTGGTTAAAAAACTTTTAATTTATATAAAAATACATCATGGACCGGTAATCTTTTTTTAATTTCTTCGGCAGCAGTTATATAAAATTGCAAACAATTTTGTCGAATACTTGTAATAACTTCTGCATGTCCTTCCTTTACTAAGTTTTGAAGATATTGTTCACATTCTGATCCTAAAGTAATACCGTTTAGAGATTTATGATTTTCTTTTTCATGAAATGTAACATTTGAAAGTAAATGTTTTAATAACTCCGGTTTCAAAAAGTGTTCGGAAATTTTTATGAGAAAATTAACAGATTTAGGCGGCAATAAATGGATTCTTGTTTCAGCAGCTTGAAAAAACGCATTAAATTGATTGAAAAAATTTAAAACATATTTTAAAAATAGAAAATAGGCTTTTATATCCACATTTTCTATGAGAGACAATAAATATTCCCCAGACTTTGATTTTTCGCTAATAACCGTTTCACGAAGAAAATATTTTATCGTATCCCACGATTCAAGAAGTCTCTCAATACTGAAATAATGCGAAAGCCATCGAGTGTCGCATAATTTTAAAATTTTGCGAGTAGTTTCTTGGAAACATTCAGAAAATTCATTAAATATAGCTGAACGCTTTGGACTAATATTAATATAATTAATAATTTTTTTAAGAAATTCATCGCAAAATGCGGGCATTTTAGCGCATGCAGCGTGCGCAACCAATGCGGCAGAATGGCAAGGACATGCAAATGTTATTAAATTTTTACATTTTTCTTCCAGTTTTTTTTAAAAGATAAATGTTTTCCTGTCATTACTGATGCATTGTCACATGACAGGGCAAGGATATTTGAAAATGGAATTTGAAGTTTGTACATTTCAGACTGGAATGCATTAAATAATTTTTCCGCACTGCTCTCTCTTGCATCAATATTAATTAATTTTACTAATTGTGACCGAACATCTAAAGTCTCGGAATCAACATATCTAACAAAAAACGTCATCCATTTTTCGTTACATATATCGGATGTTTCATCAATAAAAACAGAAAATTTAACGTTCTGAATGCTATTAGCTACACGTTTTGTCTCAACCGGACACAGAACATTCGATATTATATTTTTGCATTTTGTTCGACCCATGCTCATGCTTTGCAATACATTCGAATCTTTTCCTATTTGTTGAAAGAAATTGAGAATTTCTTTTGCAGTTTGATGAGGTATATTTTTCTCAGTAATTAGTGCGGCATATCGTATTTCCGCAGATTTTTTTCGCTCATCAAACGACAAAAGTGACTCATCATTTTGCGTATTCAAATCTTCGTTCGTTATTTTACTTTTTCCACATTTATTTTTGTGAATTTTAGATTCTGCGTGTCGATATATTTGTGATAGACCACCAGCAATTGATTTATCACAAATCGAACAAAAGAATGAGTTGGCGTCGTTTGGTACTTCGCGTAACCATAATTTAAATTCTTCTATTTCTAACCATTGTTGTCTAAATGTTTTTTTATATTGTTTTTTTTCTTGCAAATTTACAGTATTAATATCAATTGAAGCATTTTCTTTCATACTATTTTTGTGACACGCAGAATCCGCATGTCTTACAATATGCGAATTGCACGAAAAATTTTTATTACACACGATACAATGAAAAAGACTATCATCAAAGGATACTTTGCGTATCCAAGATTGAAATCGAGCATCGTTAAGCCAAGCATCTGAAAAGCTTCGCTTAGGTTTCTTTTTCAATATATCGCACATTTATACACGATGCAAAAAATGAAAAAGATGGAAACTAAAAAGTGAATAAATAAAATAAGAAGAATAAAGAGATGAAAATATAATAGAAATTGAACGACTTACAGTTGAGATTCAACTTGGATGTCAATTTCTTGAACGCACAAATTTCACAAGCACGTAAAAAATACGTTCACTCGTGACAATAGCGACAAGCTATGCTGTGCGCTTGCGACCAATAGCAACAAGCTATGCCGTGCGCTTGACAAAACAATTGAAGATACTATACATATAGTGGCGTACTGCGTACTGCACGAGACGCAACATGTCACGTAAGTAAAAAATCAAATTATTATTATTTATATTGTTTAGAAGTATAGACTTTAATCTTTGGCTTCTCTTTCTTCATCATTTGCACATAATAAGCAGTTTATTAACATTGTAACACATATATTTCAATAAGATCATGTATGTGTGTACTAACAATAAGAGAAGTAGGTTATAAAAGTAGTGTTAATATAATTCACACATATTACACGCGTACACACACACACACACACACACACACACACACACACACACACACACACACACACACACACACACACACACACACATGTATATGCAAATATACAGGGAGTATCTATCTTAAATGTGGGCCGCTACTTCAGGAGCGTATTCTACTCATCGAAATGAGCATTCATATAAACATATGTTCAAAAATGTGTCGATTTCACATTACAGTCATGTTTAAGTTGAAACTTAAGATAATTACAAAGCGTGTTATTTTATTTCCAATAATACAAAACAGTAGAAAATAAAAGTTTCAGATTTCCATGACAACGTAAGTGTGTCCTTCCGATATTAACAACCATAAAACTAAATTGTTTTTGGACACATGTTTATATAAATTTTTTGCTTATTTCGATGAGTAGAATATGCTCCTGAAGTAGCGACCCACATTTAAGTTACACCCTATATATATATATATATATAATTTATAGCTGTTTAAACTTACACATATTTCTCTTAACACATGCATACACATTCAGAAGGCCTTATTTTTCAAACCTAGATTTTTATTTATTAAATAATTAATAAAAGTAATTATTAAATTAAGTAACTAATTAAAGTAATTATTTTGATTAATATTATTTAAATTATTATAATAAATTATAATTAATTATATGATTAGTTTTTTAAAATTATTTTAGTGCATTATTTTTTAGTGCATATTAAAAACTATATATTAATTTTTACAGAAGATATAATACAGCACTTGCTGCAGCAACAAACTGAAATGCAGCAACAGCTGCAAGATCTAAAGCAGCAACAGCAGCAACGCCAGCCGCCAGAGCAGCCCCCGGAAAAAATATCAGAGCAGCCCCCGGAGCAAATATCAGAACAGCCCCCGGAGCAGCCCCCGGAGCAGCCTCTAGAAGAACAGCCGCAGGAGCAAGGGCCGCAAAAGAAAAAAGGTATGTATCTTTTTATTTTCTATTATTAAATTATTAATTTATATACATTAATGTAATAATTTATATGCATTATATGATTGTTATTAATTTATGTGTTTATTTTTCAAAAAAGGACATGGACGTGGAAGATCGCGTGGCCGCTGGTATTACCAGCGGGGCGCCAGAGGCGGCCCAACTAGGCCGTATAGCTGGCGTGGTCGAAGGAGCTGGGGCGGCAGAGACAATCCAGGCACCCGGGGCGGCCGGGGTGGCTGGGGCGGTCGGCAGGGTCAAAGTGGCCCAATCTATATTAATATATATAGATAAATATGTATATATACATATATAAATAATAAAAATTTTTTTTTTTAAATTATAAAAATTTATGTTCTCTCTCCTTTCCTTCTCGCCTTTATACAGTATATATATATATATATATATATATATATATATATATATTATACTTTATTTTAATTTACACCTGTAAATTAAATAGGTGTAAAAAATATTCTGTTCTTAAAGGACATCACACTTGCAAATATAGTCATTCTTTCTCTATCGCTTTCATCACATGTAATATGATGTGGTAGAATAGGGCTCTTGGCGAAGGTCCACTATAAAAAAACCTAACGCGCCATTTAGTGGAACCTCTTAGGGTGGTGTGGAAGACCACTATTATAATAAACATCCTATCCTGTCCTATTCTTATCCTTTTATTGCAATTTTCTATTTGTACTACATATATATGTACAAATTTTATTATATCATTTCTAAGATATGTAATATGATTGAACAAAAAATTCCGTGGGTCACCGATGCTCTTTAATTTAAATAATTGTTGATCGCTGTGCGATGATTTGTTGCCAAATTATCGAGAGTTGAAGGAAAAATGATCTTTTTCATTTGAAACGCTCATAATATTGCAACTAATTATCGTATAACTTTCAACAAAATATCATTTAAAAGATTGCGATAAATATCATTATCTTTAAAATATCATTAAAAAAATATATATTTTAACATTGTTGATAATAAATATATCATAAAAATTGCATTCATATAAAAC
The DNA here is from genome assembly GCA_963971435.1 of Lasius platythorax. Classification (NCBI taxonomy): domain Eukaryota; kingdom Metazoa; phylum Arthropoda; class Insecta; order Hymenoptera; family Formicidae; genus Lasius; species Lasius platythorax. Next base: position 20,689,991 of record OZ020537.1, on the reverse strand, counting down.
TTTATAATTAATATTTACGTATATATACACACATACATGTGGGCACTCTTTTATCGTGTATATGTATATATATACATATGTGTATGTAATAATTTAATATTTGTATTTATTTTTACATAAAAAAATATTTTTTTATAATGTTAAATATATTATACAAAAGGCTGTGAAAAAAAAAACTATCACGCGTATCGCGAGAAGCAAGCATCGAACCATCGTCGCCCGTCGCCCGTCGCCTTCGTTGCCTGCCTGGTAGAAAAGAGACAGAAAAGATTTTCCGTCCTCTTCTTCTATCCGAAGCTTGCCGAAGCGCCGAGCGCACATCGACACGATTCTCGCTTGTGTAATGTATCCCCACTACTTCAATGTGGCATGTTGCGCGTCCCGAATCTGGCATCACTGGCGTGTCGGCAAAAGTAGCCGAAATCGTCCAAAAAACCCGCCCGATACTTGTCGACCTTGTCGTCTAGCCGTATTCACCCCCTAAACATAGCGGCTAGCGACTGCTGGTCGCGGGCTACGCGGCCCGAAAGTTTCACTACGATTATGTCGTCGTCGTCGTCGTCGTTGTTAGCGCGCAATGTATCGGCGCGATGGATTTGAACAACATCCACGTGCGGAAGTTCCACGCGCGCGATATGGCCGAGCAAGGTCTCGGCGCGTCTCTTCTCTAGACGCAAGCCGTGCTGAGCCACGTACAATCTCAGATAGGAGATTCCACAGGCCTCGCGGAGGTCGGTGGCCTCCAACACCGACGTGAGGTGGCGCGCGAAATCCGCGAAATCCCGTTGAAAAATGGGATAATCGCGATCCACCTCGTAGCGGGCGAAACCGACGCCGCCGCCCGCGGTTTCGGTGTCCTCCCGCAACAGTTCCGCGGCGCGCAGCACGACCTTGCGCACGAAAGCCGAGCAACAAACCCCTAAACGGCTCCTCTCCCGCTCGTTGGCGCGTACGGGCACGTCCCGTAAAAATTCGCACTGGTCGTCGTACTGAAATAGTACCATGATCAGGCAACCGTCGAGCGTGGCCAGACGAAACTCTGACCACGGTCGATCCTCTCGCGCGCTAGGGTCGCTGCTCGACGCGCCCCCCCCCCTGTGTCGCCGCTATTCGCGCCGCCGCCGCAGCGCGCTCGCCGCCGATAAACAGGGGCCGCTTCGACAGGTATCGCGTAAGCTTTACATTACGGCACCTTGAGATAGAGAACGGCCTCGTGTACAACGTACACGTCTCGCACTCGAAGGGCTCCAATGAAGCCGCGCAAATTATTACCGAGTCCACGTCCTCCTTAACGCTGACACCATCTCGATAATTTTCGAGAGGCCGCGTATCGAGGGCGTCGAGAGTCTCTCGCCTCCTCCTCCTGCAACGAGGACAGCGCCCTCCTCTCGCCCGACAAAGAAATTTTATTTGAGAAAGACATTTTGGCAGGTAATAATTTTCATCCGGTTCGCCCATCATGGAAGCCCTACCGCGGTAGGGCTACTATCCCCGGGAAAGAATGACCCTAACAATAGGTACCGAAACCGAGAAGCGGCTTATCGGGTGGTCAACCCCTATCGGCACCGTGTGACTCTAATAAAAAGTGTTACGGGCCCGCGCCATAAATGATGCTAAAAGTTTTACGGCACCCCTATCGAGTGGACGCCCCCGATCCGAGCGGGAAGCTGATCCAAACCTCGGGCTAGACGGTGCCAGGATTTGCCCTACCTGGCTCCGGGTATGAGGAAATACTGACCGGGTAATCCTCCACACATGCGCCCGGTATACTCGCTTCAACTCCCAAATAGGCTCCGTACAGCAAAGGCATGAGCGGTTCTTCCACGTTGAACATGTGGTTTCACGCGACTGAACACTTATTACTCCCACAGAGGTCAGGTACTAACATCACGCCCCGCCACGGTCGAGGGGTTTACTACACCCCTCTTGATTAGTCTTTGGGAAATATCCACGAGCAACCGACCGCATCTCACTCATACGACACATCCATACATCTTGTTCCCTCGACGACGAAGGAACGGTGTGCTCTTGGAGACCCTTCCACCCGGTGGTTCACCCAACTGAACCGAAGTCCGTGTGGGTGTTCCTTTCAGGCTTCAGGACCTAGCCCTCTCACCACGACATGGTGGCGCACCACGAGAGGGATGATGTATTATTTCATCAAATGCCAGAGATATTGATAATAAAAATAATTCCGTAGGTAAAAATAAATAAAACCTTTTGACCTAAACCTTCACACATCTCAAAGTCATCGATATCATAATTTCAACATTAAATCTCTGTAAATAATGAAAAGCGATTAGTGATTACCACAAGTGATTACGCGAATCGACAAATTAATGGTAATATGCCTAACGCTTAAATTAACGGCCTTGCGAAATCTAGTGCGTTTTCAGAACAGTAAAAATCTACTACGTTTCAAACTAAATTGTTACATGTACATAATTTTTATCTCCCATTTTAATCGATATTGAAGATTCTGTAATACGATGCTGCGGAAGAATCATGAAACACATTTTGCTCTACCTTTCGTACAGCAAATCACTTAATTCCTTTAATAAAATATATTTCTGTAGCGTATAAATGTCCTAAATTTGTGAAATAAAACATTGCTAAACGCGCGTAGAGTGTATCGATATTACCGATAAAAAATTTAGGTGTTTATCGGTCTGATATGTTTCACCGATAGATGAAAAAGGAAGAGAAAAAACGCAAAAAAAAGATAAAAATTCTTAATCCGATAGTAGGATTTTCTCAATTTGCATTGTTCGATCTAGTTTTGAGGCATAAAAAATATTAATCGCGTAAATGTCAAAGTTGATTATAGGCATCTAGAATAGCATAAAACTCAAAAATTATATCCGGTATAACGCAATAATGATACTACCTGATGTTTTTTTATGTTATTATTATTGTAATTAAAATATTTTTATCAATTAAAATGTTTATACAATGTAATACACAGGGTCTGATTACTTGTTGTTGTTTTTTATAAATTTCGTTCCTGTGTCTTTGTAGTGTTTATGTTTTTGGACGCGAGACATGGTAATTTTACATACATGTCTTCTGTTTCGACATTAGTCATATCACGTCTTTCACTTTGACAGCTTGAAAGGTAGTGCTTCCTTAATTATTCTGTACATTACATCCTAAATTTGCTGTTCGTTTCTCATTGGTAATATATAATTTTTGCATTAATTTTTACAGCAACACTTGATAAGGGCCCGTACCCAAGGGCCGAAACGTTGTGTTATTAATTTTTGTATAGGCCAGTCAGGTCGATTTTTAATAAATTTTATATAAAATGTTTATATTTGCACAGTCACAAATCACAATATTTGCTGTAATATAGTTGCTTTTAATATTATATATTAATATATTTTATTTCATTCTTTTCAAAAATAAATAATCATTTCTCTCAGTTTAAGGTTTATCGTTGTTTTGTTATATTTTTGTTTCTTTATAATATTACGCTAGAATTTTTATTACACGTTGTAACGTAATAAAATATCTAAACATAATTTATGAAAATGTTTCATAATAATTTATATTGTATTTATAAAATTTTTATTAATTCGATAAAAATTTACTTTATAATAAGACGCAATATAAAATGTTGTATTTCATTTGTGACAAAAAGATGTAATTTTTGTCTTTTCAGATACCGATTAGGCATTTTTGTCAGTTTTTCTTATCCTCGCCACAAATGTAGGTATATTTACAACTTCTGCCGGAAGACTAATTTATGTTATTCCCAATAAAATGTTTTTTTTAAATAATTTTTATACCCTTGTCTTTTCCTATTAGCGAGATATATAAATATTTTCATTGTACTAATTTTTTAGTAATGTAGATTTTAAATTAAAATATATGTATATGTGTAAAAATATATTTCACAAAGGGTCACACCGCTCGCACGAACTTTTTATTTCTGCAGAGTTATTAACATCTCTTCGAAAAAGCGGACCGCTCTAGAGCACTGATCGCGATACGTCACCCTAAAGTGACACAAGCACCACTCCCGCCCAACCCCAAATTCCACTCGAAGAACCCCCCTCCAAAAAACCCTCAACGGCGGGGAGGAAAGTAAACCTACCTACCCTAACGGCGCCGAGTCGCCGGGCGATTGAAGTCAGGGCCGCCAACCCCTTCCAGCGTGACGGGCCGTCGCCCGAAGGCTAAGGCCCTTACGGAGTCGCTGGCCTCCCCTTATTATTCCCCCAAGAGAGAACGGTGTGCTCTCGGAGACCCTTCCACCCGATGGTTCACCCAACTGGACCAAAGTCCGTGTGGGTGTTCCTTTGGGCTTCAGGGCCTAGCTCTCTCACCACGACAAATTCCATTCAAAACACCCCCCTCGAAAAAACCCTCAACGGCGGGGAGGAAAGTAAACCTACCCTAACGGCGCCGAGTCGCCGGGCGATTGAAGTCAGGGCCGCCAACCCCTTCCAGCGTGACGGGCCGTCGCCCGAAGGCTAAGGCCCTTAGAGAGTCGCTGGCCTCCCCTTATTCTTCTCCCAAGAGAGAACGGTGTGCTCTTGGAGACCCTTCCACCCGGTGGTTCACCCAACTGGACCAAAGTCCGTGTGGGTGTTCCTTTGGGCTTCAGGGCCTAGCCCTCTCACCACGACAAGGTGGCACACCACGAGAGGGAAGTCCCTTGTTATTCTGCTTTTCCGATGCATCAAGCATAGAGTGCAACAGTCCTATAAACCAAAGAGATGATTAGAAAAATAAAAAATTCAAACTATTACACCTTAAAAACCGAAGCAAATGGAAAAATCGCAAAAGTTTTATAGAAAAATTGTTATTTTCAAAAATATCAAAATTTCGAAATAATGTCTACGTACCGATCCTCCTCTCATTTTTTCCAACCAAAAAGCACCAAACCGCAACGCTGAAAAGTCAATAGTTTTTCTGAAATAGAGAAAAAACAAAATTTTTAAAAATTACCAAAAATCAAAAATTATTTTCGTAGCGAAATAGAGCTAATTTTATAGTCTAAATCCGCAAAAAACGATAAAAAATTCGCAACCGTTTACGAGATAAACGACTTTCCGTTTGCACCGGAAGTTTTAATATGTAACGCCGGAAACTCACCCGAGTATCCTCCCGTTCGTGAAAATGCTCTATGACCCTTGGTTCGTTTGAAAATCCACTTCAAAGTTGGTATTTCTCCAAAAGTCCGCCTTTACCGTTCGAGTTTCCCGTCTATGTATGGTCCGTGCCTCAAGCCTTGGATCATAGGTCCATGCAAAGACGCCCAAGTCGTACGGCACTCCTATTATAGGAGTCCTATAGCCTTGGAATTGTCCATCCAATATGGCCGCCCTATATTCCACTTATACACCGCATTGAAACACTTTTTTATGAATTAAAAATTCGGAAAAGGCGAGTTATTAATCAACCGCCCGAAAGAGCTCGCCGTTCCGCTTCGATCAAACCCGAAATCACATTACGAAACTCTATAAAAACAGTAAAAAAACGATCGAAAGTCTGGCTAACCCGGCATTTCACTACCGGCACACGCACATCAGTTTTTACGTATTTGTTAACATAAAAAATTAACGCGCACGGTTTTCTTCAATAGATGTATTCCAAAAACATTGTCCGCGACGATCGGTCGTAAATTTAATGCGTCACTCGCGAAAATCTGCGCAAAAGTTGTACAAAACTTTCGAGCTGCTCACGGACCGTGCTCTCACGTTAAGACCCGCTAAACAATACTAACACAGACAACAAAGTTCATCTCTAATACCAAGTGTTTATTATATAAAAGTTTGTATCATTTTATATTTATAATTTGTTAATTGTGAAATCTTTTGTGGTTTAAATCGATAATGTGACTTTTTGGAATAATATTTGAAAATTTTACATTTTTGATAAAAATGTATGTTGCGTTGTCAAGAATTTGTTTATAATTATTTAGGGTCCTCTCTAACAATAAATAAAGAAAGATTTTATGTCGAAAGAGAGTTGTACATACGGTTACTCGATCACAATTTGCAGTGACAGTTTTAGACGTCTAGCGTCACAAGTAGCATATCTATAATTAAACAATGTAATTGAGTTTTTTTGAATAAAACTTCTTGTTTATAATATTTCTTATCTATTTAGTGTTCCATCAGACAGACACACGCAATGTGTGTTTTCTTATTTCATTCGATTATATGATTTTTAGGAGTATTATTACAAAATGTCATATTTTTTATTATTATTTAATTTCTATTGTCATGATTTTCTTGACATTGGTTTTTCTGCGTCTCATACCATAAATAATACTTTATATTTTGTGTAGAGAGTAGTACAAACGTTTTACTGATCTCTATCTGCTGTTTTAGTTTTAGACGCAATGAGTGTGAGACACCGAAACTAAAATTTGACATTTTTATATAGTTATTTCCATTTCACATTGTTGTTTTCCATATTTTATATCTTATTATACTTACATCGGACACATTCAATGTGTATATATTCGATTTATTCTGAAATATGAGTTTTTGGAGTCATATTTCAATATTTCACATATTTGGTAATTATTTCCTCCGTATCGCCTTGAGATTGTTCAGATTGGTTTCTCTGCGTCTCCTGGCATAAATAAAACTTTATATAATGTTTACAGAGTTGTAGAAACCTTAAACTGTTCTCTATACTCAGTTTTAATTTTTGACGCGATGGGTGTGAGATATCAAAACCGTAATTAGACAAGTTCATTAATTTAATTCCATTTCAGAATGTTGTTCTCCATATTTTATATCTTATTATACTTACATCGGACACACTCAATGTCTATATATTCGATTTATTCAGAATTATGAGTTTTTGGAGTCATTTTTCAATATTTCTCATATTTGGTAATTATTTCCTTCGTATCGCCTTGAGATTGTTCAGATTGGTTTCTCTGCGTCTCCTAGCATAAGTAAAACTTTATATAATGTTTACAGAGTTGTAGAAACCTTACACTGTTCTCTACACTCAGTTTTAATTTTTGACGCGAAGGGTGTGAGATATCAAAACTGTAATTAGACAAGTTTATTAATTTATTTCCACTTCAGATTGTTCTTTTTTATATTTTATATCTTATTAGACTTACATCGGACACAATCAATGTCTATATATTAGATTTATTCAGAAATATGAGTTTTTGGAGTCATTTTTCAATATTTCACATATTTTGAAATTATTTCCTTCGTAACGCCTTGAGATTGTTCAGATTGGTTTCTCTGCGTCTCCTGGCATAAATAAAACTTTATATAATGTTTACAGAGTTGTAGAAACCTTAAACTGTTCTCTACACTCAGTTTTAATTTTTGCCGCGAAGGGTGTGAGATATCAAAACTGTAATTAGACAAGTTTATTAATTTAATTCCATTTCAGAATGTTGTTTTCCATATTTTATATCTTATTATACTTACATCGGACACAATCAATGTCTATATATTAGATTTATTCAGAAATATGAGTTTTTGGAGTCATATTTCAATATTTCACATATTTGGTAATTATTTCCTTCGTATCGCCTCGAGATTGTTGAGATTGGTTTCTCTGCGTCTTCTAACATAAATAAAACTTTATATAATGTTTACAGAGTTGTAGAAACCTTTAACTGTTCTCTACAATCAGTTTAAGTTTTTGACGCGATGGGTGTGAGACACCGATACTTAAATTTGAAGAGTTTCCTAATTTAATTCCACTTCAGATTGTTCTTTTCCATATTTTACATCTTATTATACTTACATCGGACACACTCAATGTGTATATATTCGATTTATTCTGAAATATGTGTTTTTTGAGTCATATTTCAATATTTCACATATTTGGTAATTATTTCCTTCGTATCGCCTTGAGATTGTTCAGATTGGTTTCTCTGCGTCTCCTGGCATAAATAAAACTTTATCTAATGTTTACAGAGTTGTAGAAATCTTTAACTGTTCTCTACACTCAGTTTTAATTTTTGCCGCGAAGGGTGTGAGATATCAAAACTGTAATTAGACAAGTTTATTAATTTAATTCCATTTCAGAATGTTGTTTTCCATATTTTATATCTTATTATACTTACATCGGACACAATCAATTTCTATATATTAGATTTATTCAGAAATATGAGTTTTTGGAGTCATATTTCAATATTTCACATATTTGGTAATTATTTCCTTCATATCGCCTTGAGATTGTTGAGATTGGTTTCTCTGCGTCTTCTAACATAAATAAAACTTTATATAATGTTTGCAGAGTTGTAGAAACCTTTAACTGTTCTCTACAATCAATTTAAGTTTTTGACGCGATGGGTGTGTGACACCGATACTTAAATTTGAAGAGTTTCCTAATTTAATTCTACTTCAGATTGTTTCTTTCCATATTTTACATCTTATTATATTTACAGCGGACACAATCAATGTGTATAAATTCGATTTATTCTCAAATATGTGTTTTTTGAGTCATATTTCAATATTTCACATATTTGGTAATTATTTCCTTCGTATCACCTTGAGATTGTTGAGATTGGTTTCTCTGCGTCTTCTAACATAAATAAAACTTTAAATAATGTTTACAGAGTTGTAGAAACCTTTAACTGTTCTCTACAATCAGTTTAAGTTTTTGACGCAATGGGTGTGAGACACCGATACTTTAATTTGAAGAGTTTGCTAATTTAATTCCACTTCAGATTGTTCTTTTCCATATTTTATATCTTATTAGACTTACATCGGACACAATCAATGTCTATATATTAGATTTATTCTGAAATATGAGTTTTTGGAGTCATTTTTCAATATTTCACATATTTGTTAATTATTTCCTTCGTATCGCCTTGAGATTGTTGAGATTGGTTTCTCTGCGTCTCCGGGCAGAAATGAAACCTTATTTAATGTTTACAGAGTTGTAGAAACCTTAAACTGTTCTCTACACTAAGTTTTAATTTTTGACGCGAAGGGTGTGAGATATCAAAATTGTAATTAGACAAGTTTATTAATTTAATTCCATTTCAGAATGTTGTTTTCCATATTTTATATCTTATTATACTTACATCGGACACAATCAATGTGTATAAATTCGATTTATTCTCAAATATGTGTTATTTTGTGAGTCATATTTCAATATTTCACATATTTGGTAATTATTTCCTTCGTATCGCCTTGAGATTGCTGAGATAGGTTTCTCTGCGTCTTCTAACATAAATAAAACTTTATATAATGTTTGCAGAGTTGTAGAAACCTTTAACTGTTCTCTACAATCAGTTTAAGTTTTTGACGCGATGGGTGTGAGACACCGATACTTAAATTTGAAGAGTTTCCTAATTTAATTCCACTTCAGATTGTTCTTTTCCATATTTTACATCTTATTATACTTACAGTGGACACAATCAATGTCTATATATTCGATTTATTGAAATATGTGTTTTTTTCACCCTTTCGCCCCTTTCGACCCTTAAGGAGGTGATTGCTCGTATCTCGTAAATGGTGCTGGATAAAAATATTTTTTCGCTACCCTCGTTAAGGGCACCTCGAATCCCTTCGAAACCACCCTTATGCTTTCACCCTCTACAACCCTTAAGGGGGTTCGTACCCGTATCTCGTAAACGATGCTACCTATCGATACGATACCGGTACCGTCATATAGGTCTCTTCGAATGCCTTTGAAATCACCTCTTAAACTTTCACCCCCTACAACCCTTAAGGGGGTGAATGCTCGTATCTCGTAAACTGTGCGACTTACGAATACCCGACCGACGCCGTCCGATAGCCCACCTCGAACCCTGTTGATAAGCTATAGTGCACTTTTTCTCTACGACGCACCGTTCACGAGATATCGCAATTTTCGGAAAGTGAATATCGCGGATCTATAAGCTCCCCCTTCATGTAACACGATCCCGCGGACAAAACTTGGCTATCGCGATCGGTTTAGGAGGTACGGCTTTTAAGTTTGGTTATATTCGACAAAAGTTATCTACATATATAGGTTCAAAACACGTTTCTCGCCATTTTATATATATACATACATATATATATATATATATATATATATAGATCCATTTTGGTAAATTTTTGAGTTCTCGTACTTCCGCAAATTATTCAAGGAAAATTAAAATCTATGCTTATAACAATTTGTTGAATCTCACGGTTTCGTTTAAAAATGGAAATAATTAATTTTTGGTTTCATGCAGATATTCGATAAACCGTTAATAGTTGGCGGAAATAACGACGTTCTTATAGTTTCAAGATTTGAACATTTACGATACCATATTATTTTTCGTCGCTCTATAAGGTCCTACGCTCGATGACGACGCGAGGGAACTAGAGACCATAGCCCCCCTTGCACCGAAATCATAGACATCCTAAATACTTAATTAGTAGGTATAGAATTTACTTCCGTATCGTACATTAATAACTCTTTAAGGATGGCCGGTTGTGCGAACACTAACGGGTGCGGTCGTACACGGGGGAGAGATAGGGTAGAGCCCATCAATAGCACAGGCAATATTAACAACAACTGAGTTATTTATAATTCAATGTATATAATAAATCTAACAAACTGTTTAATGCAATGTGAGATCACTAAATGTACATTTATTTATATAAACCAATAAAACTTACAACCTAAAGAGGTCTTAATAAACTTATTTATTAACGTACTGAGAGTAAAATGATTATCATCGATAAGCTTTATATAGCAAAACCACATGCAAAAACATAACAGATATAGAAAATTATTCACTGATCAATCTTGAAAAGGATCAAAGACTTGAGAAAAATTGAAGGAAAATATTTATCTAACAATTTTTAAGTAAACTAAAATTTTTTAAATTATAAAAAATAAAAAAATTTTCACCCACATCATCTTCGACCAGCACTATCAAGCCCTGAAATGAAAGAAAAAATCAAAATTTCGAAATACCTCCCGAGATATTCGGTATTTTATATTGCACCGGAAGTACGTAGAAATGACTCTTTACGGCTCGTCAGAATCATACATCGATGGTCTGCATTGTCTATGACTGTTATTTTTCGAAAAAATCAATTTTTTAAACGAGACTCTCATTTCTATGAGAGTTTCCCATCTATAACATGGTATTATATCCCTGGTTCATACTGACAATCTGGGTATATCGACGGAACCATTGGACAGCCATGTTATAGGTGGGCCTGTTGGGTATAGGTAGGCATCTAAGATGGCTTATTTGTTTACGTCTCTTAGCAATAAAAGCATCATCTGAACGAGAGGTGGAGTCACGCAGCGAGCGGCGAGCGACGTGTGATATTTGTTGCTAAGAGATGCAAACAAATAAGTCATCTTACATGCCTACTGATTCCGGCCTACCGCTTTCTACGCGCTCATTAGCTCAGTTATTTTAATTAATAACGCAATAACTATTACGAATTTAGCAAAATGGTACAGGACTTTTCTTTTCAGATTGAGCCAATCTACCTTCACACTTCGGCTGTGTCAATAATTATCGGACACCCTGTATTTATGAATTGGAACGCTATTATTAACAATTTTTCACAGAAAAAACATTAATTCACAGAAAGTGCGATTGCTACTTGCAGCCAGGTAAGCTATTATGTACCAAATGATGATGTAGCTGCAGATAATAAAGGTAAAGGCACAACTAAAAACTATCAAAATACATTATTTTATCTGAAATACATAACTACATGAAACTACATGAAACTAAATGAAATACATGATTTTGTAAGAAAGCAATATTTTATCCTCTTTTCAGAACAACACATATGGAGTCGTTTAGAAACATTACTGTTATTATCATGCTACAAAGAGCACGAGGAGGTACTTTTGAGTTCATGATCACAAATTATTTAGAAAGAACGAATTACATGTTAATTTATTTACAAAACTTTGTAATTCAAAAAAGTGGATGTAACATTTAAAAAATACCTGTAATTGTATTGAATGGTAGCCTTTTCGATTTATGTAAGCTTCTGCATGGTTTTTCGGTGCAGCAATTTTTATGTGTGTTCCATCTATCGCTCCTATAACTTTCGGAAATTTATATTTATTTTTAACATGTGTCCAGATCTCTTCAGCTCTTACTCTACTGGGCCATGCGATGAATGTGTTGAGATGTGAATACAATGCTTTTACGACCTTGTGAACACATCTCCAAGCAGTTGCCTTACCAACATCAAAACGATCAGCGACACACCTATTAGAGTACATAAATATACAATTAAATGTCAAATCACTATTGTATATAATACACAGTGAATATTCCAAGTAGAACAGAAAGTCACAATAATGTCATAATACGTGAAAATGACAAGAAAATGACCGAAAAGTGAGTTTTTGTTGTCATATTCGCATTATTTTGATGCCATTTGACTTGACGTTATCGTGACTTTCTGTTCTGCCTGGGATACAGCTTAAGTATCACATCTCAAACTGTTTGTAAAGTATAAACAATATTTTCTCATTTCAACCTTCGAATGAATGATTTATGTTATAAGTAAATTAAGTTATATCATAACTAAATAAGTTATATGCTAACTAATATTTAATTTTTATTGGAATGGAAGATAAATTTCAGGTAATACTTAAAGAGAGCTCCTTCCTCTCCGATTTTGTTTAAACTTAACAATATAGTGTATTTTCGTGCGTACAACACGAATCTGTTAGTTAAAATCGTCGCTCTTAAATAGAAAAAAAGTTACGAATGGTTAAAAAGTGACAGTTGTGCGGTTAGGAAATCTGTCATACCGACGAAATAGAGAGACATAGAAGGTCACGTGATAGCTGTCTCATTGGTAAGTTAAAAAAGTAACATAATTTGAAATGATTCTCTTTTGTTTTATAAACAATCAAGCTACTGTATCAGCCATTGTATCAGTAACTATCAAAATGCAGCTGCATGACTTCTTGGCTGTGACTCACAATAGAGAAGAATTAATTAGTTTCTTAATCGAGCATCACTTAATAAATAAAGAAATACAGTGTCCAAAATGTAATGAGAAAGTAAATATTAACACAAGTAATCTTATATTTCGATGCAAGAAAGTATATCATGAAAAAAATAAGCATAAGAAATATGTAAAAAAACAATGTACCTTTCAAACGAGTGCAAAATGTGATACATGGTTTGCCAATTCTAAATTAAGTTTGGAAACGGTATGCAGATTAACTGCATACTTTATTATGTTACGGCCTCCGAGACATCAATTTTTGTGCACAGAGCTGCAACTTTCCGAGCCTTCGATTGTTGATTGGATTTCCTTTTGCCGAGAAGTAAGTATAATATGATACATAATACATTAAATATAAATATGATAAATATATATTTATTATAAATTAATGATGTAAAAAATGATATAGGTTTGCATATTTTGGGCCGAAAAAAATTCAACGAAACTTGGAGGCCCAAATAAAATCGTCGAAATCGACGAAGCAAAAATCGGCAAAAGGAAATACAACCGTGGCCGGATAATTGAAGGGAAATGGATCTTCGGTGGATACGAACGCGATTCCAAAAAAATATTTCTTGTAGCGGTTCCAGATCGCACAGAAAAAACGTTGCTTCAAATTATAAAAGAGTGGATCCTACCTGGGACGACAATAATGTCAGATTGTTGGAAGTCTTACAATTGTTTAAACAATGAAGGCTTCCAACATCTGACAGTTAATCATTCGATGAATTTCGTCGACCCAAGTACCGGTAAGTACATATATTTTAAGTATATAGTGTCTTACAAATTTTTGGCTATAATATATTTAAGATCAAAAAATAAGGTAATGTTATATAAAAGTATTGACAGTTTTTTAACTTTTTAGGAGCCCACACTCAACATATTGAACGTGTTTGGAGAGAAGTAAGAGCTAATATCCCACGGTATGGAACGCGCACTTCGCACCTAGTGGGATATTTATCTGAATATCTCTTCAAACGCGTTCATAAATATGAAGAACGCATAAGCAGTTTTTTCTGTGCAATTGCGGAATTGTATCCACCGAAAACCTTCCATGAAGAATATGTCTCGGAGGCATCAACATCTGCTGCAACATAATAAGCATATTTTAATTTACATTTGTTAAACCGTGTATTACATTTTGCACTCGTTTGAAAGGTACATTGTTTTTTTACATATTTCTTATGCTTATTTTTTTCATGATATACTTTCCGGCATCGAAATATAAGATTACTTGTGTTAATATTTACTTTCTCATTACACTTTAGACACTGTATTTCTTTATTTATTAAATGATGCTCGATTAAGAAACTAATTAATTGTTCTTTAATTATTCTTTAAATGTTAAAATTATAAACCCATGTGGAATCCCAGTTTGCGTTGCAAAGTACACGCACAGACTGCACCCCCCCACACCCAACACCCCCACCCCCCGCCCCCACCCCCGCCCCCCCGTTATAAACCCATGTGGAATCCCACTTTGTATTGTAAAGTACAAAGTGGAATTCCACATGGGTTTGTAACGGGGGGGTGGGGGCGGGGGCGGGGCGGGGGTGGGGGGTGGGGAGTGTGGGGGGGTGCAGTCTGTGCGTGTACTTTGCAACGCAAACTGGGATTCCACATGGGTTTATAATTTTAACATTTGTTGCGTTTAAATTTCGTGCACTTTAGCGAAGAATAACCAGAACGCATGCGCATGTGACCCCCAGAGCATACTCGTGTCGCTGCATTTCGTCGGTATGACAGATTTCCTAACCGCACAACTGTCACTTTTTAACCATTCGTAACTTTTTTTCTATTTAAGAGCGACGATTTTAACTAACAGATTCGTGTTGTACGCACGAAAATACACTATATTGTTAAGTTTAAACAAAATCGGAGAGGAAGGAGCTCTCCTTAAGTATTACCAAATTTCACAAGACTGTTTTGCTACAGCATCATCAGTTTAGTGCAAATGATCAATCACATTTATATTTTTGTAAAACATACCTGTATGAATTTGGAGTTGCCATCATCCATATAGCTAGCAACAATATTTTTTCTACATCAATAGTCTTTCTACCAAGACTTCCGGACTTTGATAATTGCGGAGTTAACAGTTCCAACAAAAAACAGAATGTTGATCTGCTCAAGCTAAAAACACAAATGTAACATGAGATTTATTGCATAAAAAATAAACATTATATACAGCATTATATTTCTCAAAAAGAAATCTAACAACATATCTTTGTATTAATCTATACTAATAAGACATCAGTAATAAATAACTTATTAACTATACAAATAACTCACCGAAAATGCGATTTAAACTCATCATTAGTATATTTCCAAACAACTTTTTCAATGTAATTTTTACAGCGTATTCTAGGTACACGTGGTATTACAGACTTTTTTATTAAATTCATAACTTCTGTCAAAGTAAATTCATCATCTGATTCATCATCAGATTCAATAATATCTTCCAGAAGCATTCCAAAGAAGAGTATTTCTTGCTCGTTTCTTTCCATATTTTTTAAGACTTGTACGAAACTGTCGTCTGCTATTCACTACTGCAAGTACTAAAAAGAGCCTTCCATTATTGACTGTCGTCTAAGCGTTTACAGCGTGCTGAGAAAAATGGAACGCTCTTCGAGAGCACGCTTTATGACGTCACACTCACAGCGCTGGCAGTGAATTTTGGAACGTACCCAAAGTTGGTATTTCTCCAAAAGTCCCCCTTTACCGGTTGAGTTTCCCGTCTATGTGTGGTCCGTGCCTCAAGCCTTGGATTATAGGTCCATGTGTGACGTCCCGCCATTTCTTCGAACCCATATTTACAATAATAATTAAGAGATGCTTTTACTTATAAAATATAGAGCAATTGTGTAATTTACTTGTTCTATTTTCAATTATTAGCGACTTCCATTATTGTTTGTTAATTATTTAATTTTCTTACCTCATACGCTTTTATTTTTAGTTACTAACCCTAAGAAACCAAGATTTCCCTATTTAACCGCACTGCGACCAATCCGGGAGCTCTATTTTGGAACTAGCAACGCAAACCAATCAAGCGCCGTCCCTAGAACCGAGCCACACGCGTGTAGCGCTCTAAAACTAACCAGCGGTTATCTTATAGAACAAACCTGCGTGCGAATCCTACCTCTTTTGCGATTTTAAGAAATTAAATACTTTAATATAGATTCAAGGATATATGCGCTATCCTTTATGGAATTATGGAATATAATAACTCGCTAGAAGCAATTCTTAACAAATAAACGACTATAATTTCTGAATTCATTTTAATTTCTATAAATTCAATTTTTAATAAATAACTAAACCAAAAGCAAGTTGTTACGAAATAATTCCATGACTTAAGAAATTAGCAATAAGTCATTAATGCTTAAGGTAATGCGCTCCAATATGATATTCAAATATTAATCGAGCTTCTGTTACAATAAATATAAGAAATTATGAAGTCATAACGATTTATTGAAAACAACTCTTGTAAACAATTAAAGATAACTAAGGATGATCATTGAAATTGTGTTAAAACTTTTTAAATAGATAACTAAATTATTCAAACAAAGAATTTCAATAAACAACAATTAGGTCTTCGAAATTAACTAATTTACTTGTATAAAACGCGCTACTCTCTAACCTGATAGTCCGTTCAAATATTATTATACTCTATGGAATCATACACCGTATATAATAATTTGCAAACAGCCTTTTATAATTGGAACTAATAATCAAGGTCATTTATAGAAGCCTGTAGTAATAGTAAAGTGTTGAGATTTAATTAACTCTCATTAAATGACCAAGCTGACAGTAAATTATTATAAATTAATTCTATAAACGGGAAAATTATATATAAGTTTTAACATTTTATATTGCTTAGCATCATAAAATATCGCGGCGTTAAGTTATAAAATTTTAGATCGAGTGATGCAAGCAGCCCGGTAGCGCGGACACCGGGATCAGCCGACTCTCTGTTTATCGATGTCACTCCGGCGAGTGTCAATACATGTAAACATTCAATAGGAAAAACTCGAGCACGTTCCCGTCGCTACCCGGCGGCTCAATTAAAAGGAATTTTATAACGAACTTTTCTCGAAGAGTTATCTCCCCATAACCACCCCAAAGCCCTTCAAATGACCGATGATCCATGTATGTTTCACGCGTCACCAAAGCACGACTCGAATCGCCGTTGTCTCATCGGTATATAAACCGCTAATTTCGAGCTCCGGCCCATTCGCTCATTATTCATTGTTCAGTCGTTATTCATTAGAATATCCGATCATAAGCATTCAGAAATTATATTAATCGTTCGGTCAGAATAAGATCTTATTTGAGATCATATTCAATTTGTGACAAAATCTCTGTGCGTCCGCACCGACGGACTTCTAATCTTTTTCACTACTGTCAGTCGTGCGTTAGATTTCTTAATAGTGTAAAATCTGAATAAAGGATTCTGTGCATAATTTTGAGTACTTGAATTCAACCTATTTCGCCGTGACCGAGGTCCTCCAGGAGCGAAGGTAGAAACACGTACAGCAAAACTGGAAGATTCACCGCTACTATACGGTAAGTAATTATAACTCCCCTTACCCGAGCATGCGGTATCTCAGTGAAGATTAGGAAATCTGTTATTGACTGACATCCCACTTTAATCAATTACCTCATCTCTCATTCCATCATCGCTCAGCATCTCACATGCTCTTAGCGATAATCTTACTCCGTGTATAATAGAGAAACTCCCCTGTCAAGCATTGGCATGAAGCTGACAATTTTTCGTCAGTCATTATTAAGTTATATGTCCTCACAATTTTATTATCATCTATAGGTATCAATATTAGACAATATTTAGATCTTAATATATTACCAATACTGCTGTTGTCACTCCGACGTCCTCCAACCCTCGTTTCCAATCACAAAATATCCCGGCATTCGCTGCCAGAATTCATAAAATATCCCGGCATTCGCTGCCAGGATTCATAAATATCCCGGCATTCGCTGCCAGAATTCATAAAATATCCCGGCATTCGCTGCCAGGATTCATAAAATATCCCGGCATTCGCTGCCAGGATTCATAAAATATCCCGGCATTAGCTGCCAGGATTCATAAAATATCCCGGCATTCGCTGCCAGGATTCATAAAATATCCCGGCATTCGCTGCCAGGATTCATAAAATATTCCGGCATTCGCTGCCAGGATTCATAAAATATCCCGGCATTCGCTGCCAGGATTCATAAAATATCTCGGCATTCGCTGCCAGGATTCATAAAAAATCCCTTACCCCTATCTCATACTTTAGGATTGACAACAGAAGAATTTAAAATTATAAAGCATTTTCTATAATAAAAAAAACTAGAATTACATGAAGATATTATTATAATATTGATACTATTCTTCCATGAAGGAAAATCCTTATCTATCCCTCCAATTAATAGATATTCTTGTCCACGAAATGCCTAATTCCCAAATTCTCAAACAAGACTTCTAATTTTCAAAGTTCTTAATAATTAACTACACGATAGTGGATAAGGCCTCAGATACATAATAATTCTAGAATATTGTTCCGTCTTGTTCTAACTACATGAAAGGGCGCCTGTGAATCACGTGTTTCGTGCGTGATTCCGCGCCGCTGTGTAGCTGTCGCGGATCCAGGATCAATTTGATAATCCTGGCGCCACCCTTGCTCGGTATTCCGAACCGCGAGCGCTCCGCCCCGCGCCGGATGTCGTCAGCCTAGTATTTCGCGCATGATCCTGCCGATTAGCCAATATCGCGGTCGATTGATCGCGCTGGCAATCAATCATTGGCCGATAAGAATTCGCGAGCGCGGACTTCCGCCTTCTTCCCCGTGACGAGCGTTCGCATTATTAGAGAGTCTTGTACCGCAGCAAGAAGCACGTGTGAGCGCGAGCACATCTCGAAAAAGTCGCCATTCGGTCAAATCTCAGTCAATAGTTACCGGGCTTCGCTAGACGTGACGAGTATTGTCATCGCATCGTTGTCGCATTCGTTAACATCAAGACAATTCAGCAACGCGCGAGAATCAGTGATTCTATTCGGTGCCGGTTAACGACCAGTGCGAAACGGCGTAGCTACGGCCGCGAGAATCAACTCGACTCTCGACCGAAACTGAACATTCGCGAGATCTGCTCATACGGAGTTACACGCTGTGCTCCGCTACTTATTGTGATCATTTGATTTCATCAAGGTGTCGTGTCATTTATGTGCGGCCTGTTCACTCGCAGTCGTTCGCAAGGAACATTCTCGACATTATCGTGCTCACACGTGGCCCGTTACCACTCTGTACAAAATTTGTTATTAACGCTGTCGCGAATAAAGCCTGTGTTGTCTAAAACTCAGTGCCGAGTTGAATCATTCACCTGTCCATTCCGCGCGCCGTCTCCCAATCGGGAGAGAATCTGCCGCATTTTTCACACAAATATTAATTAATATTTTACCTTCCAATTAAAATTTCTTAAAACTCATTTAAATATTTTAGATTTTGCATTCAAGTTCTTTTTCAAATAATTAGTCATTATTACTTAAAATTCTATCAACGTTAATTCTATCAACGTTAATTCTATCATTTTATTTAATCTCATCATCCTACTACATACTCCCTTGTAGATGGTTAACCCGGCGTACAGACAAACCATCCGAAAGAAGCGTAAACGTAGAGCCGGTAAACAGACGCGTGCTAATCGTGCCGATAAAAGAGCACGTGCTATACAGCGTGCTTCAAATTTAATCTGGGTCAACCGGCAGGCATTCGGAACTCAGTCTTACGCAGACTCTACCGACAAATTCTCTTCGACTCCTGCAACCTCAGCATTTACAACTCAGTCTGAAATACTTATTGGCTCCCCCCAAGAAATATCTAATTCAGAAGTTGAACTCAATACGGAAATCATTGATAATTTTAGCATTGAATTACCGGTATTAAATGATTCTAATGATTTGAAACCAAATTCACCAGAATTCACAGCATGCAAAGAGTATCAAAAAGAGAATAGTGAAGTCAACCAAACAAAGATTTTGCCGAAAGATTTAATATCCCAGTTAAAATCACAATTATCTAAGAATAAACATTTTAGCATAGGTCAGTATGCCCAATACTTGGATTTGTAATTGATAAATCACATTACACACCTCTACGGTATACTTAAGTTCTAATAATCACTGTTTAATATATTAAGAAACAAATTCACAATTATTCTGTAAATTACAGATGATACCCTTATACTCAGACGAGGAAATTAACGCCACAATAACCAGCGAATCGAATGACGTTTTAGAAATAATAATTGGATTAATTGATGATTATTTTAAAGGATATTTGGATCTAGACCAACTAACTGTTCTTATAGTAAATCTTTAAGGCCCCGAATCATAAAACAGCATTAACACACGTAATTATACAGGTACGTAAAATTCTAGTGAATTTCTAGTAAATAATTATCACCCGAGTCTCACTCCACTCTTTAGATCACTTCAGTCCTTGCTCTCGGCGTCCCTAGGGTATAACCGGTGTAAGCAAGTTGCCTTTCAAAAATAGAGAGCTTCTTTCTCTTGCTAACCGAGTCTAGTGAGAAAAAAATCACCCGGACGTGACACATGCAATGACGCCCAAGTCGATTGGCACTCCTATAGCCTTGGAATTGTCCATCCAATATGACCGCCCTATATTCCACTTATTCACCACATTTAACTTTTTTATGAATTAAAAATTCGGAAAAGGCGAGTTATTAATCAACGACCCGAAAGAGCTCGCCGTTCCGCTTCGATCAAACCCGAATTCACATTATGAAACTCTATAACAACAGCCAAAAAACGATTGATAGTCTGGCTAATCCGGCATTTCACTACCGGCACACGCACAGCAGTTTTCACGTAATTGTTAACATAAAAAACAAACGCGCACGGTTGTCTACATTCAATGTATTCCAAAAACATTGTCCACGACGATCAGTCGTAAATTAAATGCGTCACTCGCTAAAATCTGCGCAAAATTTTTACCGAACTTTCGAGCTGCTCACGGACCGTGCATTCACGTTAAGACTCGCGAAACACTACTAACACAGACAACAGAGTTTACCTCTAATACCAAGTGTTAATTTTATAAAAGTTTGTATTTTTTTATATTTATAATTTTTTTATTGTGAAATATAACATTTTCATCCTATCTTTTGTTGTCTAAATCGATAATGTGACTCTTTGGAATAATATTTGAAAATTTTACATTTTTGTTAAAAATGTATGTTGTGTTGTCACGAATTTGTTTATAATGAATTTGGGTCTTCTCTAACGATAAATAAAGAAAGATTTTATGTCAAAAGAGTTGTACATACGGTTACTCGATCACAATTAGCAGAGACAGTTTTAGACGTGTAGCGTTACAAATAGCATATTTATAATTAAACAATGTAACTGAGTTTTTTTGAATAAAACTTGTTGTTTATAATATTTCTTATCTATTTAGTGTTCCATCAGACACACGCAATGTGTGTTTTCTTATTTCATTCGATTATATGATTTTTAGGAGTATTATTAAAAAATGTCACATTTTTTATTATTATTTAATTTCTATTGTCATGATTTTTTTGACATTGGTTTCTCTGCGTCTCGTACCATAAATAAAACTTTATATTATGTCTAGAGAGTAGTACAAACGTTTTACTGATCGCTATCTGCTGTTATAATATTTTGACGCGATGGGTTTGAAACACCAAAACTTAAATTTGACAAGTTTATACAGTTATTTCCATTTCAGAATGTTGTTTTCCATATTTTATATCTTATTAAACTTACATCGGACGCACTCAATGTGTATATATTCGATTTATTCTGAAATATGAGTTTTTGGAGTCATATATCAATATTTCACATATTTGATTATTTCCTTCGTATCGTCTTGAGATTGTTGAGAATGGTTTCTCTGCGTCTCCTAGCATAAATAAAACTTTATATAATGTTTACAGAGTTGTAGAAACCTTTAACTGTTCTCTACATTCAGTTTTATTTTTTGACGCGATGGGTGTGAGACACCAAAACTTAAATTTGACAAGTTTATATAGTTATTTCCATTTCAGAATGTTGCTTTTCATATTTTATATCTTATTATACTTACATCGGACACACTCAATGTGTATATATTCGATTTAAACGCAAATATGAGTTTATATAAAAGCAAATATGAAATTAAATTCACCCGGTAATGATGTATAAAATATTAAAATTAATAACATTCTCATAATTAAAAAATATCTTATTATAAGAAATACATAAAATTATTATATAATTAAATTCACTTGGTATTAATGTAGGAAATCTATAAATTATTAACATTTTCATAATTTATAAAATACTTTATTCTAATGAATATAATAGAATACACTCTCATACAATATATAAGAAATACACTCAATAGTATTAATAGATTATATATCGCAACTTTAGAAAATTATTATGTTTAGAAATCGATTGAACTATCGGATGCGAATAGTTCGTCGGGGCTTTCGAGCTCTTGCTCGCGTTTTACTTGCATCATCCTCTGCTCTGCCCCTGTTTGTTTGCATAACAGATTTATTAGATTTCCTTCCGCCCGTTGAAGTGCTAAGTTTAAATCAGCCAGCTTCTGTGGAGGGTCTGCTGCTGGATCTGCAAACGCAGACCCTCCACGCACCTCTTCGCATCCTCCGCCTGCGAAGTTATCTCTGAAAACAGAATACAAGATAAAAATTACAAGGATGCAAACTAAAGATGTAACGCCAATAGTCTATGTAATATATGTACGTACTCCTTAGTGCAGCCTCCGCCTCCCTAACCTTCTCTTCAGATTTCCGAATAAAACGATATCTGTTCCACCGAGGAAGGCCACCGGCACAGGAGGAGGATGATGACGAGGAGGATGAGAAGACGTCCTTCCTCCGCTCCTCCCTTCCACCACCCCCTTTGCGACCCTGTCCGTACATTTCTGAAACAAAAAAAAAATTTTAACGATGCCAATATAACCAACAATTTTTTAAATTGTATCGATCTAAAGGTAAAAGCAAGCGGAGAGATGAGATCACGACTTACAGAATTTTGATTATAAATAACGCTGTTTATTAGTATACTACTTACCGCTAAAAATTTCGCTCTTGCTACTCCCGTTAGTGCTGCTGCTGCTGCTGCTTGCTGCTGCTGCTGCTGCTTGCTGCTGCTGCTGCTGCTACTGCTGCTGCTGCTTGCTGCTGCTGCTGCTGTTGCTGCTGCTGCTGTTGCTGCTAATGTTACTGTGGAGAAAAAATAAATAAATTAATGTACGTAAATCTTAACCCGACATAAGATGCCTTACCAAGCCAGACAAATAACATCAGCTCGCCGTGTTCTTTTAACAACTGATGTAAGCGGGTGTTCCCCCACGCCAACGCCAACGCCATCGTCTAGTCAAACAGTGACTTCGGGATATTACTAAATATCTACTTACACTATTCTTAATGGCTGTCCAATGGTTCCGTCGATATACCCAGATTGTCAGTATGAACCAGGAATATAATACCATGTTATAGATGGGAAATTCTCATAGAAATGAGAGTCTCGTTTAAAAAATTGATTTTTTCGAAAAATAACAGTCATAGACAATGCGGACCATCAAGGTATGATTCGGACGAGCCGTAAAGAGTCATTTCTACGTACTTCCGGTGCAATATAAAATACCGAATATCTCGGGAGGTATTTCGAAATTTTGATTTTTTCTTTCATTTCAGGGCTTGATAGTGCTGGCCGAAGATGATGTGGGTGAAAATTTTATTTTTTATAATATTTTAAAAAATTTTAGTTTACTTAAAAATTGTTAGATAAATATTTTCCTTCAATTTTTCTCAAGTCTTTGATCCTTTTCAAGATTGATTAGTGAGTAATTTTCTATATCTATTATGTTTTTGCATGTGGTTTTGCTATATAAAGCTTATCGATGATAATCATTTTACTCAGTACGTTAATAAATAAGTTTATTAAGACCTCTTTAGGTTGTAAGTTTTATTGGTTTATATAAATAAATGTACATTTAGTGATCTCACATTGCATTAAACAGTTTGTTAGATTTATTATATACATTGAATTATAAATAACTCAGTTGTTGTTAATATTGCCTGTGCTATTGATGGGCTCTACCTATCTCTCCCCCGTGTACGACCGCACCTGTTAGTGTTCGCACAACCGGCCATCCTTAAAGAGTTATTAATGTACGATACGGATGAAAATTCTATACCGACTAATAAAATATTTAAGATGTCTATGATTTCGGTGCAAGGGGGGCTATGGTCTCTAGTTCCCTCGCGTCGTCATCGAGCGTAGGACCTTATAGAGCGATGAAAAATAATATGGTACCGTAAATGATCAAATCTTGAAACTATAAAAACGTCATTATTTCCGCCAACTATTAACGGTTTATCGAATATCTGCATGAAACCAAAAATTAATTATTTCCATTTTTAAACTAAACCGTGAGATTCAACAAATTTTTATAAGCATAGATTTTAATTTTCCTTGAATAATTTGCGGAAGTACGAGAACTCAAAAATTTACCAAAATGGATCTATATATATATATATATATATGTATATATATAAAATGGCGAGAAACGTGTTTTGAACCTGTATATGTAGATAACTTTTGTCGAATATAACCAAACTTAAAAGCCGTACCTCCTAAACGGATCGCGATAGCCAAGTTTTGTCCGCGGGATCGTGTTACATGAAGGGGGAGCTTATCGATCCGCGATATTCACTTTTCGAAAATTGCGATATCTCGTAAACGGTGCGTCGTAGGAACGCGTTATCGGTCTGGGTCTAAAGCGTCCCCTTAGATAATACGATACAAAAAATATCTTTTTTTTAACTTTTCTTATCACTTCCCAAAAAATTTTATAACGGTATCCAAACGATTAATAATTGCGAAAAAGGGCGCCCAGTACAAGGAGTCTGTGGAGGGGGGTGGTTTAAGGTGGGGGTAATAATGTTTGGCGACTGCGCAGACTTCTCCCACTGATTTAACATGCGCGAGCATAAATACAGCGGCGTGGGTGGCGGCTGGATCAGTCCAGCGGCGGCGGCGGAAGCAACAGCAGCAGAAAAAAGCAAGAATGCAACTACAGTGCAGTTTCTCCATCTGCCCTTGCCTATTTAAATTTTTCTTTTCATTTTTGCTAGTTTTAATTTACAGGTAACTATGCCAGACAATACCGGACGGAAACGCCTTTGTCCGACGGAATTCGACGACCACGAAGACGACGACGACAACGATGGTGATTATGGGCCCGACCATTATGTGCCGGAGGACGAATCGGAATTTTGGAACGCCTGGTAAGGTCTCGTGCCATTGGCGAGAGGTAAGTAGACGACTAATCCTCTTTCTTTTATATTTGGTACATATCATCGCAAAGCGATCGATCCATCGATCCCTCGTTTTTTCGCAGATGCGCTCCAAAGAGAGGCGATGGAGGAGGAGGAGCGAGAATACGAGTGGCGGAGGAGGGAGGAGCAGGAGCGTCAATCACTGATCGCCCTGATAACGGAGCGGCGATTGGTCGAACGCGTTCTTCCAGAGAAGTTAGACCGGAGGATCCTCGATCTCCCCCTACGGGAGGGGAAGAATGAGGATCTACAGCAGCTCGAGCCTCCTCCGGTGCAAGAACAAGGTGATTTTCGAATTGGATATATCGCCGTTACAACGCGTTACACGCGTTTATCATCTACAAATTTTTCTCAATCTGTTTTTGTTTGATGTTAATTTTTCTGATTCCAGACGATAATGTTGCCGTCGACGCTGAAGCCTCCGAAAATCCATCGACGCCAACGCCACCGTCGACACCACCGGTAATTTTGCTGACTGTAGCCACTGTAGCTCGGCTGGTTACTTCCGCGATTCGATCGGCTTGTTCAGCGATATCTTCGAGTCTATCCTCCGTTCTGGTTGCAAGGATGACTTGTATTTGTGTAGGTAGTCTGCCCAATCATAGTGTTCGTAGGAGTTCGTCTGGAACGTTTGCGTCGGCAAGCGTTCGTAGGTGTCGTAGGAATTGTGAAGGCTTCCTGTCGCCAAGCTCTTCATGTTCTATTAGTTGACGGATACGCTGCTCCTGTGTGGCTGTTAACAGTTGGATCAGAGCTTTTTTAACCGCTTCGTATTTTCCATTTGCCGGAGGTTGTGTTATGATGTCTCTAATTTCGCGTGCATATCTTGTTACGATATGACATTACGTAAGAGTATTTTGTTGCGTCCTGCGTAATGCCTCCGAAAGTGAATTGGCCCTCTATTTGTGCGAACCAGAGTTCTGGTTTTTCAGGCCAGAAGGGGGGTGCCTTTACTGCCAAGCGGCCGATTTGTTCTTCAGCCATTATCACACGTCGGGGTCACCAATTTCTTGTAGAGGTTTGCTTTATGGATGTGGACAGGACGTGTTGAATATCGTACAGTTAATCTCTGGTATAAACCGATTTATTCATTTTTACAATGTTTAGATGTGTTTGCGTGTCAGTGTATTATTATTTGTGTCTATGTTTGGCTTGACGTTGCCTTTCCTCCGAGCCTTGCCTCCTCTCTTCTTAGTCTGCGTGGCGGCGTCCTTAAAAGTTCGCTGACCCGTCGATGTCCGAGGAGCCCTTTTTATGGGCAAGCGCTTCAAGGGCGAGATGAGTGGTGGCACTTGCCACAATATTGGAGGCGTAAGAGAACGCTCTCTGATGTCCAAGGTTGTCGGCCGTTCGGTCGTCCTTGAAGACGGCCGAGAGTCGCTGATAGGAAGATCGTCTCCGGAAGGTGTCGCCTCAAGGCGGCTGGTGCTGGTGGCACGGCAATTGACGCCGGTGTCTGGGCGTCTAGCGCCGGTGGCGAGGCGGCTAGCGCCGGTGTCCGGGCGACTGGCGCCGGTGGAGAGGCGGCTAGCGCCTGTGTCCTGGCGCCGGTGGAGAGGCGGCTAGCGCCTGGGTCCGGGCGACTGGTGCTGTTGGAGAGGCGGCTAGCGCCTGTGTCCGGGCGACTAGCGCCGGTGGAGAGGTGGCTGGCGCCTGCGTCCTGGCGACTAGCGCCGGTGGAGAGGCAGCTGGCGCCTGTGTCCTGGCGACTAGCGCCGGTGGAGAGGCGGCTGGCGCCTGTGTCCTGGCGACTAGCGCCGTTGGAGAGGCGGCTAGCGCCAGAGGTTGTCACCTCCTCGGTGGCTGTCTGGCTGGTGCCAGATGGTGGCGGCGACTGGGCGTCTGTTCTGCGACGCTTAGCGGTCAGCAGATGGAGTGGCGTAGGGCGAGTTTTGCGCCTGGTCACTATGGCTCCTTCCTCGGGTGTTATGAGTTGGAGGCTCTTTACCACTATGCGGGGCGTAGCGCTGCTTCGTCTTCTTCGTAGATCGACTAGAACCGGCGACTGGTGCCGAGAACTAGTTTCTCCGTCGAAATGTTGCGTAACCTCACTCTGCGGGGGGGTCCGCTTATATTCTTGCCCGGGTGAATCTTGCTTACGGATTCACTTTACCGCGTCGCGCCGCGTAGCGGCCGCGCTCCGTACCGCGCTGCGCCTCGCGAGCACATGCGAGAAAGCTGTGCCTCGCGGGTTGCATATGCGTAGGCGTTTATTGTGGGAAATCGCCACACATTATATTCATGCATTTACTACATAAATATAATTGCATTGAATAATAAAATAGCAATTAGTTCAATGTAATATAATTTGTACCTGAATTTCTGAATCAAGACCTTATACATAGATATTCACACTCCAAAACATTGATAAATTCCGTAACAATGTCTGGGCTTACTTTATATAATTTAATAAACTCGGACTTACTTGATATAATTTAGTAAACTCGTCATTATATATATATATATATATATATATATATATATATATATATATATATATATATATATATATGCAGGTCAAATGGATCATAATTATCTCCATTGTTTTCTCTCCACGACGTTCTAGGCGTCTTACATGATGCTCTAAATTTAAAAGATCCCAAATGCAAGAAATTCTTGCGCCATTATTTTCTATAAAATTTGTATGGTAAAATGCAATGTACAAAAAATAAAAGCTCTTTTATTAATAACATTAAATTTATATTAAATTTTTATTTAACTTAAATTTAAATTTTATGTATGGAAAAATAATTAAACTATTTTTAACAAAATATTTATTTATGCTTTCATATCAAGTACCTTAGAATATTAAATATATAATGTTTAACATAATAAATATATATATATTGTGACCGTTTTATTTTAAGTCTATTAGAAATTGGTCTGATGATCGGTCGTTCGAAGTGACCGACGGCACACCTTCGGCGCGATTATTTAGTTACCGAATTTTACTCTGTCACAGTTCGCTCGACATCAAAAGGTTGGGCGCCAGGCGCGTACATTCACGCTACTCTATATATGATCAAAAATATCATAAATCGATCTGAGAAATAATCGCGACGGTAATTCTCCGGCTACTCAACTGACGAAATTGGTAGAGGGGGCGGTTCTTTAGAGCGGGACGGGATCGAGAATCGAGAAAGCCAAGGCGTAATATACCAGCAGATTAATTACACATGAAATAAGAATGAGAAATATTAAATATAATTAAAAGAAAATAGTGTACAAGGAAGCGTAAAAGACTGACCGGATGATATGTCGGCAACGAGTGTCAGGCGCGATCGAGCGCAAGCGTAGAGATGTCGGAATATGCACGTGAAATACGATCAATTATTTGGCGAGTCGCAATTTTTCCCGGTCGGCTTGGTTGAGCCAGTCCTTCATATAATTCCGCCCCGATACCGATAATCGACTTGCACTTGCTCACGGCATCCATCAAAATTATTCCGACCGTACGGCGCTTTGAGCAGCCCGAAGTACGATATTTACAAATAACATGATTTAACGTAACGCGAACACGGAAGCAAACTATAATCTATTGTCTCAACTCGTACACGAATACAAACGCAAATTTACCGAATCCGTATTTGATTAGACGACAACGAGATTTACAATCCGCTGTTAAATACAATTAATACCGGCCAATATTTATGCCGCCTATCACACGAGCTGATTCGAATAATAATACCTAACGCGAGAAACGGAAACGAACGTAATTAACAATTTACAGATACGCGCATTGGACTGTCGGCGGCGTTTAATGCAGGAGAGAGAGCACTTATTTCTAAATTTCGTACGGAAGAGAGGCCTGCCGCCCGGTCGTTGTTCCGAATTGCGTCGTACGCAGAATCTTACAAAATTAGTCTTCTCTAGACAAGCTTAATTGACGACCACGACGGGCTCGACGCGCGACTCTTCCGTACTCTACCTTACAAAATCGGTGGCCTTATAATCCGCACGTCTGTCTCACCGGCTATCGTCGTAATATTCAGCCTCGGAAGCGATACAATATTGGGGCCTGTGTCCTCTAAGCCGGTCCGCCGAACAGTGAAGAGCGGAAGGCCCGCGGAAGACACGGCGGCGTATTAGCGCGCGATTAGGCCACCTGTGGCGCTATCGAGGCCCTCAGGGCCGCCTCGCGGCCTTCGCGATCCTGATAATCCTTATCGCAGGGACGGGGCTTTAGGCCCCGTCGTCAAATCTTTCCGTCGACCGTCGGAGGCGCGGAAAGTGGCAGTCGGCAGCTTCGCCCGGTCCGTTCTCTCCTTCTCCCCTAATGCTTTACGGATCGATTTCCTCATCGATCTTTTCCGTCATTCGCTCTAGATCCGGTTCCTCGGGTTCGGGCGAAATACTACTGCTCCGCTCCGGGGCTCCCACGCGTCTTGCGTGTGGATTGGCGCCATCCCCTCGCACCCCTCTTGATCTGTGAACGGCGAAAGCCTTCAGAAATACGGCAGCATCCATTCGGACTTTTGGGACTAACAATAAGCCGTTTTTAAATGCAAAATTAAAAGATAGTACCTGGCTTGCTCCCGCGTCTTCTGCGTCGGGCCTCCGTTCCCCGTTGATATCCTTGGCCCCGAGTCGCGCGATTAGCCGGATGAGACCCCGTCGCTGGTTTGTCCGCCACCACTCTCGATGCTAATAGCTCGATAACGAGCTTGCACAACGCAAAAAAATAAGAGCGGAATCGCGTCCAATTACACTTGTGGGCCGCTCTCTCCCGCTACCGAGAGGACGCAGACCCCCGCAAAATTTTTCGTCCGCGGTCGGGCTATCCGGCCCTTGTGACGGACATTCAAAAATATCACGTCACAATATATATATGTATAATAAATATGTATATATAATTATATATATACAGGGTGTCCCATTTAACTTGAGACATCAAAGTAACTCGAAAACAAAGAAGAAAAACAAAAATCGCTGAAACACGTGTCGAATAAATTCCGAGGACGAGTAAAATGGCATGATTCCTTTTTTATTTGGTGAACGTCCTCAAAGTGATTTCAAGGTCAACTTTGTTTTTCAAATAAAAACCTATATTTTTTATGGCGGAAGCATATTCTACGTAAAAAAACAATTAACTTTTGTCCGAAACATTTTTTTATTTAATCATTACTTTCGGAAATATTGTACGAAGAAATTCCGATTTTTATTGGAAACGAATAAAATAAACGTATCACAATAAATGCTCAAAATAATAGCCTCCATTTCCAAACACTTGTTAATGCGATTAATAAAAGATCGATGCACTAATAATAAAATCTCTGGATATCGGGACAGGCATTTCGGATTCAACTGCAATCACTGTTAATAACTGTAATAATTGTATCACTGTAATCTATTGACTAAATATCCGAGAGAACTGTAGCGACAAATTATCCGAAAGAAATTATTCAAGAGAAATTCAATCATATAAAAATCTCGTGTTTACATGTGTTCCGTATCTCGTGTTTACACTGAACAAAAGAAGCGCGATCGCGCCGTTGAAATGTTTTGATTTTTTTTGTAAATAGAAGAACAGCGCGATATTAACAGCGCGAATTTGTCGCTACAGATCTCTCGGATATTTAGTCGATAGATTACAGTGCGATAGATACAGTCGATAGATATAGCGACAAATTCGCGCTGTTAATATCGCGCTGTTCTTCTGCAGTTATAATAGTGAACTTTGAGTTAAATATGGAATACCTTACCACTGCAGAAAAAGTTGAAATGATTTTCATTTTCGGTAAAGCAGGACGAAATATTAATGACGCGATGAACTTGTATACTTTGCGGTTTCCTGAAAGAAGGTGTCCATCGCGTTGTTCATTTTATCGTGTAGTAAAACAATTTTCTGAATATGGTAATGTTCAACCAAAAAAAAGGAACCGGCGAAAGACAGCTGGAAATGAAAATAACGAAACTGCTGTATTAGCTGCAGTTGCTCAAAACCCGAACGTGAGCATTCAATCAATTTCTCGTGCCTCTGGAATATCTCGAATGAGTGTACACCGCATTTTGAAGTGCCGCCAGTTCCACCCGTACCGTGTGTCGTTACATCAAGAGCTTCACGGAAATGATTTTCGAAATCGAGTGATATTTTGTGAATGGGCTCTTCATCAGCTACAAATCGACGACAACTTTTTTCTTTCCGTCTTATTTTCTGATGAATCTACTTTTACCAATAATGGAGAAGTTAATCGGCATAATATGCATTATTGGTCAGATCAAAATCCGAGATGGCTTCGCGAAGTAGAACATCAACGTCCATGGTCTGTCAATGTTTGGTGTGGAATCATTGGCGATAAAATAATAGGTCCTTTTTTCATCAATGGTACGCTGAATGGAGTGAAATATGGAAACTTCTTGGATGTAGAATTACCCGTACTACTCGAGGAAGTAAACCTGGCAGATAGAAGAAATATGTGGTTTCAGCAGGACGGTTGCCCAGCTCACTATTCGCGTAATGCACGCCAAATAGTAAATCAGAAATACCCTGGTCGCTGGATAGGTCGGGGAGGTCCAGTTAACTGGCCGGCGAGGTCGCCTGATTTAACACCGTTAGATTTTTACTTATAGGGCCACCTTAAAGAAAAAGTTTATCGCGATCGAACAACCACACCAGAAAACATGAAAGAGCGAATCCGAAATGCCTGTCGCGATACCCGTCCAGAGATTTTATTATTAGTGCATCGATCTTTTATTAATCGCATTAACAAGTGTTTGGAAATGGAAGGCCATCATTTTGAGCATTTATTGTGATACGTTTATTTTATTCGTTTCGAATAAAAATCGGAATTACTTCGTACAATATCTCCGAAAGTAATGATTAAATAAAAAAATGTTTCGGACAAAAGTTAATTGTTTTTTTACGTAGAATATGCTTCCGCCATAAAAAATATAGGTTTTCATTTGAAAAAACAAAGTTAACCTTGAAATCACCTTGAGGACGTTCACCAAATGAAAAAGGAATCATGCCATTTTACTCGTCCTCGGAATTCATTCGACACGTGTTTCAGCGATTTTTGTTTTTCTTCTTTGTTTTCAAGTTACTTCGATGTCTCAAGTTAAATGGGACACCTTGTATATATATATATATTAAGGGGGTTTATTTTATAAAACGACCCAACTGGCAAAAAATAGTCTTTATTATAATGATGTCATAGACGACGTTTCGTTATGTTTTTTTATGAAAAACATTTCAGCAATTTCTCTTTTTCTCGTGTGCCTTTCACAATGTAAAATATTCGGAGATGTCCAATTAAAGTCATGCATATATTCAGTTTTATGTTTACTAATTACATTATGGTTACTCGTATGCACTTTAATATTATTGATATGTTCTTTGATTATTGCTCTCTTTCTCAGTATGTGTTGTATCATTGCTCTTGACAGAAACGTTGTTTGACATCTATTATTTCGATGCTGAGTTTTCACTAATTTTTATTATATGAATATTTCATCTAAGGTTAGTGTTAATTAAGGTTTGCGCTGTTTTCGTTTTCATTTCTTCTTTGTCATCTCACTCTTCCATTATTGTTTGCTATCTTCCGAATTTAATTAATTTTTGTATGTTTTTATTTTATTTAAGACTTGAAAAGGACCTAAACCAAGGGTCGAAACGTCGTCTATGACATAATTATAATAAAGACTATTTTTTGCCAGTTGGGTCGTTTTTTAAAATAAACCCCTTTAATTTTTTATTTCACTGGCGATACGAGTATAAATTCAAGATTATATATATATATATATATATATATATATATATGTTCGCGAGAGTGATTTTGGAAGCTTGGCGTGGACGTGACGCGAGAAAGTGTAGGCGTAACGGACAATCACGTGAAAGAATATTTAAAGATATTACATACAAAATAATAATGTATTTAACACACTACACTAAATATACAAAACAAAATAACTTTGCATTAATTACAGTGATTTCCGTCGATGAAGCAAGCGACTTCAAGGCGATTTAACGATATTCCACGAGCGATGGAATATAATTATCTAATTGCGATTGGCGTGCGTTTCCTCCGTGAGAGATACTGAGCGAAAAGCCCTCAGCCCTCGAGCGCTGAGCTTTTATAGCGAAAAAAGTCTGGAACTTTCGAGACAATTCGGAGAGACGTTAATCTCTGCTTTCTTTGTTTGTCGTACATTCACCTGTCGACCTTTTCCCGATCGTTGGAGATCGAAGGTGATGATTGTTCATTAAACGTCTCTCTCCTTGTTTCGAAAGCGCGCCCAATCAATCGATCGCGATGGTCGATGAGATGCGCGCGCTGCGGAGCGCCGCTCTCTCTCTTAAAGCGCGACAAAATGATCGACGAAATGATTTCGTACAATATATATATAATAATAAAATAAACGGCTAATAAGAGCCAGCCCGCATAGGTAAAGGCGCGAGTAAATACAGTTGTTTAGATTAAACTACTCTTTATTATATAATTAGACGTTTCGGTCCCGCTTCGGGCCATCTTCAGTAACTGTATAAACAAATGAATTACATGACATGAGAAACATTATAACCAAAAACCGGTGATCGGATTATATATACAAAAAAAAAAGAAATTAAAACGTACGCTTGAATTACGAAAAGTGATACGACTAGCAGTGTGTCTATGCGGCATCCAGGCTACCCCGCGATCCCCTCTAGAGACGCCTCCCGATCGGTACCCGCCGGTAGGAAGCGGGATGTGCATTGACAAATAATGCACATCGCTGTATCGAATAGCAATATATCAATTGCTGTTATAAAATATTATAAGAGGCAACTCACCAAAGACAATCGCAGAGCCGCACAGAAAGCCACGAGATCCTTACGCACAAGTCTGAGAAATTGCTTTAACTCACATCGCACATCGATCATAACAATATCTATACTGTCAGATATAAATGTCATACAACAACTGTGGTTCGTATAAACATATTATTTGGATTATTGACGACAAAAAAACAGTCAAAGGAACAATAAGAGAAAAAAGAAGAAAAAGAAAACTAAACAAGCCGTAAGCTATCTATAATCGGAATGTAAATTTGTTCTAATTGTTCCGTGTCGGTCTGCAAATTAATGCTGTTCTTCTGTCTCTTTATGTATATCATCTCTGACAGCAGTCTTTTCGCTAAAATCGGTTCTTCGTCTAAAATTTTTACATTTTCCCAATCGAATTCGTGGTTCGTCAATCTGTGGTCCGTTATCACTGACCGTTGCGATGTGTTCCTATTAATATGGCTGCGGTGCTCTTTCATTCTCGTTTTTAAAAATCTACGGGTCTGGCCCACATATGAGGCATCACAATTATTGCACGAGATTTTGTAAACAACATTTTTCCGAAACTCATTGTTTTGTTTGTCTTTATGTACTTTAATATACTTGTTAAGCTTGTTTATTCCCGTGTACGACATTCTTATATCTAAGTCACGAATTATTCTATTTAACTGATCCGAGATTCCCTCCACATATGGAATATTAAAATATGTAACTTTTTCTTTATTGAGTTTGTCTTGAGTGTTTTTTGTAGTGTTCTTGTCATTGTTAAGAATAAGAAATTTTAGTCTGTCATGAATAGTGTTAAATATGAAAGTTAATGGATAATTATTGTCAAGTAATAGGTTAATAATAAAATTTAAATTCTTCTGGTGGAATCTCGGATTAGAGAGAAGAAACGCTCTGTCGGTCAGACCAATTATTGTGCCTCTTTTTTGGCAGAGGATGTGACTCGAAATTTAAGTAACGTCCCGAGAACGTCGGCTTGTGATACCAGTCGAAATTCAGCGTATTGTTGTTTTTTATAATAGTGACGTCCAAAGAATTGAGATTGTTGTCGACGCCCTCGATTCTCCCCCGTTCCGTCCACACGGACCACCCCCTCTACCACTTCCGTTACTTGAGTAGCCGCGTATTCTTCCGTCGCGATTATTGAACCGATCTAGTATTTGCGATTTAGATAACCCTTTTGTGCGGCGCGGATTCTCGCGCCTGGCGCCCAACTCTTTATATCGTTTTGTTGCCTAATCTAACGGTCGGTTTTCTCGGGTATCGCGCCGAAGGTATGCCGTAGGTCACCGTCAACGACCTATCGAAAACTATCAGTCAATTATATCTAAAATTATTTACGGTCCCAGTACATATATATATATATATATATACATATATACATTGCAACGATACTTTTCCCTCAGTATCGCGGAAAAGCACGCGCAACTTCGTCGTGCTCGGTATTAATTATTCGCGGACGAACTTCGATCCTTACGGTATTTGGGCGCCAGGTACGGTCAGGCCGCACCGCTTATCGTTATCTCCTTAATCGACAAATCACACGACGGCTCAACCGCGGTAGCTCGGTATCATAATTTTTGGTAGAGTGGCGTGGTTCTTTTTCGCGAGGGGAAGGAGGCCCGAAATCCCGGAGAGAGAGAGAAAGGACTAATTACACAGACAACAACGTCCCATATAAAATAATGTAGAATGTATTTTCCCACGATCTTTACAGGGGACTGGTTACTATCGTTAACTTAACCGGAGATCGTCACTTCATCTCGAACTACATAATCTGTTCGGCTTTAACCGCTTCTCTCGGTAGCATTTCGACGACAATTCTCTCGTGTCTTTTATTACAATAACTTTAAATCAAAGGCTTAAACCAGAATAATGTAATAACTAATGACTCTATACAATATTACTAGACGTGAATTTGACGTAGATACAAGGACTGTCGACTCGGTACGGCGCCCCTCGAAGGCGAAGAGGCTAATGAATAAAATAATTATTAACGCGGATCTCAACGCGGGCCCCGTGCTTTCTACGCAACAATTATCTCGGTAACATAAAGAGATTCGATAATAGCAAACGAGCCTATCGGCTCGGTAACGCGATTCTTATAACTTGATTCTTACACGGGTCCCTGCCGAGTCCGCGCTTACCGGGAAGTCGAAGTGGTGGCCTTACAATTTTCTCGTCGTCGGTCGATGATCCTCGATCCGTCGGGGTCGCCGTCACGTCGAGCAGTGATTTTCGATGGGCCGGCGGCACGCCGGTAGCCGCACGCGGTGGCGCTGCGCGCGCCGTTCAGGGCCGAAAATCGATTTTGGCTTCGATCGAGATTCCTACCTCCGGTCGCGGGCTCTCTTACGCCGTTGTACATAATTTTGTTTTCTTCCTTGCTCTCGGGAGTCCTGCCGTCGCAGCGTTATGTTGGCGGCTCCGAACGCATCTCGGACGGCCCGCGTAATTAATTAAAGCTGGCCTTTCTCCTATGCAGGGATCCTCGCGGGGTGATCAGTCCCGTGTGCTCCCTCTTTCCTCTCGGGATGCTGTGTCGGGCCCCTCGGAGTTCACTATCCTCGTCTCGGGATGTAGGCGCCTGCTTCTCCTCCTCGTGCTGACTGCGATTCGTAGGCTCTCCGAGGCTGTAAAGAAATGACTCGGCCGTAACAGTCCTTTTATGACTCGGTATAATTCGGAATAAAACGACGTCGGTCGCCTACCTGGCCCTTCGCGCGATTCCGCTCCGTGCGCACCGCTCTCGACCCCACTGCTCTCCTCACCCGGATTCGCTTCCTCAGGATTTCTTCTTCCTATAACAATTACACTCCGGGGCCACCACCTCAACTCCCGATATTCCATCCGGAAAACGCGAGTCGGCGTAAAGTTCGCCGCTCGCTCACAAAATTTCCTAAACGATTACGCCCTTTTTAACCGTTCCCGGTCGGGCGCGTCGGGTGGTCATCGACCGTCGTCGATGACCACCAATTCGACAACTCTCCATTCCACGAAAATCCGAAACCAGAATTCTCCTCTGCCAACTCGCCCGCGAGGTCCCGAGCCCCGTCGACATTACGATATTCCCTTGAGTAGAGCCATTATAGAACCGGTCTCAATCAACCGACGATCTCCGGGGAAGTTTTGGGGTTTCGAGAGGGAAAGATACGAACTCAGAGGTTATATATATATAAAAAAAAAAGAATACATTTATTAGGCGCATGCGACCTCGTCGCTGAACACACGTACATCACAGTTTTCTCCCTCTTCTCGGTAACTTCCGAGAGGGGTTCTCTTATAACCTAATGTTGGCCTTAGTGGCTCCGCGTCGAAAGAAAAAAACAAATGGCCGTTAGGAGGAACCGACATAACAAACAAAAACAAAACAACAAAAGAAATCTCGGTATCTCATACTCGGT
Source organism: Lasius platythorax (assembly GCA_963971435.1). Taxonomy (NCBI): domain Eukaryota; kingdom Metazoa; phylum Arthropoda; class Insecta; order Hymenoptera; family Formicidae; genus Lasius; species Lasius platythorax. The sequence goes on along the minus strand of OZ020537.1, from coordinate 20,652,513 downwards.
ACCTGGCCTATCCTTGTTCGCCCCAAAGAGGGAAGCACAAAAAAAAATATAAAATAATAAAAAAAAATAATAAAATAAAAAAAAAGGAAAAGACGCGAAAAGAAGAAAAAAAAAATAAAAGACGACTAGCATCTCGCGTCGCAAAGGCTAGCGGGGGTCGCCGTTCTATGGCCCAGAGGGATATGGCGCGTGGCGCGTCTCCCGGCGTCGGCCGTTCCGCTCCGGGCAGGAACTTCTTCCCGGGCCACGTTCGTCCTGTGATGGGGCCTCCGGGTCGTAATGAGGCCCGCATCGGGGACAGGTCCGCACGGTTGTCCCCTCTCGTCCGCACCCATAACAGAAATCCCGCCGCCGCGGGAGAGGGCAGGCTGTGTATCGGTGCCGGCCGCCGCAGTTCCAGCAGCCGAGCGGAAGCCTCTCCATCACGGGTTCTGTGCCCCGTGGTCTCGGCTGCTGGGGGTCCACTCTCCGGGACTCTGTCGATCCGGCTCTATCCGGCAGGTAAGGGGAGGTAGCCCGGTCCACCCTCCTTCTCTGCGGGCGCGGTGAAGAGGCCCGGTCGATCGTCCGTCTCGGCAGATACGGGGAAGAGGCTCGGTCTGTCGCTCTTCTCCTCTCGCTATCTCGGTATCTGGAGGTCCGATCGGCTTGAGTGGCCCGATCGGTCCCGGCCTCCACTATCCGCACGTTTTGGCCCACGTGACGCACGGGGGGGCGTACGTAGACCTCTCCCTGAGCCTGCGACATTTCGGTCTGCGTTCCTCCCTCCCGAGTTTCCGGGAATTCTCTTATTACGGCCCCTCGGGTCGTTGTGGTTAGTCTCTGGACCGTCTCTTGTATGTCCACAACCTCGGCCCAGAACTCGGGGTAGCTCTCCTCTAGGTACTCTAATACGGGAGCATACTGCCTAAGAAACAGGCGCCATATCTCCCTGGCTGCTTCCATCGTCTCGGTATTCTAGTCGGGGTCAGGGATATGGTACGGTTTTAAATCTTTGATATGAACTTTGCCCACGACCGCTCCGTCTAGGCGGGTCAACTCGTAGACAACAGGGGACAGTTTTAAACCAATTCGGAAGGGACCTTCAAATTTTGGTGCCAGTTTTGCTGCGAAGTTTTGCGCGGCGGAGGATAGAACATGCCGCCTCCTCAAAACCAACTCGCCCGTACGGAAAACGCGAGGTCGACGCCGTAGGTTATAATGCGCCGCTTGCCTCTCATAGGCCCCCTCAAGATTCTCAATGACCCACTCCTGTACTATTTTTAACCGCTGCATCCTATCCGCCCAAACCGTAGGATCTGCTGCTTCTACCTGAGTCATATCGTTACCTCGGTCTCGCAGTCTATCTCTCGGTACTAATTCGCGGCCTAAATTCAAAAACGCGGGAGAAGTTCCTATCGAGGAATGCACAGCGGTGTTATACGCGAATCTAAAATCGGTAATATTCCTGTCCCATTCCCTGTGGTCTCTATCAATAAATGCTACAATCATCGTTTTCAGAACACGATTCACCCTCTCGACTGGATTCGCCTGAGGGTGGTAGGGGGGAACGGTGGTGTGAGTTATTCCGTTCTCGTCGCTAAATTCTTTAATTACGCGATTCACGAACTCGGTACCGTTATCTGTAAGTAGAAACTTCGGAGTGCCCCAGCGCGAAATAATTAAATCTTCGAGAGCTTCCCGTATTTTCGGACCGGTCGCCGATCTTAGCGTTTTGCACTCGATCCATTTTGTAAAGAGATCCTGAATGACCAGGAGATACTGGAAGCCAGATTTACTGCGCGGCAAGGGACCCATAATATCTGCCGCGACTATCGTCCATGGAGCCTCCGCTATTCGCCTCCCCATTAATCCTGCAGGGTTAGCTTGTTCTACTTTCGTCAACTGACAAGTACCGCATTTCTTTACGTGACTAACTACGTCTCGGAACATTCGCGGCCAATAGTATGATATCGCTAGGCGCTGATAGGTCTTCTCGATACCGAGGTGTCCGGCTTGAGGAACATCGTGTGCTTCGCGTAGCGCTTCTTTTCGCAATTCGCTCGGTAATACCAATTTCCATCTATCGAGATCCTCAACGATATCCGATATTACTGGCTTAGGCCTCAAAAAATATAACCTCTCGTCCATCACCCGCCACTGATTATAGCGATCGGGTTCACTCGCGACTTGTTCGAATCGACGCTTATACCACTCATCGGTGCTCTCGGTATCCGGAATATCTAATATTTCTGCCGCCACGCTCACGGTCGCGTTGATTTCGACTTCCCCCTCGTAACTTCTCGACAAAGCGTCCGGCACGTGGTGCAGGGCTCCTTTTCTGTGTATAATCTCGTAGTCGTACTCTAATAACTCGAGGGCCCACCTGGCGAGTCTGCCTGTGGGATTCCTCAAGTTATGGAGCCATCTCAGACTACTGTGATCTGTGATCACCGTGAATCTATAGCCTTCTAAGTACGGCCTGAACTTCTTTATGGCCCACACCACGGCCAGGCACTCCTGCTCGGTAACTGAATATTTTCTTTCGGGGTCTGCCAGAGCGCGACTCGCGAACGCGATCACTCTCTCCCCCTCCTCAAAATTTTGCGTCAAGACGGCACCTACTCCCACCGAGCTAGCGTCTGTCTGGAGTACGAACGGTCTTTCGAAATCTGGGCACGCTAAAACCGGAGCTGTGGTGAGATGTTCTTTAATTGTCTGTACTGCGCTAGATTGTTCCTCTCCCCATTCCCATCGTTTATTTTTCTTAAGTAATCGCGTCAGGAGTTCGGTAATTGTGGTCAAGTGTGGTATAAACCGTCTATACCATGAGGCCATGCCTAAAAAACGTCTAAGTTGCTTAATGTTTCTCGGTATCGGAAATTCCATAATCGGTAGCGTTTTGTCGGGATCTACTGTAAGTCCTTCCTTCTGGACTATAAATCCGAGATATTTTACGTACGACTTGCAGAATTCACACTTTTCCGGATTTATTGTTAATCCTGCCGACGATATTTTGGCTAGAACTTTTTTAAGCCATACTACATGTTCCTCAAAGGTGGGTGTCGCGATAATTATATCGTCTAAGTAGGCGAATGCAAAAGGCTCCATTTCCGGTCCGATTAATTTATCTAAAAGCCGCTGAAAAGTGGCCGGAGCTCCTGTAAGACCATACGGCATTCTCGTGAAATGGTAAAGTCCCTTGCCAGGCACACTAAAAGCGGTAATTTCGCGACTATCTTTTGCTAGGGGGATCTGAAAATAGGCCTGGCTGAGGTCGAGGGTGGAAATATACTGCGCGGCTCGCAATTTGTCTAAGATCGCGCTCATATTCGGGAGAGGGTAAGCGTCCTTCTTCGATACCTCATTAACCTTCCGAAAATCTAAACAGAATCTATATTTCCCATTTGGCTTCTTCACCATCACTACGGGATTCGACCATTCACTATACGAGGGCTCGATTATACCGCCCTTTAACATTTTGTCGACTTCCTCGCGTACGGCTTCCTGAATTTTTGGTGAGACTACATAACAACGCTGTTTAATCGGTTTTTGTGACCCGACGTCGATCTGATGTTCGGTCAGGGAAGTAACTCCCGGGTTTTCGCTCGGTATCTCGACCGCGTTCTTTAATACTGTCTCTAATTCCGCGCTTTGGGAGGAGGTGAGCTCGGGTAGTCCGCTACACGCTCTCTCGGTATGCTCGGTATTGCCGAAGTGGTATCTAACTGCTGGTTGTCGCGAGAAAAACCATTCCGACTTTGCCAGGTCTAATCCTATCCCGAATTTGCACAAAAAATCCATCCCTACGATACATGAAACCGCTAGGTCTGGTAGTAAACCTACGAAAAGTGAATGCTCCACATCTCTCAATCGGAGAGGTACTTCGCTTACCTTATCTATTCGCGCGATTTGGCCGTTGGCCGTTCTAATCTTACCGCCTCGGTATCTCGCTATCGGTAATTTCAGCGAATTTATTATTGCTATTCCTTCGCGCCCCACGAGAGTTCTGCTTGAGCCCGAGTCTACTAATGCCGTCAGGGGTTTTCCCATTATATAGATCACAAAATACTGTAGCGGAGGGAACTCGGTATCGTCTAATGTCACATACGACTGAATGCCTATCATATCCGTATTCCCGTAATTTTCTAACGTATTTTCGCGGGTCTGTCCTTCTGGAGCCGTTAGGACCCGATCTACCGACTCTCGTTTCCGTTTCCCTGACAATTCGGACACGTACGCGTGGTGTGTTGTTTCTTACCACACCGATAACAGTGTAGGTTACGCGCCTGTGTGCAATCTCGCGATCGGTGACCCTTCCCGTCGCAATTCCAGCATTTCATCTCCGCCGCCCGGGTATTATTTGCTGCGGAGGTGGAGGGTTTCGGATCCGAATTCGCTTTATCTATCGCGTTTACGGAGGCTTTTCTCGACTCGGTAGTCGCGTTCTTTTTCCCCTTCGGCCTGGTCGCGGATATCCCGGCCGCTGCTATCGGTTTCGAGTGTTTAGGTTGTCGCGGCGTAGCCCGATAAGCGAGTTCCGGGAAGATCGATCGCGTCTGATTCGGCTGTCGATCGGGCTCGTAACACTCTTCGACTTGTGAAGCTAACGTTTCCAATGATCTAAAATCGTAGACCTCCTTCCGGCGTACCGCGATTCGTAACCTCGGTAACATGTTACGATGGGCGTAATTTAACTGTTCGCTTAACTGCCAGGGGGGATCTAATCGCTCTAATAATGCCTGCATACAGGTGATATAATCGACAACGGGTTCATCTTCCCCTTGCCTGCGCCGCATGATTTCGTCCCGCAACGTAAACTGGAAGTTCGGGCAACCGAATCGGGAACGCCATGCAGCCTCGAACTGTCCCCAAGTACGCCAGAGGTGTTTATTTAAACGAAACCAGTGTGCCGCGGTACCCGACAGAAAGAATGGCAAGCACTTAAAAATGTCTTCGTCCTCTAAGAGGATGAGTTGCCGACCTTGTTCGATACGAATGAGAAAGGCTTCCGCTTCCCCGTCCCGCGCTCCGGAAAAATTCAAGTTCCATTTACGCATTATGTTGTATGCGTCCATGGCGTACGGCGTTCGCGCGCGAGGGGTACGCTGATCGGGAACTCTACGCGTTTCGGTAAGCATCTCGGTAACTCCACGAGTCTCGTGACGCGGTTCTAAGACTCCAAGTGTTTCGGGGGGTACTACCGGCGGGGTCGGGGGGTGCACTCTAATCATGGGCTTCGAGGGCCCTGCTTTAGGTTCCTCATCTATCGCGCCCTCCAACTCCTCCGATTCCTCCTCATCTGACGCGTCGGACATCTCGGGAGTAGGGATATGTTCTTTACCCGCCAGTTGAGCGGCCTCATATCGAAGCAATCTTGTACGAAGGGTAGGGAGAATTCCCTTTTCGGATAACCCGCGATCCTCGAGAGCTCCCCTTACCTCCTCCAACGATAGGTTGCGAATCCACTTAAAATGTTCTTTAACGGACATAATTACTCGGTATCGCCACCCACGCAAGCGAACGGAAATTCTTAAAGCGCGAAAGGACGCGTTTCTCTGTCCGATTCGATAAACGGAATCGTTCTCGGTATCCTCACGTGAACAGTACTCACCGTTTTCCCGAACAATTTTATCGCAATCGCACGATCCTCAGCCAAGCCTTTCTTACCGTCTGTGTCGGAATGTCGAAGTTCCGTCGTCAATCTCACGTAACGCGACTCGAAAAGGCGAAAGAACAGTACTCAAGTTCCCTAAATCACTAGTTCGATATATCGATCGTCTCCGTGCTTACGATCATTCCATTCAAGACGCGCTTCAATACTTCCTACTCGCTATGTGGTTCTATCCCTCTTATCCGTACCAAATTCCGATCAAAAATATGTTTTATAAATTCAACTAACTACTATTATCGAAGAAAGAAAACTAATTTCTGAATAAAGCAAAACGAAAAGGATAGAAAGAAAGAATAGAAGAAAAGCGAAAGAGAAAAAAAATATGTTTAAATTCGTAAGGACTGTATTCGGGAAAAAGAAAGAGAAAAAAAATATTATTAGGATTATTTAACTTAATAGTACGGTAAAGCGCGAAGAAAGAGAACATAAACACGGAAAGTCTAAATCGTATTTAATACCTCGATACTGAAACTCGAAAGTTACGAAAACATCGAAATTTCACAATATTTACATCGGTTTATTAAGATAAGGAGGGGCGAAAATTTTCAATGAAAGGAGATCCACTGTTATCTAATATGTATCTGTACAATAATAATATTAACTCTCGTGTTGTCTCGTTATTCACGAGGCTTTCAATATCTCGAAACCCAAAAGAGTTATTTTCAATAACTCACCTACATCGATAAATTCCTACTGCGAGACAAGAACACTCACTATTACGGTCACTCGGTATTCAACACGCGTAAATAAATCATAATATATACCGAGAGACATACAAAGGATAGGAAGACGCGTGATCGCGGCGGAATGTAACCCGATACGCGGCTTTGTTTACTTCGCCGCGCGCGCCGTAACGACAGAATAGACGCCGGCGATCGCTCACCGCCGCGCGATAATCATATGTACACTAATACTTTATTTTCGCGATGGCACTCAAAATTCGAGATCCCTTCGTCTCGGTATTAATTAATTTGTTACCGAGAGGAATCTCTGGGGGTATCTCATCATAATAACACATATAGATATATACATAATGTGGACAAAATAGCGGTAACACATATACATACATAAAATCGTCGACAAAAGAATCCTATACCCACGTGAAATTCCACGAGGGCCTCTCTGTGAGCTCACTCAACAGTGATATTACAAAGGTCGAGACTCATACAAAAAGGAAAAAAAAAGAAAATATATATCTTAATCTACTCTCTCTCCGTTACTCGAAACGACACATTCCCCTTTATTCTGACACAATTAATTAATTTTCTCTTGCGTGGGCCCCACGTTGGGCGCCAAATTTGCAACGATACTTTTCCCTCAGTATCGCGGAAAAGCACGCGCAACTTCGTCGTGCTCGGTATTAATTATTCGCGGACGAACTTCGATCCTTACGGTATTTGGGCGCCAGGTACGGTCAGGCCGCACCGCTTATCGTTATCTCCTTAATCGACAAATCACACGACGGCTCAACCGCGGTAGCTCGGTATCATAATTTTTGGTAGAGTGGCGTGGTTCTTTTTCGCGAGGGGAAGGAGGCCCGAAATCCCGGAGAGAGAGAGAAAGGACTAATTACACAGACAACAACGTCCCATATAAAATAATGTAGAATGTATTTTCCCACGATCTTTACAGGGGACTGGTTACTATCGTTAACTTAACCGGAGATCGTCACTTCATCTCGAACTACATAATCTGTTCGGCTTTAACCGCTTCTCTCGGTAGCATTTCGACGACAATTCTCTCGTGTCTTTTATTACAATAACTTTAAATCAAAGGCTTAAACCAGAATAATGTAATAACTAATGACTCTATACAATATTACTAGACGTGAATTTGACGTAGATACAAGGACTGTCGACTCGGTACGGCGCCCCTCGAAGGCGAAGAGGCTAATGAATAAAATAATTATTAACGCGGATCTCAACGCGGGCCCCGTGCTTTCTACGCAACAATTATCTCGGTAACATAAAGAGATTCGATAATAGCAAACGAGCCTATCGGCTCGGTAACGCGATTCTTATAACTTGATTCTTACACGGGTCCCTGCCGAGTCCGCGCTTACCGGGAAGTCGAAGTGGTGGCCTTACAATTTTCTCGTCGTCGGTCGATGATCCTCGATCCGTCGGGGTCGCCGTCACGTCGAGCAGTGATTTTCGATGGGCCGGCGGCACGCCGGTAGCCGCACGCGGTGGCGCTGCGCGCGCCGTTCAGGGCCGAAAATCGATTTTGGCTTCGATCGAGATTCCTACCTCCGGTCGCGGGCTCTCTTACGCCGTTGTACATAATTTTGTTTTCTTCCTTGCTCTCGGGAGTCCTGCCGTCGCAGCGTTATGTTGGCGGCTCCGAACGCATCTCGGACGGCCCGCGTAATTAATTAAAGCTGGCCTTTCTCCTATGCAGGGATCCTCGCGGGGTGATCAGTCCCGTGTGCTCCCTCTTTCCTCTCGGGATGCTGTGTCGGGCCCCTCGGAGTTCACTATCCTCGTCTCGGGATGTAGGCGCCTGCTTCTCCTCCTCGTGCTGACTGCGATTCGTAGGCTCTCCGAGGCTGTAAAGAAATGACTCGGCCGTAACAGTCCTTTTATGACTCGGTATAATTCGGAATAAAACGACGTCGGTCGCCTACCTGGCCCTTCGCGCGATTCCGCTCCGTGCGCACCGCTCTCGACCCCACTGCTCTCCTCACCCGGATTCGCTTCCTCAGGATTTCTTCTTCCTATAACAATTACACTCCGGGGCCACCACCTCAACTCCCGATATTCCATCCGGAAAACGCGAGTCGGCGTAAAGTTCGCCGCTCGCTCACAAAATTTCCTAAACGATTACGCCCTTTTTAACCGTTCCCGGTCGGGCGCGTCCGCCCTTGTGACGGGCGCGAAACGCCACGTCACAACATATGTACTGGGACCGTAAATAATTTTAGATATAATTGACTGATAGTTTTCGATAGGTCGTTGACGGTGACCTACGGCATACCTTCGGCGCGATACCCGAGAAAACCGACCGTTAGATTAGGCAACAAAACGATATAAAGAGTTGGGCGCCAGGCGCGAGAATCCGCGCCGCACAAAAGGGTTATCTAAATCGCAAATACTAGATCGGTTCAATAATCGCGACGGAAGAATACGCGGCTACTCAAGTAACGGAAGTGGTAGAGGGGGTGGTCCGTGTGGACGGAACGGGGGAGAATCGAGAGAGGCACTATTAAATTGACACACGCGAATAAATTGGAAAAGAACATAATATATTAAATAGCAAATGAGAAAGAGTAATATAAATGAAAAGATAATATATGAAAAGAGTAATATAAGAAGAACATTAATAAGAAATACAATCTGTAAGAGTCCGGCCGAGCCGCGATCGAGCGCAAGAGTATCGTATTTCACACGCGAGCCGAAAATCAATTCTTCGGCGGATACGATTTTCTCGCGACTCGAGGCTTATTCGGGCCTCGGCAGCGATGGAAATATTTCCGTGAGCGATTAACTTGCACTCGCCCGCGTGGAATGCCGAATTTCACAATATCAAAAAAAATACAAGAGGCGCTCTCGTAGCAGCCGTCTACGTTGCGGTAATGATAATCGCAAATATAATCAATTTCGATAGCGCGTTACGGCTTGTATTCTCGATCGTAATTACACAATAATTGAATTGCCACAAAGGCAGCGACAGACTCTACAAGGTAGCGACGCGAAAAATAACCTCTCTGATTAACATTGCGGAATTAAAAAACGATTAGATAATCAAGACAATAGATACAACGCGAAAGACGAAACAAACGGGCGATAGAATAAATACGCAATACGCAAAGCGGGTACGTTGTACGAGCTCGCTAGACAAAGAATTCGCACTATACAAAGAAACGACAACGAGATAATTAACGAGACGCAAAATAGTGCCTGTCGGCGGCAAGATTAATTCGGGAGAGAGTACTCACGCGGATCTTTCGGCTTAGATGAGTCGGTTCGCCGATCGACTACTTTAATTTTTCAACAGCGACAAAATTATTGACAATAGATACGGAAATCTTAACTTACGGCAGACTGTACGGCGCGACTCATCTGAACCTTACTCACAATTGGTGGCTTCACAATAGGACGACGTCGGTCTCACCGGTATTAGGCTCTCGAATTTTCCTTATTTCCGCGGCGAATAACAGGGCCTTTGCTCTATACGCTGGTCCGCCGAACAGTGACGAGCGGAAGGCCCACAGAAGACACGCCGGCACATGAATGTGTGATAAGGCCACTTGTAGCGTTTCCGAATTACGCAGGGCCGTGGCGCGGCCTTGAGGATCCTTGCAGCCTTCGCGCTTATTATCTCGGGTCTTCGATTTCTTGCTCGCTTCCTTTTACCTCCAGGTCTCGGAAAACGTCTTTTGCAGCAGCGTACGGACTTGCCCTGCCCTCTTCATCCTTTATACGTCGGATGTACCTCCGGTCGGTTTCCATCTCGATCGAGGTTCCATCCGGTCCAGAGATTCGGGCCCGCGCATCGGATACAGTGCCATAGCTCTTTATTAGGGCTCTCACGCTCTTTGCGCTTGAGTGGCCGTCCCCTCGAATGCTTCTTTCGAGCCTGTGGATATTAGTCCTTACAAATACGGCAGCGTCTGTTTTGTTTGTTTGCATAAATGCGGTTTAAATGCTAGTTATCTTTACCTGGCGTGCCTCGCTACTTCTAATCGGGCTTCCACTCGTCCTCGACGTCAGTGCCTCTATTCTCTCGCCGTCACCGGATGAATCCCCGTCGACCGCATTCGTCCGCCACCGTAACTATACACTAAATTTCTCCAAATACGGAACGCCAAAAATAATGTAAATCGCAGGATCGCGTCCGATCCCGCGCTTGAGCCGCGCTCTCTCTCCCTAACTAAGAGAGCGGAGGCCCGCGCGACCGACCACGGCCGGGCTTCTCAGCCCTTGTGACGGACGAACAAAACGTCACGTCACAATACATATTACATTTATATATTTAGATATACAGTGTGTCCCAGGAGGAAAGGTCAATATTCTGAGAAGTGATAATATCGGTTATTTTAAGCAAAAATGTTCATATGAACGACTGTCCTATTCCGAACGATTTCCGAGATAGAGCTATTTAAATGTACAGTTGCAAAATTACTAATAAGAAAGAGATACTACGTACTGATTCTAGTTTATCGTTCAAGTGACACATTTTTTACAGTTTATAATAAATTTTCAAAAATTCCACCGTCAACATCAATGCATTTATCAACTCTTGTAAGAACATAGCGTGTTGCTCATTGAAGTGCATCGTGATGTTCCTTTATGCAGGCAATAGGATCCATTATGTGAGCGAGCAGTTCGTATCCACTCTTCTTCTGTATACTTCACTCTTCATCCAACCCCATAAACAAAAATCCAACGGGGTTAGATCCGGAGAGCTAGTTAATGGCACTGCTACAAAATTATCTCGGAAACCATTCGGAATAGGACACTTGTTCATATGAACATTTTTGCTTGAAATGATCGATACTATCACCTTCCAGAATATTTACCTTTCCTCCTGGGACATCCTGTATATACACATGTATGTGTGTGCGTTGAGCAACAATAGGTACGTTGTACATTAATACAAAATAAATACAAAAGAATTAAAAGAGTAATTTTTTTTTATCTAGACATAAAAGAGTAAAATTTTCAACAATATCTATAAATTTAAATATTATTTTATTACAATTATTTTTTTAAAGATAAGAAATCCTCTTTAATAATAAGCGTACATACATTGGACAAGAGTGGATTTTTATATCTAAAATATACTTGTAATTATTATTAATTCAATTATTAATTACTATGAATTAATACTTTAAATATAAATTATGTGATTATTATTATTAATTTTATTATTATTTAATTTATATTTAAAATATATTATATTTTAATTTTATATATATTTTTGTAGTGTAAAATTAATTTTTCTATATGAGTCATTCTTTTACAAACCGAACGGTTTTTGACCGACCCATTGCTAAATCGCTTCATAATTTTTTGACGTGTTCTAGATACAAAATGAGTGAACACGTGTATCGGGATTTTTTTTCCATTTTTTTCGAAAAATATCGGGATTTTAAATTTTAACGCGATGCATTTCATAGTCATTTTCAAATCGCCGTATCTCCGGTAAATTTTAACGAAACAAAAAGGTTTTTTTTTATTTTAAAGCTAAAAACATCAGTTTTCTCGTAAAATTGATGTCCCTGATGTAATTTGAAAAATCACTATTGTTTATAACAAATAAATTGTTTAAAGTTAGTTTAAACAACCGCTCGCCATAGATACGAAATTGTAAAAAATACCATTGAATTCCTCGTCAAATTTCCTAAAAGAAAAGTATTTTTCGAGAATGGACACTTTATTTTTACTATCCCAAATAAAATAAAACTTCCGCTGCGCGACGCCCCGCTGAGCCGTGCCGCGCCGCCGCTGCGCCGAACCGGCCGGCGGGCGCGTGACAAGTACCGCACCAACATTTTTGCTTTATCTGTGATATATACTATAACGATTTGTTATACTATTTGGTCAATTTCAATATTTGTCGAGAAATAAGAAACAATTATTAATTATTAATATCTCTCATACTTTTTTCAGTGCTTTATAAAGAAACATATATTAATTAAAGGTTTTTAGTTATTGTCGTTTGGATTCTTGAATGATTTTATATATAGAATATCTTTATCTTTAAATATACTTAAAATAAGTTTCGTTTACTGCAATAATTCGTATATGAAGTTAATAAATTGTTTTAAAGGAGTGTTACGCATTTAGTTTTTGGATCAATAATTAATGAAAAAATAATTATTGCTTAAAATTTGTTATTTGTTGTGTCATTTATTTCATGATTTTTACAACTGTAACTTTTTCAGAAAGTGAAAATAATTTGACATGTAATGTTGTTAATGTTGCGGGAATGACGCAGTGATAATTTAATGTCCCTTTCACTGTTTTTGATAACTGAAAACGTGGTGTTAATTTTTCCTCTTCCTGGTTGTACTGATTAGTTGTAAAGTAATTACAGTGAATATTTGGTAAAGCTTCACTGTAATTGAGGCTGTTTTTTTGTCTCTTTATAAATATCATCTCCGACATCAACCGTTTTTTGTATGTATTTTCCTCATCCAGAATTTCCACCTCATCCCATGCGAACTCGTGACCATTTAGCCTGTGATCCGTGATGACCGAGTGCTGTGACTCAATCTACAAACCGACACTGAAAGTATGCATGTGGCTTATCTCACGACAGTAGAAAGAATGCCAAAAATTTAAAAATATCGCGCGCCAGATTACGTCTTTCGATCGATAAAATAACCACCCCGACAACCATAATGTTTATACACGTAGCACAATGTCACGCGTCGTCAAAATTTTGACATATGTTAACCGACAGTTGTGTATCGTATCCCACGGCTCACGGTCCTGTCGCCACTCGACGAAGTAAGACACCTCTCCACCGTTACATCGATTTAACCAACAATAAAAATTCGAGCAATTAATTCTTACATATAATTACAGCCAAATGTCGACAAACCGTAAGAACCACGGTAATTTTTCCTTCACGACTGGAACCAAGAGAGGAATTATTTCGTTCAATAGATGGTGAGGCCGTGATGACCACGGAGAAACAAACGCACGAATATTACATGTACGTAATTCAATTTTCCGGCAAATTTATAATCCGCAACACTAACGCCGATAAAAAACTAATTATCCACGAGATTTTAACCGTCAAAGACTATTTTGTAAAACTATAATTTTGTAATATTTTTTTTATATTTTTTATATTATTTCTTTGTGCATTAACAGTTAATTTTGACACCGCTGATGATGGTCCGATAGGAGGACCGAAACGTACGTCTTGAATAAAAGGTCTTTTTACAACAACCACCAAAAAATGAATTATTTGCGCACCCCTAACAGCGCCTTGGCTCTTATTTAGCCCGTTATTTTCGATGTAAAAATAAAGTGTCCATTCTCGAAAAATACTTTTCTTTTAGGAAATTTGACGAGGAATTCAATGGTATTTTTTACAATTTCGTATCTATGGCGAGCGGTTGTTTAAACTAACTTTAAACAATTTATTTGTTATAAACAATAATGATTTTTCAAATTACATCAGGGACATCAATTTTACGAGAAAACTGATGTTTTTAGCTTTAAAATAAAAAAACCTTTTTGTTTCGTTAAAATTTACCGGAGATACGGCGATTTGAAAATGACCATGAAATGCATCGCGTTAAAATTTAAAATCCCGATATTTTTCGAAAAAAATTAAAAAAAAATCCCGTTACACGTGTTCACTCATTTTGTATCTAAAACACGTCAAAAAATTATGAAGCGATTTAGCAATGGGTCGGTCAAAAACCGTTCGGTTTGTAAAAGAATGACTCATATATAAAAGTTTATAAGAAAGGAATTGATAATAATTATAGTGGCGAGTGAGGAAGAGAGAGGGGGGAGAAAGTGAGAGAGAGCGAGGGAGAGAGAGAGAGAGAGAGAGCGAGGGAGAGAGGGAGAGAGCGAGGGAGGGAGGGAGAGAGGGAGGGAGAGCGAGGGAGAGAGGGAGGGGGAGAGGGAGGGAGGGAGAGGGGGAGAGGGGAGAGAGGTGGAGGGGGAGAGGGGGAGAGAGAGGGAGAGGGGGAGAGAGAGGGAGAGGGAGAGAGAGAGGGAGAGGAAGATTGATTGATTGATTGATCTTTATTAGCTTTCTCAGCTATTTGTAATACAGATCTAGTTTACATAAATTATTACATACTCCTTTAACGCTCGCTTAAACGCTTCAAGTGTTTCATTCCGTTTCATTTCAGCTGGTAAGTCATTATACATTTTCACTCCTTCATAAAACATACTCTTCTGCGCACTCGTAGTTCTGCGAAATTGCATTACAATATCCCCGGCTTGTCGTGTCTGTCTTTCACTCTCATTTCCCACTATTGTTAATCTATTTTTTAATTGATTCGGTAACATACTCTTTAAAATCTTAAAAATAAATATACACACATTATAATATAGCCTCTGTCTTATGGACATAAACTGCAACGCTTGCAGCATACGCTCCACTTTGGTATGTCTATCACATTGTAATATGACCCTCATGGCCCGGTTTTGCGCTTTTTGCAATTCATTCAGCTGTGTTTCTCCCATATCAATTAACAGCGTCGCACAATACTCAAAGTGAGGCGCTATGATTGTCTTGTATATAATACATCTAGTATATGCCGATATGTAATTACCTATTCTATTTAAAAAACTCACTTTTTTCCCTATTTTCTTTAGCATATAATCACAGTGGTCCTTAAATCTTAGTCTATCGTCAATAATTATGCCTAGATATTTCATTCTTTCCACACGCTCTATTTCTGTTCCATTCAAACATTTCAATGTAATGTTACCTCTCAGTTCTTTCCTTATACTTCTAACTATCATATATTTCGTTTTTCCTGCATTCATTTTTAACTTATTTGTATTCATCCATTTTTCCACTGTAACAAATGCCATATTCATTTTTCTTTCTAATTCCGCACTACTCTCTCCGGTCACATACACCAGCGTATCATCCGCAAACATTTTTATGTTACATCCTTCCGGGCAGACTTTAATTATATCATTTATGTATATTATAAATAACAAAGGTCCTAATACAGATCCTTGTGGTACTCCATATTCTGTGGCCAATAATGTAGACCATTCATTGTTAAATCGTACCTGTTGTGTTCTATTCTTTAGATATGATCTTAACCATTCTAAAGCTGTTCCTCTAATTCCGTATTGATATAATTTCTCTAACAATCTTTCCCTATCTATTGTTTCAAACGCTCGCTTGAGATCCATGAAAATTACCCCCACAATTTTTGCTTCACTAACTATCAATTTCCATTCGTCAATGACTGTTTGAATCGCTGTTTCACACGAATACTGTTTTCTACAACCCGATTGATGCTCAGTTATGATACAATTATCTTCAAAAAACGTCTCAATTTGTTTTTTAACTACTAATTCTAATACTTTCTCGAATATTGGTAACATATTTATAGGCCTAAATTCACTTGCTTTCCTAGCTTTCTCTATTTTTGGAATCGGTATTATCGTAGACGTTTTCCAATCTTCTGGACAGCAGCCTTCCCTCAAAGAGTTATTTATTATATCAACAAATTCCTCTTTTATTACATAAAATACTGCTTTAAGTATATCACTAGTTATTCCCTCTTCCGTACCTCTCTTTTTTGGTAGTTCCATAACAATTTTTTGTAAATGCTCTATTCTAATCATCTCAAAATTTTCCATAATCCCCTCGCTTTCAATAACAAAAATAATTCTTTTACCTGGACTTCCCAAGTTACCACTATTTATAGATTTTACTATGCTATCAATACTCTGTATATAATATAAATTAAATTTATCAGCTATATTGCACCCTTCAGTATTATCTAATATTTCAAAATCTATATTCTCTATTGCCTTTGTACCCGTTGGTTCGCCTCTTATTATTTCTTTCAGGGTTTTCCACATAGATGTCGGATTTCCCTTGTTATGATCTATCATATTTTCATAATATTCTTTCTTTTTTGTCCTGATTAGTTTGACCACTGCATTTCTTTCGATTTTAAACTGTAACCAATTTTCGTCCATATCGTGATACAACGCTTTACTGTACGCCTCATCCCTTTTAGCCGCTGCTTCCCTTATTTTATCCGGAAACCATTTTTTTCCTTCCCATATTTTTGGAATTCTAAATTTTTTCTTAGGCGCTGTAGTGTCCAATGCATCTACTATATTATCAACAAGTTTTTTTGCTCTCACACTGACATTCATATCTTGGCTTTGTTCTAAATTATTTTCCACTAATTTAATAAATTCATCTACATTAAATTCTTTAAAATTCCTAGCACTAAATTCTCTGTATTTATTATCAATTTTACTCGCATTAAGTTCAACTTTTAACCACGCATGGTCTGTTATTTTAGGTTCATGAATTACCTGCACTACTATTTTATTATTAGCGTAAATTAAATCTATGATTGTTTTACTGTCTTTCGTAATTCTCGTCGGTTTATTTACATATTGTTTCATGCCTAAACTTAACATTGTCGTCTGCAACTTTCTTGTATAAAACGAATCTAACATAATATCTATATTAAAGTCTCCTATTACTATACATTCTCCTCGAATTATTAATTCTTCTACTATATCCTCCAGAAATCTTACGAAATCACCGTGCGATGCACTCGGTGAATGATATATTACCATTATTACTCCTCTATACAAATTATCTTTCACTTCAATCGCAGCACACCAACAATTCGATTCTAACTTCTTTACTTTAAAGGCTTGGTCTCCAACATGTTTATCATGGTGAAAATACAAACAAGCTGTGGAGATTGCAACGATGTGAAGATAAAGATCGCAAAATGAAAAACGTATTACATATGTAGTGTCGACGGTTAAAAAAAAGCTTGATACTTTCTAATCGTCGACATCAAACGTAAGAAGGACATCAGTTCTAAATGTTTCTACGTTTTTTTTTATGCTCTGAGCCACTGGATTTCTTTTCTTCTGCAACTATTTTACTAAAAGTGTTTTCTAGTGTTTTTCATCGTCTTTTAGCATCTTCAGGACTCATAAGACCTAATAGATTTATTGAAATATACTTTTAAAACATTCAATGTAACATCAACGCTTTTATTTTATGATTCAGATATAAAATAGTTCTTATATAAAATAGTTACCATTAAGCGCTTCAGAAATTTCTTTCCATAAGTCTGTAATTTTTTGTCTGCCACAGACATTCAAAGGCAAAGTATAATCATATATAGGAGGTCTCTTTCTAACTTCTTCATTAATAATTCTTCTAATGCAGTATTGTTTAATTTTTCCGGGTTAAATGTTGAATTTTGCGAAATATTTTCTAAAATGCAGCATGTATTCATCAGTGAGTAGATTAGATTTAGCCACTTCATTGTTTACTCGTGTTTCAGACGATGACGATGGGTAATTTGACACATCTTTCAGTAACATGTTCTTTTCCATCGTATGACTTACCATGTTAGCTGCTAGCTGCAGGAAGCTGGAATCTCTCTTTCAGATTCTGCGCAATTTTCTGCGCAGACGCTCGACGCTTGATACTGCCATGTAAAGGCACCTTAATAGCCTTGCATTCGATTCGAACGTGAAAATGTTTAAAAAAGGTCGCATAGCTCCGCTGCCTTTTGCTCGATCGATGTTCGCCGGGCGGCAGCCTTCCGGATTTGAATCGGCGGCCGGGTAACGATCGGGGAGCGGATCGTTACAAACTTATTCCTACCCTCAACAAGGCTCAGAAATTCGTATAGTCGCATGTTGAAAGCTGTTAACTAACTGTGAGAAATAGGTGAAACCGATTATTGACAAAATATCCATGACCATGTACCTATCTAATAAATGTAAACAAAATTTTTCCAAGTCTACAAGAAATACAACGTATACAAACTTCACTGTTCCTAATGATAGTTTATAATACTTAAGAAAAAGCATTAAAATTGTGAAACTTCAATTTGTTATATTTTCTAAACCAATGCCGTCCTTCACTTCTTTCTTGCAGAAAGTTACTTAGAAGAACCTCCCCTACAACATATTTAAGTGGCGATAAAATCGGTGAGGTATAAGCTTTTATGCAGTTTTACCATAGTTTTTGTATAAATTATTAATTTTTGAATTATTTTTTAATTTTATATTTTTTTATTATTTTTAATTTTGTTTTTGTGTTTTATATTATCTTTTTTCTAATTAAACTTTTGAAGATATATGCATACGGTTATTGAAATGATTATAGTAATTTTTACAAATTATAGCATTTTTTAAATATTATTTTTGTAGGTTTTTAATTTTGTTTTTTGTTTATTAAACTTATTTTGAAAATCATTTTAATTTTCTCGAGAGAATCTCGAA